>WFKH01011926.1:45054502-45083222 GCA_016163765.1 Magallana hongkongensis
GCAGGAAGAAAAAAGAAAGTAAACGTGTACTTATTTTTATTTATTTCATTTCATTAAAAACAGTCACGTTTTTAATATGAAGAAAAATACTAACTAAAACGTACATTAGTATCGACAATATTAAGTCATTAGTAGTTCTTTTGTGTTCAAAACAGTTGAGGAGCGTGTAGCGCGTAAGCTACAATTTAATACTGTAAAACGAGAAAATTTGGCGCATACGTATTTTAGCGAAAACGCAAGTGCCAGTACATTGGCGCAATTATATTTTAGCGCACGCACCTTTTCTTTAAAAAAGAATACAAAAAATGTTCTTGTTTGATAAACGATCACGCCAAAATTTAGTTCTGTGTTCACTCAAGCACGTGAACACAACTACTTTGATTTCTATCTCGCATGCACGGTAAACTGTCGTTGAGAACAATACACTTACTTTTGTGTAAATCGTCAGTAGATAGATATGAAAACTTCATTTATTGGCGATGATGTGTAATTTTTGTTGGTAAACAAATTTGAGTTATCGGACTTTGAATTTAACGTGTCGATTTGGATAACACTAGAAGAGTTCCGAAACTAAAAGTGAAATCGAATGCTACATTTACCATGAGTTTCGATCGCCATGAGCGAATCTTTTTCACAGTAATTTTACATTAAAATAACACCAAAAAGAGGTATCCTCTTGTTATCTTAATATCCACTAATCAGAGATCAAAGAAATTATGATCAGTTATGTATTGTTAGCGTTAACGATCGCCACGCTTAATCACATTTTCACCTCGAGGCGCTAAATGGAAGTGGCATGGGGAGAAGCCAAATTTTCAAGGTGCTAATGAGAGATATTAAAAAGCAATTAAAATTAAACTAATAATCCATGTTTAGGCACTTATACCCGATAACCCTTACCGTTTACCTGTGTAATTGTTTAAATAAACACAATCGACGGCATCTGATATTACGTAAACGAACACTTCTATATAGAATTAAAAATGGACTGACGTTATTGTTTTACAACTTGAAGAAATTTAATACATATGGAAAATCGTTGGCGCACTATTAATTTTAGCGCTCAGAGGCAGTTGCGCCAAAGGCGCTAAAATTTGTAGTGTGCCATATTTTCTCGTTTTACAGTAGCAGACATTCTACGTCTCCATAATTTTCTATCCTTTTCAACATACATTGTAGTGTTTTGAAAAAAAGTGTAATGTGTAAGGTTGAGGTCATTATATTTGGTGGAAGTCAGAGGTCAAATTCAATTTCATGGGACTAAGTAGTTCTCATTGGGACATGGTGTTTCTCAATTTCATGTATATTTTTATGTTAATGTTATGTTTTTATGTTAACGGGGTTTTTCTGGTTTCTTTTTTGTTTTTTTGTTTTTGTTTTTGTTTTTGTTTGTTTTTTTTTTTTTGTTTTTTTTTTGGGTTTTTTTTTTAACATGGTAGGTGTACAGTGAGCTTTAACAAATTGAGATATTTACAGAGAATAGTGCTAAGTAGAAAATACACCAGGTACTAACATTACCTTAGCTATAACATCGCAAAAGTTAGTCTTTCTAGTGCTTTAGCTAAACATTAGGAGGCTGGATGATAAACAAATGAACATTCAGATCTTTCGTAAAATTTTAAGTCTGATTTAATCAATCATACGCCATTATATAGTAAATAATTTTTTCTAGTGTATGAGCTTAAAAATTTGAATTTTTTTTTTACCTTTTAAAAAGTTCTAAAAGCTGTAAGAACTCGTTCTAAAGGATATGAATATAGTCAAAATAGCCACCATTATCCAGCTAGACGGTTCAATGGTCGTGGCTATTTTGGACTGCATATATCTTCTTTGGAATAGCTCTATATAAACATATAGAAAAATACCCGAAATCAAAAGGTAAGATATTTTGATTTTTTCGTTACTAAATTATAGTTCTTAGCTAAATAAAATATATCTTGAAATTTTAGGTAGATCTAATGGTTAACAGGTTGACCCTCAAACTTCTCTTAAATTTCGATTTGCAACTCTTACAAGTAGTGTCTTATGTTTTCACAATGAGATGACTTTCATGGTATTTAAGTGATGGTCAACATTTTCCTGTATTTTTATATGAAGCTCTTTTTCTAAAGCAGATCAAAACAGTCTTAAAATCCTGTAAATTCTGTATTTATGATCCATAAAAGTGTTTGTTATGTGCAAATGTGTGCTAATCATAAACATAAAGTGTGTATAATTGTTGAAGAATTTACAAGCAAACTATGGTCCCAGAAAAAAGAGGCTTAGTGAACAGTTCCATATATAGTAACGTATTGTATTACACGCTTTAGCAGCTGGTTTATGAGATTTTTTTGATTTTTTTGTGGAGCAGAATTTCTAAAATACTTTATCTATGTAATTAGCAAGATGTACAAGAAATAACTTCTATCATAATTTTTCAAGAGCTTATCTAACTAGTTATAAAATAACTTCCATCCACTATATGCAGCTCGATATGGCGGTTAGCGTTGCGATTCATTTTTGGCTCCTCGAATGCACACCTCATCCCCGGAATTTAACTCTACAATTGCCAAATCTGTCGATGAGGGGAGATGGCTAACACCCTCTGTGCCCACTTATTTTGACAACACTGGGGACGAGTTGACATCCTACAGAAATCCAGATGTGTCAACAACTTTTTTTTTTATTTATCAGCTTGAAACAAGTTAGATTTTGTTTGAAGCAATGTTTTAAATTCATTCGATTTTGATACGTTTTGGTTTCGGTGATTTCAAATTTTTATTGACTGTTGATTGTCTTTTGTGTTTGATTTTCGTCTTTCAAGTCCTGGTTTCTCCCTTTCAATTGTTCATTGTCGTAAGGGGTTCTTTTATATTCGCTTTAAAATAGTTATTTTTCAGCTTCAATTGCAGAAATTGTCTGTGATAAAATCTCATGACTTACATTCAAATCCACCACCATTTTTTCACGTTGACTTAATGTCATTTTTTCTGCATCGATGTAAACAACAGATTGAATGAAAATTACTCCAATAAGGAGCTAACACAGTGCCATTGAATGCATAGTTGAGAACTATGAATCGAAACTTTCTTTACCTTACGTATGTCTGGCAGGTAATTTATTTTTTGATAAACGATGCAACTTTGACCAAGGAATTTTGTCATTAAAAATCACACAGTTGTTGGAAATTGGTAGGTTTTGACATGTGTTGAAATCTACATCTATCAATGTGACAATACGTAAATTTGGACGTAATATATATGCAGTGGAATGCATATCATTTTGTACAATAAAAACAAATATTTAAAGAAATTAGATTAACAAATAATTTGTTTATAAATAATTGATATAACTTATTCTGTTTTCCATAACTGTTTTAGGAGATATTATGAATTGTCACCGAAATGTTTTGTCTACTAGGTCGGCATTCTTACCTTCTGGTGCCTCAATTAAAACTGAACCGTAGCGTTTGAAATCTATGCTTATAAAATAAGACTTTTCGGAAATAAACCCAAAATGCCTGTACCAGTGTAAGTGCTTACAACTTTGGTAATTCAACACGTGTGAGATGAAGTCCGTAAGCTATAACTAAATTTTAACTGAGAAGTAATTATTGTGAAATTAATCAAAAACCTACTTTCATTTTCGATAAACAAGCCAGAAAAAGCTAAGAGTAAAGTGGTGGACACACTTTGGTGGATCCAAGTCAAGGGTAGTTTGTATCAAAATTAATGACTGCAATAAAATAATATTGAATGATTACTTATAGAACATTTATATATTTACTGGTAACTTATTTAGAGTATATACAAAGGTTAAGATTTGACAAATGTTGCATAAATAAAATAAGCCAATTCGTTTCTTGAATGCACGATTTTGGTTTTGATAGATAGAACAACCTCTGGTGAGAGAATGGGATAGAACTTTCCAGAACGGGATAACCAAGAACGCTGGTTGACTAATTAACGCCATGGCGAAAGTGTAGGACGAGTTCATTCTGCATTGTGGGCAGATACCTTGGGTGGGACATCTGCGGTTTATAAAATAAAGTTAATATTATAAATAAAATTAAATATTTTTAAGAGATGTTAATGTTTCTGGATAAACCTTTCCAGAACGGGGTAACCAAGAAGCCGGGTTGACTAATAAACGGAACTGCGGAAAGTGTAGGGCCAGTTAACCATCAGGTAGATACTTTTGATCTGGCAACTTTGGTTTAAAATATGCAAATAAATACAAACACTAGCGTTTTATGTTTGTTTTTTTTAAATTCATACATTTTAGTCACGACAGATTGGTACATGTAGTAAACCTTAGACATTAATTTGTAAACAATGAACAGATCATGTTATGCATAAAACGGGGGAGTTGAACAAGGTAGTAACCTACCCCTACCCATGTTTTTTTTTTAAAAACATCTTTTATCTAAAATTCTTATTTGGGACAGTGATAAAAATTATGATGTAATTTGACTTAAGGTGGTATGGGACATCTGTTGATATATATGTAGATTACTAGTTGCCTCCTTGTAAATACGCTCTAAATTGCGAGATTCAAATGATAAATGTGTCATATCTGAGCTGGAAATTTGACGTCTCAGTTCCTGTTCCAGATTCATGATAATTGTTTTCAAGTTAGTCCTTGAATACATAAATGCATTGAAATGCATTGGGCCTAAATATATATAGCGTCAGTTTATAAGATAAATATATCTGAACTGTACGAATTTCTGAAGATCTGTACGTACTGTAGGTCAGCAGATATTGATAAGAAATGTACTGTTGCATTAGATGGAAGAGAACTCAAGTAGTTGTCTTTGTCTTAAAAAGGGTAATATATTGCTTAATACTAAAAGAGTTCCTTCAATACACTCCAAATCTCTTTATAAATAGGTAGTAAAAAGAGGTAAAACGTATAAATGGCAGAGCTTTTGATTTCATCATATATTTTTTTTCCCCCCAAAATATAATTATATTCATCTCAAAGTTCGGGAATTGATATCGTATTGTGTAGGTTAAATAATTCTTCTTGACAATTATTTAATTATACATTTTTTTTTATTATATACCCATCATTTTCCCTTCTTGATGCTGTCAATTTTACAGAGTGTGATCCGATTTTCCGGATCACCACACTGTGGTTTTCCGATTCCGTATCAACACTCTCTGAAACTGATGACGTAGTACGCATTATATAACGTCTGTATTTTAGCGCGTTTTAAAAGAGTTCGTTTCAAAATAGCTTTGTTATATAAGTAAACGTCATACAGTTGATTTTAAAAAGATAGTTTTGTAATTAAAACTTTTAAATAGACAAGGGTATATAATAAATTTATCATTATAACAGTTACTTGATCCAAAGAGCCGGATCACGTCTCGTTGCCAGGCGCGGATCATTAGATCAAACTCTACGCTTCGCGTCTCGTTTGATCTGATGATCCGCGCCTGGCAACTCGACGTGATCTGACCCTTTGGATCAAGTTACTGTTATAATAATATATATTTATATCTCATACCTGTGGTGTATACCACCCGTGCGATAAACCTTTGCTTTATCAAACGGCTGATGCTTTATCAAAAACTTTCGGTCCGAAATATTTTTGACACAGCCCCTCGCTTCAACGCTTCAGTGACCTATTTTCGAAGATTTTCCAATATTTTCCAGATAACTTTATCTACTACTAAAATTGATTTAAAATGGATTTTGTCGAAGATTTAAATTACGAATATGAAGGAAAACACATAACTGTGTAGTTTATAAAACTTCAAATCACGTTAACTAACTCCTGAAGACTTGATGAAAACAGAGCGCTTTGGTTGTGTTTCTATAAAAGAACTTACCGAAATAATGTCTCCGAGGTCTTTTATTTCACTACCAGTAAGCATCCTTATTCAATATTTTCAATTTTGAACCATTAGGCTAGTGTTTGTTTTATTAAACATCAACAACTGTTCCTCCTTCGAGTCAATTCAAACTAACGAGCATTCGCAACTTTGTGTATGTCAACAAACTTGATTATTCAAGTCTTCTGATCAGTATTTCCATTTAATTAAGTGATTAAGCTCTAAGAAAACATTATTTAGAGATAAAAAATTATTTCAGGGTTTTTATTTCAGTTAAACTTTACATTAAAACAGTTATATGTATCTCCGAAATGACGTACTAAATTGTACCGCGCAAGATCACAATAACCGCATTACACAAGGTTGCATCATCGTTTGATCTTTGAAAAAAATTAATTCGGGTCAAAAGCTTCATGATATAAATCAAATCGTATGAGATAAATAGAACATCTATAATTGTGTGATTTTATATTTGCTTTATCCAACTCGTTGAAATGGTTATATTCGCTCGGCAAGCCTTGCGAATATATACACTATTTCAACTCGTTGGGTAAGGCAAATATAAAATCACACAATATAGATATCATCTATATAGCTAGCTTAAGTTTATATATGTATGTATAACAAAGTTTTAAAATAGACATGTGCTACATTATTTTGTTAAATGGAAAACATGCAAGAATTCTTTTTAAAGAAATGATCAGCATGTGATTTCAGCTGTCATCATGAACTGTTTTTATGCCATGCCAAAAGTTCAACATGCATTAATTAAGACAAATCGCGCTGTTTTGTTGCTTTCCGAAATAGCTAGGAACGAATTAACTTAACGGGTAGTGGGCGATTGTACTTCCAAACTAATGCATGAAGAGTAAAACGTAAAATGATTTAAATCATTATGTAATTGTGCAAATGTTTGAATCTGAAGTCAAATACTTAAGGAATAAATTTAATTTTCACGTATGTTATACGATATAACCGCGATGTGGTTTATAAAAAAGCGTAAACAGTCCCAAGTTATGTTATACTCGTATACTATATGTAGAAATTAAATTTATCCTTTATAATTTAATTTTTTACGACTTAAATTTAAAAAAAGGCCCATTATTAAGTAATACAACGTTAGTTTGTACAAATTCTATATGTAACGTCAAGCGGATTAATACGTTTTGCACGCGCGTATCGTGACGTAGGCAAGTTATGTTATGCGATGTATATGAATTTGTTTTTCGAGATAATGTTTAAATTTGTAAAGAAAGAAAGGCATTGCATTTATGCAATAAACGTAGGATATCTGTTATTCCTTTTTATAATAAATGTGTGCGGGTAAGTTAAGGAACTCCGGGTTAAATTATTGTTGATTTTTCATATAGAAATTATCTATTTTGAATTTGAACAATGCTGATTGATAGGAAAACGTTAGGCGCGGATATCAAGCACAACACATGTCTCGCACCATTGACAACTGCATAGATTTGTTTAAACCTAAAATAACATTGATTCCTCTCCAATACTTTCACCCCCGCTAGGAACCCAAAGTTATAAAATCGTTATTCCGAATTTTCCTGCCAAAGGTTTTTATATCTATATCAACTTTCAAAGAGACAACCAGCCCCAAATGTAAAAAAAGACTGGACTGGTACAAAATATGTTTATGCACACAAAGTCCTGTTTTTACGAAAGCCCAGAAGACAAATTCAATATTCAAAATTCGAGATTCAATATTTAAATTAATCAATCAAATCATGGATCTGAAAACCTGTATTCTAGCGACATTAAACGTTCTAAATTAGCATCATTCCTGCACGTTCTTACCTACAATTAAATGGCTTAGTATCTATTATATAATGGTTAAATCAACTTTGTTTAATTATCCCACACATTATGTATATTTGGATTACTGATTATACAGTGAGCTTCGCGATTCCTAGTGATTTTGCATGCCCTTTGTGTATTCTCCCTCGATATGATTTAACCTGGAGACATAAGCCCCGATTAAAATTGGTTAGCGAAGAAAAATAATTTTTAAAATGTGTTTTAATCTTACTGATGAAAAACATCAGTGTGGTTTTAGATATGAAACGAAATTCAGTAAATGAATTACTCAAAATAGATGTAATAAAGAAGTCAAATTCAGACCCCATGACTCAAATTACAAGTTCTAAAACCATAGAAAATTTACATCCTCAGCGACAATAATAAAATACACAAGATGTATTGTAGTGCATCGAAATGAGAGAGAGAGAGAGAGAGAGAGAGATTATAATGAATGCATTATAATGAATGTGTATGTCGATTATAATTACAAACTTTATACCTTCAGTTCACGAGTAAACAATTTAGTTACCGGTATTTATTTTTTTAAAATAACCACAATAACCGTTGTTTGTCCAATTTATTCCGTTGTTTCTAAGATAAAAGCCAACCAGAAAAGGTAATTCTACTTGCTATAATACTTAGCACATCACCGCCAGAGGGTTCCCATAGACGAACATACACATGGTCACCTTGATTAACATCAGTAACTACAATTCCTGTTGAAAATCCTCAAGCTGCTGAATTGGTTGAGTCGGCATATCTACTACCAATGGGCACACCATTTCTTATTAATTGAGTGAAGACATTACCATTTAAATCAGACATGAAGGACCACGTAAACACGTATGTTCCGGAAGTAGGAACGCTGTATATTCCGTCAAAAGCATTGTATCCGTTTCCCCGATTTAATGGAACTACGTTAAACTGGAGAATCTAATGTGTAGGAAGAGGACCACTGTTTTCTTTTGATATGTATGCATGGAAAGCAACCACCCCTGATGGTGAGGATATAGGTGGCACTGTGAAATTGTGAAACGTAATTACTATTTAATTTAATCTAGATGTTGCAAAGCATTTTATACATGTAAAGTTCACTTTGACATTTTACAATGTAAGAGGGTTGTTCGAAAATTATTGAGACATTTACTCTTACTCCCTAATGACATCATACTTACTAATGACATCATTTGTTCATTCCTGGTAAACTAACAAACTTGCCTATATCCAATGACCCGGCGCAACCAAAAAATCATTGCAACGTCATTTTAACGTTTTTCCTTGGTCCTATGTTTATAAACACCTTACAAACGAACGGTAAACATGAACTATTCTTCATTTTTCATCTTTACTTTTATTTTAAAATGGCAACAGTTACATATATTTTACAATCGAGTTATTTCTTCCCAGAAGTCAACTTACTGTGAAACTTCTCTTATATTCATTTTGTATATATCTTAGAACTGTTAAAATCAGTTTGTGTGAAAAAAGTACTTGATATGTAGTCCCTTTGTTTTAATCATAGTTAAACAATCAATTTAAAAAAAATCGATTAACTGAGCTTTTGACTCTTTTCCATCGTATAGTTTTTATTTAAGCAATTTCTTGGCCTAAAAAGGTCTTCTTCCGAGGTTCACACCAATTTTATGTATATTCGTCTCGCCGCCTTGACGTCAAAATTCAATAAACCGTCTTAGTCAGATTTAAATTGCTTGGTAAATATTTAAGTACTCTTTTCGTATTTCAACACGAACACTAGTAAAACTTACACAAAAGTTAGTCACAATTAATAGCAAAATGAACATACATAATTTTATTTCTTTTATCAGGAATTGCAGGTCTAACAACACTTAAAATGAAGACGTTTAAGTTTTTTAAACTCCGATATTGTGCCTGCGCCGGGTACCCCGACCCCCGACTTGTTTGCGTACTGTCATAAACAAACTATTAATCATTATGTAATATTACTTTGCTTAATTATTCGGTTAGGTTTCTTCAATGTTCATGCCAATTTTCATTAAAATTCGCTACTTAATAAGAGAGATATTTGTGTTGTCTCACTAATTTCCGAACAACCCTCGTAAATACAAGTGAATCACTGCATCACCAGAAGTTTTACCTGTTCGTTTTCTTTCCACTGAAATACCATCTTGAATATGAGATTTAGGGAAACTTCGTTCACCTAAATTCTTGTCGCTTTGGCTATTCGAATTGTTGGTTCCATGAGTAAAAGTAATTTGCTCTGCATTTGAATTCCCAGATCCACTTAAAGGTTCGCGTTGATGGTTTTCAAAATGTTTTCCATGGATTACCAAATTCTCCAGTGCATTCACTCTGGTTTTAAGATCCACATTTTCTGACGTTAGCTCTGTCACAATATCATACATAAGTTCCAGTTTCTTTTCCAGTTTCTCAATCTTTTATTCCAGATTGTTTTGGGAATATCCAAGTGCCCCATGTAAAGCAAAGATACACAAACAAAACCAAAGAAGCCCATGTGCCATATTGCTGCTAGATCTGTACATGACCTATAAGTATTGTTATCAAATGCCCCAAATAAAAGTCAAACAAAAGATAAGCGATATACATGTACAAACATATCGAGTCACTATGTTATGACAAAATATGTACCAAGTAAGGTCATGCATAGGTGTTATAAGCATAAAAGTTCTTTTTTTTATATTAACATCCTTTCTTTTTTCGTTGCAGGTGCAATTTTTCTTTGTTTTAAGGAATAAATTAGATAGCAACCTAATTTATAGTACAAAATAACGTTTTATAAAACGCAAAGCGGTTTATAAAAAAAATATATATAAATAATTCAATCCCAATGCATATGAGTATAAATTGAGTATGTATTAATTTTGATATTAAGTTGTACAAAATTCTTACTTAACGCCAGGCGAATTGACACGTTTTCGAGTGATGTTTGTCTTACTCTGACGTAGGCAACATTCTTTAAGTAATTTTTTTTTCAGCCAACCGGAATGCACATTAAGACCAAAATTTAGTTATGGCGAGCAAATCGAGCATTCAGAACCAGTGGCCGGGAAAAAACGAGCTAAACCTAAAGTTTCATTTAAAACAAATTGGAAACATTCCTTCTTGCTCCCGTAGTGCTATGCCACAAATGCCTGACCTTTCATTCTCAATTAACGGTTCTGTAAGATTTGAATAATACTCGTTTTGAGTGTCGCACAAGCTTTGGTGAGAACCAAAAAAGCTATTAAACACCTCTATTCTTTCATACTATCGAGTAACTTAAACAAAACAAAAGAAAGTTTATGAATGACGTCACAGTGATCACGCGCTATATTTCCCGCTGGATCAAGCATCTGTGCTTCCTGTTTTGTGTAATGAGTAATCGGCTGATTAATGTTTGTGTTTTAGTTCATTTAGGGCCTAGATAAAAGGATGATATACATGCAAGTTCCATGCTTTACTGTTATATCGATCTAAGCTTATTTTACATACTGTAGGTAGTGAGGAGGAATTTAAAAAATATTATCAGAATTACAGCCACATCATTTTTAATGAATAAATAGAAAAAAAGAGAAAAGTTGAATAGTTAATAGAGAAAAAAAGAGGAAATTTAAATAGTTAAAATGGAAGGGGCACATATTACGACATATAATTAGTATACAAAAATGAACAAATTTAAAAAAAAAAAACAGGGGAAAATTTAAAACTCGGATAATAACAAGGAACACAAGAGAAATAATTCAATTTTATTGTGTACAGATTTTATTGATCAAATCTTCTCCAAGAATAACTAAACGACTGAAAATACATGTATTAATTGGCATCAAAACAACCGACTTTGTATTTATCACAAAAAAGTCTTTTTTCTTTATATTACATTTTGGGAGAGTTGACTCTGTGTAAAAGTTTGGTATATGATAGCATATGGCGGGACAATTAAAATTTGGAATAAAGATTCACATTGCTAACTTCAGGTTTTGGGTGGGGGTAAAGGTATAGGAGAAGAAGCGATATTGTTTTAGGGATAGGCAAGCCCATATAAAGGATATGTACTAGAGATGTTCTAAAAATATTGACACTTGGCTGTTTTCACCCATATTTATTAATAGTTGATCCTTTCATTCGTCCTTGCCCTTCAAAGTACGCATCCTTGACTTATATACACTGTTTAACTCCACTTCTGAAAACATTTAAGTTTGGGGAATACAGAAGTCGCACGGGTTAAATTTTGAGAAAACGGGGGGTGGGGGTGGCAGGACATTAACGTTTTCCGCTTCCAAATAGTCGATCAAAATGCGTGCTTTGTGTGCTGGCGCATTGTCGTGTCAATAATAACATTTTACGAGAAGTTACCTGTTTGCCATTTGGCACAAGAATTTGCATAACAAGGCCTTTAATGTCAAAGGAAAGAACTTATTCCCCAGATTCTTTTAGAACGTTTTGGGTTAAAATAGTATACTCAGGTCTCATCACCATTAACTAAATTATCAATACTTTTTAAAGTATATTTTGGATACAATTGCATTTTCAACACGGCTCTCTTTTGTTCATCGATAAGAAAATAAGATATTCATCTAGGCTTTATATTTTTTTAAATACCATAAACACGTGCTAACGTCAAGTTTGTCATCCAAGCCAAGTCCCTCATTGTATATCTTGCCTCTTTCTGTAAGATTTGGTTGATTTTAACGATGTTATCATTTGTGAGCAGCACCTTCATGGTTTTCGTAAAATGTTTTAAATTTATAGTCTGTCCAAAATTATTGTTTCCGTCACATGTGAAAGATTTAAATAAAGATATGCATACCTGTGATAGAAGTTCAATTAGAATCAATGAAAGGGAAAATATCCAAGATATCTTCATTGACACATTATCATTTATCACTCGGGAAAAAATTACAGAAACGAAAACAGACTTCTAACGGAGAATTATAATGTTGACATCTTTTCTTAATTCGGAAGTCATTAGGAATACCTCGCACATTTTTTCAACATTATCATCCGGGTACTTTTAATGTCCGCTGTAATGCAAAATATCCGTAGACTCCTTTAGTTTTAGCCTTATATTGAAACCTGCTAAGCTAGAAGGGGCGATTCAAAAGGGAAAAAATGGACTTATTTCATACTTTTGAATGAACATCGTTTAAACCCTGAAGTATTTAGAAATATGTGCAAAATGTGAATCGAGGATATCTTGGGACAGAATTAGCAAACCACCTAGAAACAGATCTATGAGATATTTTACCATTCCTTTAAATATTACAGATTTCATGATGAATATTTACGGGTTAAGTACCAAATAAGGATCTACCTCTTATATAGGCCCTAATTTCAAGTACATTGTTTGCTCTTTTCCCAGTCATTTTGAGTATAGTGTAATGAATATGCTGTAAAGCAATGTTCACTGTAGCTAAGTCAGTGAAATTGTGAACATGAAATATTCTTCCGCTACAATTCAGTGATCAATCTAACGTGTCAGTGTGATTTCAGTAAGTTATTTACACAATTTTCACGATTAGAACTTCAAGTTGATTATTTTTGGATCACTCCCCATATTTGACAATGATGCACGGTTTGTTTAGTTCCTGCTAGGCTCGCCCCAACGGTCACACCGTAAAATATATTATTTTTTGAAAGAATAATGCGTACATGCATATATATATTATCTACAAGTATATGAGCGTTTTTTAAAGTATACATTGTGATTGAAGCGACACAGACAAAGGGGCAAACTGTAGCTCTACGGGAAATTTGGGTTGAAGAACCGTACAGCTACAATTAAATCCACACACAAAATAAATGTATATTTATACGCATGGTTTTGGACCTATCAATCTAATTTAAGAATACATTCTGTGAGAAAAGTTTCATATCAAAAAAATAATTCTGAGACATTTTACTTTAGATGTCATTACTTTACTTGCCTCTGAGTATCTTATAAATGCCCTCACCAGCCACGTAAAGTTCACGGAGTTTGTTTACAGGTAAACTATGCTACTCTTGAAAGCGACGTCAATTTAACAATCTTCATTTTCCGAGGTCGGATAGGTTGTTTTGGAAAACGTTTGAGGAAGAAAAAGTGGTGAATCAGTTGTAAAATCTCCTATTTTTGGTATGAAAATATGATCAGAACCCCGGCAACATAGGTACATCCCTCACCAAGGCTGTAAATACATGCCATGATCATATACATTGATACATATTAGCTATGATAGTTGACATTTGTCAAATTGATAAATAATCCTTTGTACTGAAATATCAAAAAATTATATTGAAGTGTCCATTATCACAATCATTGTTTTATGCATACATACATGAATGAAATGAGAGACATAATCCATTGAATTCTTACTTTTAATTTGCCATATTCATATTTAAGATATTGATTTTCCATTAATAAATAGTTTTTCCCTTATAAGTTTAATAGGTCCAACACCGTGCGAAACTGTTTTGTGTGCAATAAAGTTTTTTTGTAGGACTGGAACTGTAGCTCTACGGTTCGTCAACCCAAATTTCCCCTAGAGCTACAGTTTTGCATCTAGCCTATTACAGTTATAATTCATTATATATAAAAATAACACTATTTTAAATGAAATTCGGTAAATGTAAAAATATTAAAAAGGCGGGGGAAGGGGGGGGGGTCAATAAAATAATCAGCATAACCGTTCGTGTAATCATAATATGGTCGTCGAAAATCAAATTTAATTAATAAAGGTCACTTTGATATATTGAACAACGAGCATAAGCGTCTGATATTGTGTGCTCATTACTGAGAATTGCTGATATTTAATGATGATTTTACTGTTGTTACTGAGAATTGTTGTTGGCTCTGATATTTACCGACGTTTTAGTATATGGTACTGTATTGATAAACTACTTGATATCTTAATTTTTTTTTATTTTTTTAACTAAGTATACTTAGTGGTATTTTACTTCTTTAGGCTTACAAATATCAACTGGAGGCCAAAAAAGTACGTTAATTTGTTTTTTTAAAAAGTCTTAGTAATGAAAATATAATAAACAGGGTTAGGTTTCCTCGCATATAGGACCAAAGCTTCAAAATTGTAAATACTCATATTTGTATCAATTCCGTAAATTAGTTTTTTTAGTTTGTCATTTCTTACCAAAGGACTGTTGGTGTGAATGTAGGTGGGACTGTAAAATAGTGCACACTATGAATGAGTTAACCCTATATTATCTTTAAAACAATCATGTATTATAAACGTGTTGATTATTCTCTTTAACATATTTATGTGTGCATTCAACCAATAAAATGTAACAAAATGAATATTAATTTAGCTGGTTTAAAAACTGATCTGCAGACAAACATAAAAATTGTTTTACCTATATGCTACAGCTTATTAATATCCGTTTGATTTCGGCGAGACGCAATTAGACAAATGAAGACCTAATAGGCAAGTTGTTTCAGGGAATTATTTTTGTATGTTTTGCAAAGAGTAAAACTGTTGACTAGGGGTTTGGCATATACGATTAGGCAGACCTACAGAAAAAACATTTCTTTGACTTCCAGAAAAACACATCCTTTTTATTTTCTCCCGCATAACTTAATACTTTAAAATGATGAAGCAAAAGTGATAACAAATGTCTTATACGACATTAGAGCTGAATATGATAAATGCCGCGTAGCGATATCTTTAAATCATAACAAAGAAATGTTTAATAAATTGGTTATCTGAAGAAAATATGAGGGCCCATATTCAAATTAAGAGACGTTAAAAGAGGTAAAGACTACCTGTCATAGGTACTCGTTTCAATGAGGTACTACAAGGGATGTTGACTGCTGCATTTCTTTGTTGTTTTCCGGGTTTAGAAAAATTGACTCCGATTGTTTTAACACTTTTGGAGTTACCTTTCAAAAGAATATGTTTCAACATCTGTTTTTGATTAATCAGTTTTGAACAAACTAAACTTTGTTTTAATCAATTCTTTAACTTTATTCTATTTCAACAGCGTTTTTATTTAAGTGATTTTAATTTTCGTTTGACTGTTGATTTTCTTTCGGGCTCGGTTTTCATCCAGCGAATGAATTCTCTCCTTAAATTCTATATTATATGCATAGATTCTTTTGTGTTTTTTTTCTTGAAATGTTAACCCATAACGCAGGTAAAAGTCCAGATATGTGTAGATTTTATTACCTTTAGTATATTATGACTTATTGTATAAACAAATCAATCTTTTTTTAATGAAATTCGATAAAGGAATTTTAAGTTTACTTAAAATGCTTTATATATATTGATTTTACAAATTTTTCGCATTACGAGTTATCGCACTTTTTAATGTGTATTATCTAGAAGTAGAGAGTGCTCTTTTTGGTCACGTAATGTTGGTGTCATCATTTGACCAATGAAATTAAACGCGGGAATTCTAGCGACTCTCTTTGTTTAGAAAGACGCGCTAATTCACTTTCTTTCAGGACGCCGCACGGGTAACACCTTTGAATACCGATTCTGTTCCTTCGGACCATTTCTTTAAAAATCCACCACCTCCCCTCCACCTTTCCAGTGTTAACTTTTTTATATTTTCTTCATTTTTCAATTTTTTTTGTCCCCCTTGTTTTTGTTTTTTTATGCATGTATTTTATTGTAGATGTACATGGCGTTTTCAGACCACAAGGAATTTGTTTGACGAGATTACGTAACCAATTTTCGATTTCAGTTTCTCAATACAGCCAATTAATAAAATTCATATTGGTATATGATTATTAATTAATATTCGGAAATTAATTATAATTACATCATATTAAGATCAAATGCAGAATTGTGACATTATTCAATTAAATTTCAATTGTATTATTACGTAATATTATTTTATATTATTTTACGCAATGTGTTACAATGTTATGTAACAATTAAAGTCACGCTGGTGGCAAAGAGCAACATATACCATGTCTTGTTTGTTTATATATTATGTATCGAAAGATGGAGGTGATGGTTATACGTCAAGTAAACTACATAGGTTATAGCCCCTTCATACGGAAATCAATTATGGATAAATGTAATTTGTTTTATTGCCGATAAATTGAACAACACACGTTAGCGTCAACGATTTACCATTCAATACTTAATTACTTCTCAATAAGCCAATAAAAGTATTATAATATCAATATCCACCGTTCTTGTTAAAAATGCCAAACGAACTTTGTTAGTCATCTGTTCGAGGGACATGTACATATGCATCCAAGTAAAAGATTGTCATATCGAATGCAGGAAGTAAATAGGAAATAAACGGGTAACAACTTCGAAGTACCTTTTCATTTCATTGAAAACAATCACGTTTTTAATGTAAAACAAAAAGGGTTCAACCAATATATTATTATCAATATTAGTACGTAATAAGTATATTTTTGTGTTTAAACCAGTACGATATTATTAATGCAATTGAGGAGCTTGTAGCGCCTGTGCTGCAATTTAATAGCAGACATGCTACCTCTAGTGCAAATACATTTTTGTCAACAAATTGAAAGATTTCCTCTCTGTGTCCGTAACAGTCATTTTTTTATCATAGTTCTTTTTTGAATGCATGTAAAAGGTTCATGAGGTCACTTAATCTGATTGATGTCAGAGGTCAAATTAAATTCCATGGGACTAAATAGTTTTCATCGGGACATAGTGTTTTTACAAATTCATGTATTTTCTTAAGGTGTCTTTAATACACTGTTAGAGAGATGGGTTTTTAAGCATTGTAGAGGTACAGTGAGCTTAAACAAATTAAGATTTTCACAGAAAATTGTGCTAAGTATTAAATGCACCCAGTACTAATATTACCTTAAACTAAACATCGCAAACGTTAGTCTTTCTAATGATATAATTAAAATTATGGATAATGAACAAACTAACAATCATATCTACTTTAAAATTTCAAATTTGATTTAATTAATCATAAGCCATAACTTAGTAAAGAAAATTTTCTATTATATGAGCAATATTTTTTATACACTTTAAAATGCTCTAAAAACTCGTTCTAAAGGATATATAGTCAAAAAAAGCCACCAACTATACATGCCTTCTTAAGAGGGTTCGATTTTCGTGGCAATTTTTAGACTGTATGGATCTTCTTTGGAACATAAAAATAAAGAAAAATACCCAAATTCAAAAGGTTAAATATTTTGATTTTTTTTCTTTACTAAATTATAGTCCATAGCTAAATAAATCATCTCTTAAAATTTTAGGTGGATGACATGTGGTGATAACGAACAGTATTCAAAATCAAAAGTCCAAAGGAAAAATACAAGACAGGAGCAGAGCAAACACGGACCACTAATAAAATTAGATATTAGAGGTAGGATCAGGTGCCATGGAGGAGTGAGCATCCTCTGCTGACCGGTCACGCCCACCGTGTGCTCTTTGTCGTAATAAGGAAAACGGAAAAACCCGTAGCCAATTAGGTGAGTTAATTATGGTCTAACAAAAAGTATGAAAAACGTCAGTCAGCATGCAACCCAGTCGAAGATTGTATTTGCTGACGAGGTCGTTGTATCGAACATAGAACTTACGAAAAGATGACTTCAATCGAGACTGTTGGTAGTCCTGTTTTATCAACTTGTTTGTCAGTAGGTTGCCTCGCCTTAGAAACTGTTCATACGTAGAGCATGCCCTTGCGTATCGAATTAACTGAGAGACAAAAACTCCTTATGCAGGTGATGAAGGTATCTTGCTACATAAGTAAGGAAAGTTGACTATAGAAAAATTGAAGTCATCACGTTTATCATAATGTTTTGTTGTTAGGTTACCATCAATGTCCCTTTCCAGTAAAATATCCAAATATGAAACATATGACGCTGACTCTGTGGTATCTTATATTTCAGGTTCACTGGGATATATCGAGTCGACGTAAGTATGGAAGTAACAATTGTTAATTGATAATACATCGTCGATATACCTGAATGTTGAGTTGAAGGCCACAGAGAGTGTTTTATTTTTTTTCACGAACAAGTTTTTTTTTATTAATTCTGCTTCATATGATCTGGATCTGATGGTTAATTTGTTGACCATCCAGCCTCTTTTAAATCCCCGTGTTGCAATGCTTACAAGCAATAGCTAATGATTTCACAATGAGATGACATTCATGTTATTTAAGGACTAGCGTATAATCACCTTGCGTTTTCAACCAGTATGTTTTGTTTTATTTAAAAATTCATCGCTGTTCAATAACACGTTCGTTTGTGAAAACAATTCTAGGCAACAATGAATTAATATAAACAAATTCCTCATCATGAGGTGATTTAAACAAAAACGTAAAAAAAACTTTAAAAAGGTTACTCTTGCTTTCTTTCTATACATGAACATATGTTAAAATGCCAATAAGGTCCATTTACAAGAAAGGAAAAAACGATCACAATAACCATATCATAATATGTAAACAGTGTGACCGTGGGGCAGAGCGCAGATTTTTTGGTGTTTAAACAAAGAGAGCACCTGCTTACTCAAATCATAAGCCAAAGTTGAATTTAACGTCACGTGCTCAGTCTACATTATGACGTCGTGTTTCTTACGTAAAACAAGTTTTGTCTTCAGAAATAGCCGAAGAAAGGTATGTGTTTCCGAAAAATTTTTTATTTCTTCTTTCAATGCTTATCAATTCTATATATTGATGAATTGAAATTTGTTACTATATTCAGTATCTAAAAGATCGGTTTCTTGATGTTAAATTCTTATTTTTCATCTAAAATAATTTGATAAGACACACGTGAATCTAGTCGTATTTCTTGACTAAAGGACTGTTGAAACTTACCTAGTTTGCATAGTCAATTATTTTCATATAAATCACTTTCGATTAATACCTCGAAAAGTTTTTAATCGAGTTTAGGGGCAATAAACATCGATAGGAGTCAGTCATTTGATGGTCGAGCTAATATTTTTTTAACAAAATGGCTGCCAACATGGCGGCGCCTTCAGCTGGAAGAATATTTTTAGCCCTTAATACCTCTGATTCACTTTTATTTTTCACTGTTTTTCTTATATATACGTGTCATCACTAAGCCTCTCTGCGCTCGGTATAACAACTGCAAATACTGTCATAAATAAATAGAACTCACTGGATGGACTGGCAACTTAAAACAAACACTAAGCTACACTGTTTTACAGTATAATACTATATGTGTATACATTATACTGTATGTATACTTTATACAGAATACAGTATATATATACTGTATACAGTATAGTGCATTCTGTATACATACATACAGTATTAGACTGTACACCAGTGAAGCTTAGTGTTTGTTTTAAGTTGCAAGTCCATTCGCTAAGTATTTGAATTCCCAGACCCTCTTAACGTTTCAGATTGACGGCTTTTGAAGTGTTTTCCATCAGTCACCTACATCTCCAGGGCCTTTACTTTGATCTGCATTTTTTGACGTTAGTTGGGTTACCTCATTATTCCAATTTCTTTTTTTCCAATTCCAAGTTGGGAAAAACAAAAAAAAGTTAGAAAATGTTAACTAAATCAAATAAAGTAAAACCGCGATCTGAAAACAAAAATTTCCTTCTTAAAATGTTTTACACTACTATGACAGTTTGCTCACAAATACGCAAACAAAAACTCCAAAGGTAAGATGAGCGTTAATCTATTCGATACTGGTATCAAAGCGTGGATTTTTGTTCTCGGGAAGATGGCCTTATATCGCCGAAGTTTATAATTTTCAACAATGTCGAGATGAGTACGCCAAGCGGCGGCCATATTGCCGAATATGAATCCTCACCAGACGAACATAGATATATATCCGACCGTCACGTGTCATGTTTAAACCACTGAAAGTGTGACATTTTAGTGCGAGGGAAATCAAATGTATCTACGCACTAGAATACCTTTATTGCAATCTTTTCTTAATCTAACAATATAGCACTGGTCTAGCTGCCGATCTGTAACTCACTGGTCTAAAATAAATTTGATGAACAACCAGAGAGCTACAAGGCCACCCACTGAAAAAAGTGTTTATTCATTTTCCACAAATAATGCGTTGTTTCTCGATGAAAAATGACAATAACAAACTTATTTATTATAAAACGCATGCAAAAAAAACCGTAGTCAGATCACAAAATGGAAATTTGAAATTTTCTCACTGAAGAATTTTTGTAAAAGTGATCTTACCTAGGTAAGTATGAAATGAAATGGGGTAAATGTGCACGATTTTTTTTATAAGTATTTTCTTAATTTTGAATGAATAAGTTAATTTTTCCAAGACCTTTGCAAAATAACATAACATATTTCTATTGAGTGTTTGTCTTTTTTATAAACATCAATGTACTCTTTACTGGATAACATTGTTCAAATACATAATCATATAATTGTAAAGGAGAATCATTTTGATTATAAAACCATAAAGTTCAGCAATATAGAACACCAACTACTTGAACTTTAATAAAATATATCTTTAGAAATGTTGATAACATGTTTGCCTCCAAAAATTGAACGAGACAATATTGAAAATGTCTATAGCAAAAAAAAGAAAGGGGGATGCGTAGAAAATAAATCAGTTATTAGTTATTTAGCATTCGTCCAGTTATTTCATTTCTCAATAAATTATAACTCTGTTTACTCAGTAATTCGAAAGCTATGAAGGGGTTTTAAGAAAATTGTTAAGTGTAAAGGTATTAAATATATTGTTTTAAGTGAAGATAACAGCATTTCCTCCAACGCAATTGTGCATTTCTAATCTATGTCTGCTAACCAGCAATTCGTACAAACTTTCAAAATGCCAACTCGTACAGGTCATATACGTTAATCATATAAAGTTTAAAGTTCTATACATTTCAATGTTTGGCGCTTTCTTAGTATTCAAGTACAAATGTATAAGTAAATATTAAGAATATGGAAAACTAACCTGATTATGAATCCTTTTTCGAACTTAGATTTGTCAAATTTATAGTTTGAGTCATTACGTATAGATGTGGGCAACCGTTAAATTGGTTCAACTAATCAATTTATTTGTCCAGACCTTGAACTTGTAATAAGGTAAAATTACAAAACATTAAAATAATATTTCAAAAGATAAAGTTTCAAATTGAAACAATCTTCCACGTCTTTAGTATATTAATGTTATTTCTAAGTAGGCGGAGGCAAATCATTTTTTCCCAAATGAAAAAAGTTTATAATTTATCATATAAACCTTATTTATAACTTTTGATAATGTTCAATTATTTTGTTTTCCCTTGCTCTTTAAAGGAAATTGTTTAATTGTTTATTGATAGAGTGTTTTGTGTTGATATTTTTTTTTCGTCGTAGTGCCTCGCATGAATTTAGGCTGTAGCTTTTGATATCCAGTATAAAATGCAATTTATTTTGATCAGACACATTTTAATTTTGAAAAGTGAAAGTGAAAACAAATAGAGTAATGCTCGCTGCAAAGTAACGAGTTGGTATTCCATTAACGCTGATGGCGAACGTGTTATATATATATATATATATATATATATATATATATATATATATATATATATATATATATGGTACGCCAGTTTACCCTGTTTTCTAAGAAATAACGATTTGTTTATCGGTGTGTTGATCTTCTAAGTAAATATTGCAAACACAACGATGACTCAATTTTCAGGAACACGACAACTGTCAGTAGAGATCAACAGGGCACCTTTGTGAATTTATTTAACATGGTATTGAAAGTGAATTTCGGATATCTATGACATAAATGTGATGTGTCATCATTTATCTAAGATTTTTTTTTATTCACTGATAACTGAAACATATATTCGATGGTTAAGATTCCGACAATAATAATGTAATAATGTGGCATTTTATTATTAATGTGTAACCATGTGTTAATCCATAGGAACACACTCGAATTTGTAAAATTCAATAAAGTTTTTGTAAATAAATATTGTGATTAAAAGATCTTTATAACATTTGACGAGGTGTTTATTTAGCAACCGATTTTTAAAACAATTTCCATCCACTAAATGTAGATCGACGTAGAGGATCGCTTAAGACTTCTCCACTTGCAGCGTGGCTTGAGGGTGTTCGAATATATACCGCATCCCCAGCGTTCAACTCAATAACTGCCAAATCAGTCAAGGACAATGGGTTAGCAACACTCCCTGTACCGATGTATTTTCCCGACACTGGAGACACATTGACGACAAGTTCTGAGTAGACATAGCCATTGGCTGAACAGTAGATACTCCAAGAGAAGACGTAGACACCATGACTGGGACAGGTAAATATACCAGTGTGATGATTGTAGTGACCGCCAATGTTTGTGTGGTCAACATCGAAGACAAACGTCTGGTGAGCACCAACAGTAGGTTCAGAACTTGACAGATAAGCAAAAAAGCCACCCCATTAGAAAGTAATGGTTGGTTAACTGTTTTTAAAAGACATTTTGCATTAGTTTAAAATCTTTGCCTTAAGTATTTACTTTGCATATATGATAATAAAAGAAGTTGGTTGAAATATAGAAATGCACTGTTTTTAACTTCTTAGGCGCATTTTTTACAATAAAAATGAGTAAGCATGAGACAGATGTCAAAAGTGAGAACAATAAACAAGTATGGCATCAGAGTTCATCTGAGTAATATTGCTTACCGGTATCTTTTTAAAAATAGCCTTGCGTGAAAATCATTTAGGGAACTTTTCTGCAGCAATTAAATCTTAAAATAGGAATGTTTTAAAAAATAGATAACATATTACCTCTCCAAAAAGAGCGATTCATTGTGGTATTTTCAAGACTGTCGACGAATGTATCTCTTTGTTTTATTCGGGTTTCAGAAGCTTTGCTTCCGATTGTTTTTACATTTTTGTGGTCGTGTTTTGGAGGTTCATCTGATTCAAAAAGTGTCTTAAATTTGGATTTATTAGTTTCCAACAAAGTGGATTTTTCTTTTAAAAATTCTTCAAATTCACTCGATTTAAGCAGCGTTCTGACTTCGGTGATTTCCATTTTCAATTGACTGTTGATTTTCTTTTGTGTTAGGTTTTCATCTTGCAAGTCTTTAATCATTCCTTTTAATTGTTCATGGTCTGCACAGAGTTCTTTTATATTTGCCTTTAAATAGTTATTTTCAACTTCCATCTTAGATATCGTGTGTGATAAAATCTCATGATTTACTATCAAATCCGCCACCAATTTTTCAAGTGGATTCAATGTCATTCTTTCTGCATCGATGTAAACAACAGATTGGATAAACATTATTCCAAAAAGGAGCCATAACATTGCCGTTGAATACATAGTTAAGAAATTTGAATCGAAAGTCTTTTTATCTTATGTCTGGCAGACAGTTTTATTGTTTGATAAAAGATGCACCTTTCACCACAGAATTTCGTCCTTTAAAATCAAGCAATTGTTCAAAATTAGTAGAATGGTTTTCGAGTTTTTTTTTAAACAATATGTGTACAAATCTAAATGTATCAATGTGACGTACATGTAATACGTAAATTCTTTAGTGATATATGTGTTGTTGAATGCATTCCATTTTAGTACAATAAAAATGCATATTAGAATTAACAAATTTAAATTAACAAATAATTTGTTTATGAATAACGATATGACTTCTTATTATGTTTTCCATAGCTGTTATTTGGAGATAAGTTGAATTGTCACTGAGAGGCGTACTAAGTCGGCATTCTTACCTCCTGTGCCTCGCTAAAAATAAAAGCTGTAGCATCTGAAATATATCATAATGTTTTGAAAGTAACCCCTTTAAAAAAGATAATTTGACTATGTATACTGTTGCCTACTTGCATATACGTTCTTAATTGCGAGATTCAAACTATAAATGTGCTATATCTAAGTTCGACATTTGATGTCCCCGTTTCTTTTCCATATTCATGATCTTTTCTTTCAAGTTGGTCCTTGATTACATGAACGCATTGAAATGCATTGAGCCTAGATATATATAGCGTCACTTTATAAGATAAATATATCTGAACTGTACAAATTCTCATTCTGAAGGTATGTATGTACTATAGGTCAGCATATTTTGATAAGAAATGCACTATTGATTTAGAGGGATTGAACTCAAGACTAGTGTAAGTGCCATTGTCCTCAATAAAGACAATATATTTCTTTATAAATAACAATTATTTTAACACACTTCAAATCTATTTAGTTAGGCAATAAAAAGAGGTATGGGAAAAATACAAGAGCTATACAATTTACATTTTCAACTTCTTTATCGATGGTATATACAAAATAAACTTGCATTATTGTAAAAGTCTTGTATGACATGTATTGCCACTACATGTACATGATTAAAAAAAAACCCAGCGACCAAGAAGCCACAACGCTCACCTGAACAACATGAGCCATGACCTTGCTCAATTAGATGTATAGTATCAAATACAAAATATCTTGGTAAAACAAAATATCTTGTCTACAAGGATCTTGAATCATTTCTTCCTTTTTTATTTTAAATATTTAGCCCCAATTGTCGTACTCAAAATGTCCCCACAATCTGGTGTAACATTAGACCGACGGTTTCAAAACATATATACATATCGCTTGCATAAAGTTTCATTTGTCATTCTGCACCATTCATTTTTTATTCTAATAAACATCTGCATCTCGTCTGGTCATACTGAACAAAATACTTTTTGTTTATTTTTAAAAAGACAGTATCGATCTGGTTCAATAGTATCGATTCCATTCATAATTCATAAATGCAGATGTTTCTAATATACATTTGTCTGCCATCCCATTGCAGTGAAATTTCTCTTTCAAATATCATTATCCTTAAATATAAGAAAATGGAAGTGTATGTCAATCATTATTACACCTAATAAAACGCAAGTGCACACCATAGCTAACGGTGTCTACAATCAGTAATAACTACAACTACTATTGTATCTTCTATTTATTCCATTTCTAAGATAAAAGCCAACCAGAAAAGGTAGTTCTACTATAGATAACACTTGGCACTTTACCCACAGATGCTAGCCCTAGACGAACATACACGTGGTCGCCTTGATTAACATCAGTAACTACAGTCCCCGTAGCAAAGTCCCAGACTGTTGAAGATAATGAGTCTGCATATCTAGTACCGATGATATCAGCATTTCTCATCAATTGTGTGTCGACTCTACCATGAGGATCAGACATGATGGACCACGTAAATATGTATGTTCCTGTAGCGGGAACTATAAATATTCCGTCAAAAACGTTGTAACCGTTGCCCCGATTCAATGGAGCGACGTCAAACTGAAGAATGTGATGCGCTGGAAGAGGGCCACTGCTGTCTTTTGAGATATAAGCATGGAAAGCAATCACACCTGTTGGTGTGGATGTGGGTGGTACTGCAGAATAGTGAAAAGTAACTTAAAGTGAACATTATTTAGACATTACAAAACACCATGTACATGTAAAATTCAATTTCTTAATTTAATACAGATGTATTATATTCATCACAAGTAGTTTTACCTATTCGTTTTCTTTCCAAAGAAATATCATTCTTGGTGTCAGTTTCAGGGATTTTTCGTTCAACTATATTCTTGCCACTTTTGTTATTCGAATTGTTTGTCCTATGAGTAAATGTCATTTGCTCAGCATTTAAATTCCCTGACCCTATCAAAGCTTCAGGATGACGATTTTTGAAATGTGTTCCATCGATCACTAAATCCTCTAGAGCCTTCAATCTGATTTTAAGTTCCACATTTTCTGACGTCAGTTCGGTCACAATATCATACACAAGTTCCAGTTTCTTTTCCAGATGCTCAATCTTTTCTTCCAAACTGGGTTTGGAATATCCAAGCGCCCCATGTAGAGCAAAGAGACAGAAGAATAACCAAGGCAAGCCTACAGCCATGTTGCTAAATCTGTACATGGCCCTGAATATGAGTGTTTAAATGCGACTAGTGTAAGTCAGACACAAGATAAGAGAGATACAAATTTTACCGTGTCATTGATATAATGACAAAAATGTACTAAGTAGCAAATGTCTTAAATATGTGTCGTGTTTTGTGCAAAAGATTTTAGTGCTTACTGATTTGTTTATTCAAAATATAATATAAAATAATATAACATCGTTTTCCATTAGATGAATTGTTTTTCATTGACAAATACTAATACTTTAATACAATGACTATAAACCGACTATTATTCGCATGCGAGAAATTTTCGCGAGGTTCGAGAGCCTCAATATTTTTTCGCCGCAGACGAGTATTTGCCATATATTTGTAATATAAAAAAAAAAACAGGTGTGGCTTGGTCGCGAAAATGAGTCGCCGCAAACCAGTTTATATCGGGTAAATCACGAAATAAAGTCGTTGTGAATAATAGTCGGTTTAAAGTATCTATGGGTTTTTTTTCAATTAGTCGTGATGACAATCCATGTTGTTACATGACTATGACACAAACAAAGTTGGCCACTGCTAAACCATAACGCGGGTCAACAGTTTACAATACAGACGTGTGTAGATTTTATTATCTTTAATGTAACAAGTACATGTAACAGTGTATGACTTATTCTATAAAAAGGCAATATTTTAATGAAGTTTGATAAATATAATCTGTTATGTTAGTTTTTGAGGTCCACCGTAACATTACACAGGTGATAAATTGAACAACGCACGTCAGCGGAAACAATTTACAATTCAATGCTTAATTATAGAGCAAAACGTTGATTGAAGTTTATATCAATATCCACCGCTCGTGCAAAAATGACAAACGATAAAAAATCACGTTTGTAATGAAATAAAAGAACTCAAACAATATAATAAAAAAAAGACAATAACAAACCATCAACCATCTCAAAAATCCATCAAACGAAATACAAATTCAAGGAAGAGCAACACGGACCTCCAAGATAGAGGTAGGATCAGGTGCCATGGAGGACTAAGCATCCTCTGCTGACCGGTAACACCCGCCGTATGCTCTTTGTCGTAATCGGGAAAAAACCCCGCAAAAGTCCGTAGACAATTAGGTAATTAATTATGGTCTAACAATAAGTATGAAAAACGTCATTAATTACAGCACGTCATTAGTATTTTGTTTGTGTGTTTAAAACAGTACGATCTTATTGATGTAATTGAAGAGCTTGTATCTCTTGGGCTGTAATGTAATTGCAGACATGTTCCTTCCATTGCAAATACATTTTTTGTCAACACACCTGGGGATTGTTTCTCTGTCTCTCTAACAATCCACTTTTCAACTAATATTAAAAAAAACTAATTTGTAAAGTTAAGGTCACTATATCTGATCGATTACATGCCAGAGGTCATATTCAATTTGATAGGACTAGGTATTTTTCATCGGAACATAGTGTTTCACGTAATTTCTGAAGACGATATGTGAAATTTGTTCACTTTTTTCAGAACACAAATAAACACTTTCCAATAAGAAAAACGCGCATCAAAGTCGATTCCGAAAAGTAGATCAATGATAGTATATTATCAGAGATGCGACAACGTGACATTTTACACCGGAAAGCTTTAAAATCCAAATCCGATGAATATTAGAGAGCATATAATGCTGTGCGAAACCGCGTAGAGCAACAGATCAACGAGGCAAAACGCGAACTTGTAAACGAAACAATCAATCAGGCGCAGTCGCCAGTCCAAAGAATATGTGGATACGTATCAACGAATTCCTACCGTCAAAACGAACCAAAACGAAAACTTCATACTTGGAAACCGACATAGAGACAATTGCCTGTCGCTCCGAAATTACGAACAAATTCAACTACTTTATTTCAAATATTGGTTAAACATTCGCTGCAAAATTCGTAGCAACTCTTTACCAACTGTAAAACAGCTAATGCCAAGATACTCATTCTTAAAACCATTGCTCAGCGAACAATTTATCATACGTGAAGTGTTATCTATGTCTAATTCCAAATCTACAGGTTTAGATGATATTTCAGTTAAACTTTTAAAACGTAGTATCCATGTGATAGGGGACATTTTGACGCATATTATAAAAAGGCTTTTAATGGATATCTTAGACGCGCAATCTCATCAATGAAAAACATTCAGGGTTTAGACCTAAGCATTCATGCGAGACTGCCCTCCACATTATTATTAAAAAGTGGTTAGGTAACATCGACGGTAATTTATTTGTAGATCTAAGCAAAGCTTTTGATACGGTTAATCACCATCTATTACTACACAATCTTTTATCGTTTGACATATGCAACAATACA
>WFKH01011926.1:45104370-45121875 GCA_016163765.1 Magallana hongkongensis
TTAGTAAACGGTAAATTAAGTGCAGATATTTATATATAAATATGCAAAAAAAAAAATATCATAAGCATTATTGATAATTTGAGTGCAGATATTTATATATAAACATAAAAAAAGTATCATAAGCATTATTTATTGTAAAATTGACATTTAAACGACAGTTTTCATACCAGTATAACTATCACCATATAGGCCGCTTCAAATGGTTAATTTCAATAAAGTTAAACAAATTTATAAACAAAACAATAATTAATATTGTGTTAAGAACTGGTATATAGGTTGAAAGTATGACACTTTTGAAAATAATTCTGTTCAACAAAATACAAAACAACAATCTTTATATCTTAATATTTTATATGATTAAATATATTATAGTAAAAAAATAAATAAAACACTAAACAATATTATAGACCAAAGCAACCGTTAAATATCCAAATCAAATTAAATTTACATTAAATTAAAAATATTAAATATGGTAGGTAGTCTACAAACAGTTGTTGCCTTTAACAAAAGCAGCAACATACATTAAAACGCAAGCACAATTTGAGTACAAACAAACCAATTAAAAATTGATGGGGATTTCTGTAAAGGCATAGTATATTTATTTTATTTTGCATTCTTAGAATTGATTTGTGTACGTAGAACAATTGTCCTTTGGAATCCCACAACAAAACTATATGTCAGTAAAAAAAATTGAAACAAATTCAGAGTAAGATTTTAATTCTTACGGATTGGATTATTTTAATAAAAGGGTTGTAAAACAATAAAAGCACAGTAAAGATAAAAATTGCAAATAAAAACTCAGAAATTCATAAATCAACAGATTCGATAAAAGGTATAATTAAAAACAAAAGGTAAAAGTATTTCAATTTGCCAAATTCTATAACTCTGCATACAAACTCAAGTTAACTTGATCAAAGTAAGGTATATGAAAATGAGTAAATTTTATTTTACCCTATAAAATAGTACATACATTTTACATGTAACACACATGTAAGACATTTAATCATATGTAGAACATGTGTTTCGAAACGTATGCGAAACATACGGGGTGGTTTTATACGTTTCACATACGTAAAGACACGTGTGTTGAACACATGTTTAAACTAACGTTAAACATATGTTGCACATTTGGCATTAAATTCACATTAAATTAAAAATATTAAATATGGTAGGTAGTCTACAAATAGTTGTTGCCTTTAACAAAAGCAGCAACATACATTAAAACGCAAGCAATAAACCAATTAAAAATTGATGGGGATTTCTATAAAGGCATAGTATATTAATGCAAACTCAAGTTGAAAAAGATCTCCATATCAGCTGTAAACCACAAAACTCGAATATGAACTAGTTCACTATAGTTAAAGGTATCTTCAAAATAAATGTTCTTGTTCAATCATCTTCTGTTTTAGGATTTTTACAATTGTGTCTCTTTAGCAATTTCCATAAACACAGTCGTTAAGGAGATATTCCGCTATGGCGTCATGGCAAAGCTTGTACTCATCCTAGGATTAGAAAAATATTATGAAATCATGTACACGTAATGGTAAAGATATGTAATTGCATGAAAATCAAATTAAACTCTAATACATTGTAAAAAAAATATTTCTTAAAAAAAGAAGAAGCAATAATTGTTTAAAAATTTGCTTCAAAAACAAAATGTTAGAATGCTATCAGTAAAAAATCAATTCGTTGAATTTAAACTTATAACAACGAAGAACTTTTTTGAATATCAATATAGCTGTAATACCAACCACAGTGGAGACACACTCAGGTCTACGGATCTGTATCTGACGTACAGCTGTGAAGATGTCCACCTCTCTGTCAACGGATATCTGTTCTAACACGTTGTAAACAACGAAGAATGGCCCACAGCGTAAAGCTCCGTCTCTAATAGGTTAAAAACAAATTTATTAGGTTGACATATATCAGTTGAAGAATTTTCATGTATTATGTACACTTTTTGCTTTGTGCATATATTTATTCACCTTAATGATCATTGCTTTGTTTTCTTTTAATACATATGATAATGGATTCCTCGTGTCATTGTCTGATTGTACATGACGTTTCAATCACATTTCATTCATATTTAAAGAAATAATTTACTGAAGGTATTTACATTATTGGTGTTAAAACTTTCTTAGCTTCATGCTTTTAACAAAAGCACAATAATCTATTATCGCATGTGAATTATGTTTTCCTTACATGGTCCAACTGATTCAACTAAATGAACACATTATTTTCTAATAAAATATAACATATGTTTAATAATAAGAATATATGCGTTCATTGCAAAATTACTTTAAAGTTTCACAATTGTGTCGTTTGCAACTTCGAAAGATTAAAATTTTGGTTCAACAAAAGTGAGTGACTAAATGATACATTTACAACAAATTGCTCTTTTTTTTTTAGCGGATATTGATATCAAAGTGGTTTTTTTTAAATTATTTGAATGTGTTCTTTCAAGAAATGGTTTTATTTCTGTCAATGATACCTCCTTTATGGTTATTGATCTCAGACTGTTAAGGTTGTTTTTGTAGCAATTGTTATTTTGAAACATGCCAGTATGTATTCATTTGAAGACTAGTCATGATACAAATATGTCCTTATTATTCACTGTCTCTTGAAAATGATTGACATAAAATGAATAAAAACTAATGTGATATGGTGTGAGTTACCTTGACAGAACGAGGATTCGGCCTTTATGGTCAGACTTCTCAGTCTTTACTGCCTTAATGACATCCAAAAGAACTCTTTTGTCCCCCTTCTTCTGTCTTTCTCCCCAAGACGGACATTCCAGAAGAGTGACGTCCATTTCGTTGAAACCCTAAAAATTACAAATAGAAAAAAAATTATAAAAGAAAATATAGTGTGCATTTTGTATTTTTAGTTCATTAAAGATACTTCTTATCCCTATAACCATTTGTGTGTTTTCCGTAAAATAAACTATATGATAATCTAAGAATATTTTCAGACAACCCCTAAATAAACATTCCCTGTGCAGTCATCCAGACGTTTAAGAACTCTTTATTGCTGTAGGCATGTTTTAGCGGTGAAAAGAGGTGTACTTTTCTTAATAAAATAGACATGATGTCTAATGTATAATTTCCGTTACCGTTTGAAACAAGAGACCCATGGGCAACATCGCTCACCTGAGCAACAGTAGATATAAAATCAGTTTTATGGAGTCATATGCAAAATATCTGGACAATGTAGTAGAATAGATCATGTATAAACATTTTTTTAAACTATACCCCATATTCTTATGTTGAAAATCTTTTGTAACATGATACCTGAGGTTGCTTCCACACAAGTTATAGCTTTTCTGGCCAAACGGCTTTTAAGAAGAAACTTATTTAATATTTGTTTTCTATATATTTCTTTGAAAAGTTGGACAAACTATTGTGGCCCCGCCCTACTGAAAGTTCACGTGAGCTTTAAGCTTGGGTTTGCTAAAATGCATTATAATTATGAGGTAAAAAATAAAACAATTTATCACAAAAATATTGCATAATCACCAATGTGTTAAGTGAAAAACATTAGATATTTTTCTAATATGTAAACGGTGTGACCGTTGGGCCGAGCGCAGTTTTTTTTTTGGTTTGAAACGTAGACAGTAGGATCCGCCTGCCTTCTGCCAAAGTTAAACTAAACGTCGCGTGCTCCGTCTCAATTATGACGTCATGTTTCATACTTAAAACGTAAAAGTTGCGTCTTCGGAAATAGCCGAAAGAAAGTACGTGATTCCGAGAGGTTTTTTTAAATTTCTTCTTTCAGTGCTTATCTATTTAATAAGTTGATAAATTTCCTATTTATACTTTAAGCCCCTGTCACACTGTCACGATTTATACTACGATTGCCTACGAATAACTAAAAGTTAAAAATCGCCATTATTCGCCAGGTCAGTCTTGCGATAATTCTACAGACGGTGCTTTTTTTCGAATCTAGTACGACTCGACTACGATGTCTGCTCGACAATGTACGATGTTTGTGCGATAACAGGACGAGTTGTGGCGATTCATGTACGAATTTCGGCGATTAAGTAACGAACGCTTTTATATCTTCCTACGAGCAGGTAAGATGGAAGATGATTTTTATACGATACTCTTACGAATGAGTACGAAATTGTACGATTGATACACGATATTACCACGAATAAATACGAGTTTTTACGATTATATATCTGGTGTGTTAATTTATAAAGTGATTATTAAACAAATTAATGATTGCATTTTTGCATAAAATACTTACCTGGAAAGATTTTTTAATTTCAAAGATAAGGTGAATAATGCAATCAGAGTAATATTCATATAGATTATAAAATATGTATGAAAACACGTACAGGTAGAAGTAAATTTGTGAGTCAAGATTACCAACAAAATACATATTGTGACAATGTTTGCAATTGTGAGTAAAATTGTTTAAATAATTTGCTGACGGACGTTTATTACTCTATTTATAAACGAACAAGAAGATCGTGATATTGCTTTTGTTCGTGAATTGTTTAGATAATCATGAAAGTGGCATCAGTAATGATTGATTTATTCCCTGAATAAGATTATCAATGAAGAACAAAATTACTTTTTTTAGAATGAAGAAATTACAAGTATATGTAAAATTTCGAAAGAAAAGGTTCTGTAATAAACTTTTATATTTACTGAACGATGTACTTAGTAATCAAAAAAAAGAATACTATTGCGAAACACTAACTAGTCTCGTATTTTAGTACTAACTCGTAGTTCACTCGCAATGTTCTCGTATTGGACTCGCCCCTAATCGCCTGTTTTCGTATTGTATTCGCATCAAATCGAACTACATTCCCATTCACTCGGAGGACACTCGGGGAAGACTCGAGAAACAATCGCATGAACTCGTAGAATACTCGGGGTAGATCGTAGGATATTCGTAGCATCGTAAGTACTACGAAGTTTTGCGAGTTTCCTATGAATGTAGAAGATCTATTGCGACTAAGTGCACGAGTGCAGTGCGAGTGTCGTGCGAAAGTCTACGAATACTTACAAATCGTACTGTGTGCACGATTGTTTTGAACATGCTCAAAACAATCGCCGTGTTTGGCGATTTGCTAAGATGAAGGAAGAGAGCCTACGACTATCTCTACGATGAACTTCGAATAAGTGCGATTATTGAATTCGTACACTATCGTAGCTCAAAATCGTGACAGTGTGACAGGAGCTTTATTCAGTATCTAAAAGATCTGTTCCTTGATGAAATGTTTTTAATTTTTTTTTTCATCTATTAATTTGATAACACATTCGTGAAACTAGTCATATCGATCACTGTTGATAACTTATCTGGTTTGCATACTCAATTATTTTCATTTAACTTGCTTTCTACTGAAAACTTGGAAAGTATTACTAAAGTTAACGGACAATAAACGTAGAAAATCGCCACTCATTTAATGAATGAGTTAACTTTGTCGAACAAAATGGCGGCCAATATGGCGGCGCCCATGAGCCGGAAGAAAAGTTTTCCGCCCTTAGTACCCCTGATTCAACTTCTAATTTTCACTGATTTTCTTATATATACTCGCTTAACGAAGCGGGCTTCGCCCGCCTCCCGCTGCGCTCAGAAAAAAGGTATGTCTTAATCCTTGTGATGGGTTGTTTTAGCAGAAATTAATTTTCTATTAGATAATAAGTGGTTTAAATATAGATATTAAAGAAAGGTCAAACCGTTGGTTGTATATTGAGTCTGGTAATTTTGACGTTTTGGCTGCTGGTCGAAGACATATTTTTGACATAGAAAATGCCACTGAATTTGTGTTGATTTTCCTGTGGGAACCATTTGGATGTCTGTCAAACAATTAAAATTATATGTTCAGAGAATATTATAAGACTTTCAGAAGAAAACCAGGCAGGTAGATAATTGATAGATCTCATTAAAATTAGTTTGTCCATACAGATTCAATGTCCTCTAGTGGGCACAGGAAGACGACAACTGGGGCGTCAAAGTCCTTAACCAGTCTGAGGAAGTCCTCGGTGTTGTCTGGTAGAGGATACTGGGCACTGATCAGGGAGTCCTTCTCCAGGTACGACTGTATAAAACACACAAACAGAAAAATATAGCATAAGTGACAAAAAAGTCTGGTACTGGGAGTTAACAAAAGCATCTTCTATACATTACACATAAGAAAATATAGGATAAGTAACAAAAAAGTATGCGATAGGGAAGTGAGCGCTGATCATGGACTCCTTCTCCAAAAAAGACTATAGAGAAAAACAGATCTGTCCATTATTTTGTTTCACCCTTGAATGTGTGTTCAGAGAACATTTAAAAACAATTAAGGAAAATATCAATAACCATTGATGCTCCTTAAAAGTTGATACAAGAAATAAATGTATCAATTAATCATTCGTCGCAAATATGAATTGAGAATATTGCACAATATATTTTTTTTTCTGATAACATCACATTAGGAATGTGAATACGAGTTGGTGTATAATATTCTGACGTAACACAAGTACATGCGTTTCTACTATATGTAGTAAAGCATGCTTATTTTTAATTACTTTTAATCATTTATATTTCTAAAAGATCAATATTACCACCAATGCATGTTTGATTTACTTATCTTAAATGTTAAATTGACAATGTATTTCTAATTGATTTATCTAGTAGACTCTGCTGAAAATGTAAATACCATGCAAGCAACGTATCATTTTTATCCTATACATGAGCTTAATTCAACCTGAATCAATACTGCATTGTAGTAGGTGTTATAGCCCTTCAGATGACACATGAACTCCTCAACTGAAATAAAAAAAACCAATTATTTTCATATATCAATTTCTCTATGTTAATAGTTTGAAAATAATGATCTTTTTTTTGCAATGTCAAAAGAGTATCGGTGTATGGAATATGTAAAAATTAATTGGTTTAAAATTTCCGCTAAAATAAACACGTTTGTCCCGGTTAACAGAAATCTTTGTTACCAGGAAGTACGCTTTCTGTGTAGTTGGCTGATATCTGAGCCCGACCAGAAATGTAATCTTGTTGTGTATACTCTTTTCTGAGGGACAGTAGTTCCTACAATAATAAGTGGCATTTCAAATTTTAGAAAGTACTTTAAATGTCTTGAATTAAGAATTATTATTTAGATCAGTGATAAAGAAAGGAATGAAATCAAAGACAGACTGATAAATTCTCATCAAACAGTATAATTTTTAAAAGTAATGAAATTATATTTGGTATCAGCTATTGGTAAAAAATAGGTCAACATTTGAAATAACCTCCATGTCAGAAGAATAGGAGTTCCTTTGTGCTATATCTCCACAGGTCTGTTCTTGGTAGTCGCTTAAAAACTTCTCTGTTTTAAAACATTTCTTTTGGCCGTAAAATGCATCCTTCAGTGCAAGGTAAAGCAATCTGTACTGGTCCTAAACGAGTGTTTTGGTTCATTAAGCATATTTAACCCGTTAAAATATATTTGGTGAATCTAATGATAATGATACAAATAAAAAAATTTTTAAAAAATCATCAATGACAGTTGTAATTAAGGTAATGAAGGTAATTATGACCATCTGATTTATAAAACGGAACATTGTATCGTGTCTGAAATATTACTTATTTGTTTTATTTTTTTAAGGATACGTTTTATGATTACAAAATGCCGACACGAATTTTGTGATGCGCTTTATGAGAAACATTTGTCGTAAGAAAAAAATGTTTATTAAAAAAGATAGTCCCTGAGAGGAAACTAGAGGAGGTTTATTACAACGCTTATATAAACAAGGCAAAATCAGGCCCAAACTGATTCAGATTTTTTCCTCTTTTCTTAAAGTCAATGGTGACTTCCTTGATTTAAAAAAAGATTGATTATATCTGTTATATCATTCAAATCTTCCGCTGGTAGCATAAAATAAAAAAATTTAAACTGCGCCCTAAATTTCTTGTGATTTGAGTAATTGAACAAAGACGAGAAGGAAGAAATTAGAGCGAACATTTATACGATTGTATTGCATCGTGGATTTATGCTCATCAAGAACCGACCTTTAATTGCTGAAGAAAATGTGGTTTTCATATATATTTTGAATTGTAAATTAGCATTGTTTGACTACCGTGTTAATCTAACAAATGTGAAATTGATGAAAACCTTAATTAAAAAAAAAAATTGGCATCGAGAATTGCTTTTGACTACATGAGTTTTGTTGATTTTCTAATTTTTAAGTATACATTATTTTTCATAATTCTGACTTTAAAACATTGACAAAAAATACAGTTATATTCAGAACATCATACTAAATATGTTTCAATACTATATGCATGAGAGAGTCGTACAGAGATTTTAACTCATTTTTTTTTTACATAGATGAGGCTATAAATGATCCTACATCTCCTTGAATCATGTTCATCCTGTCCTCCCTCATGGTCCTGATGTACATCGGTACGTTGATTTTACCACTTATCTCCCCTTCCCGGTAGAGGGCGTCTAACGCAATGTATGTCCCAGTTCTGCCAACTCCCGCACTAAAATTAAAATTTAAATCATTATATTTCATTGAAATTTGTTTTGAAAACAAAAGTTTCTCAAATCAGACTCTTTTCAGTAACATTCTAATTTTATCTTTTATACGGATCTACCTTGCATTGTTTGTATTTCAATGACATTATTTATTAGCAAAAATAGTAAGTTTGAAATACTATAAAGGGGTTTTATTCATCGCGTTTAAATTAAAGGTGTTAACTGATTTATTTTTATTTACAGGGAACAGCAATTTACTGTTCAGTATTGTTAAATTACAAAAGTTCAGGTATTCCATCTGAATTTGTCCCACAATGTTACCTGCAGTGTACCACTGTGAACTTCCCACCAAAGTTTTCGGTGGCTCTAATCACGTGACGATGGAACACGACCAGACTGAGGGAATCGGCAACTCCGTGGTCTAACCACGTAGTGTAGTGGAACATCGTCACGTGACGGTCTGTTCTTGTCTACAAAAATACATATTATCAACTTGTGAACACAAATGAACTAATACTAAATGTTGTATCGAATGGTATATTGTAGTCCAAACCCCCCATATCATTTATTACGTGTTCATGAAAAAAACGTGTCAGTCCACAGAACTAACATGATTGAACGTAACATCTGACATAAATTCTTCATTTTAAAATATTTATGTTGGTTAAGCAACTGTAACGCACTTTTATATGTTTTGAATCAAAGCATATATTTGTTGGTTTTAGTTTCAGTTTCAGCTTTGTGCAAGAACCAGATTTTGATGCTTACTTAATATGCTCTCGTCTACATTACTGATTGTGGCGTTAGGAATTGTTTATTAAGGTATATGTTTTCATGGTGCTCAAAATGACAAGAAATCTATCTAAAAGTAACAAAGACCCCCCCCTTTCCCCGTCTTAAAAAAAAAAAACCCCAAAAAACAATCGCTCATCATTGGCTTTATGTAATATAAAATCGAAAACCAAAATATGCAATATTGTTGTCTTATCAAATTGGAAAAAAAAAATCAAGTTTTGATGAATACCTTAACTAATAAATACATGTTTGGAACGTTAAAAGTATGGGGCATTACCGCGTCACAACTTTAACTGTCGCCAAGCGTTGACCTTTTCTTTGCGGCTATGATAAAGCTGTCCGAAGCAAAAATAATATTTATATAAATCGCGTCGGTGCAAGTGATTAATGACATAGATTAAAATATTTTTGTGCAAAATTCTTTGATACTGTGGAATTATTAGAATTCTTGGTGGCTCAATTGTCGTGGTATTCGTGAATAGCCCTCCCATGAATTTCTTCTGGCAGTTCTTGTTGGGGCGTAATATAAATATTCCGTTTATATAACATATTGTTGAAATAATTTCCCTCATCCTCCCAATTAGGCAGGTTTTTACTTCTTAATCGGGAATTTCTACAAAAGTTGGCCAATTTTATATTTTCTTCTGCATGATTCACATTGATGCATTCTTTCTTTTTAAATCTAATCCAAAATATACTAAGTTTTTATTTAAATTTCAATTGCGCCGAGCTTTTTTTTACATGCATTAAAAATATATACATTTATTTGTTTTCATGTAGCAGGGAGGGCTCCAAACCATTAATTTATCACCAGCGCAGCCGCTTGCGTACCAAGCTACTTAGACAACGTAAACAAACGGGGGAAATTGGAGTTGAAATCTGTTGTTCAAAGACTTTTTATGAGGTCACGTGAAAAAAATTCTAAATTACCAATAATCATTTGCGGTGTAAAGCAACATGGTGGAAAATGTAGCGTTTTATAGGAAAATTCGTACATGTAAATCGCATACATTTTCTTTTAATTTAACAATAAAAAACATTTTTAAAACACTTAAGTAAGCAACACAAATGTAACGTCAAAAAATGTACATATCAAAACCTTTGCTAACTTGTGACGTCATTTTCTCCCGCGAGTTTATCTGACACACCATTAAAAGAACTATCGATGATTTAGGTAGAAATGTATTTCGTTAAAATATTGATAGCCAATTCAATAAATAGATTATATCTAAAAAACAGTATTTTTACAACACATTGTATTTTCTTTATCCCTTCTATAGTTGTTTTAATTTTTTTTTTTTTTGGCAAATTGTTCAAAACGCTGTAATACTTTGACGGAAAATGTCGAGTTATGTCTGCTCTACTAACTTGACGTCACAATGTCTAGACTGAGCACGCGACCTTTAGCCTAATAAATTTAAAAAGATGGGCGGATCAAAATGTGCACGTTAGCAACAATCTGATTGCGTTTTTAAAGAAAATGATTTTGAAATTGTGTTCATATTATTGGCTTTTGATACTCAATATTGATAATATTGATAGCGCAGAAAATCAAAATGAATCGTACCTGAGACGCTACCTTTGATTAACCAAGTTCTCCTTATTAATATATCACAATTTTGTGGTAATGCTAATATACCGGAGTGTAAAAATTATGATTAAGCATTAAAAAAAAACACGGATGAAAAAATAATTCATATGTATAATCAATTTTTTGTATCACCTTTAATTGATGCATTCAATTTGGTAATTTTTAAATTATAATAATGGCTTATGCTGCACTTGCCCAAACATGTTTTTCAATAGTATCGCTAGTTTTAACGACAGCATCTACGTAAAGGAAAACAAACGGTTTATTACTGTACAATTAAATTCATTTAAAACATTACGATACATTCCCTAAAAAACTATCGAATGTAGATCGTGACGTCAAAGTTAATTATGACATCATATAGCATGGAGTATTGACACGTGACCTTCTACACATCGCTGTGAAATCAATCCGGAAGCCTAATATAACTGCGTTCTTAAGGTAAATATATTTACGTTATTCAATAACTACCACAAGTACAGATCGTAAGACATTGGTGTTGTTAGGTATGTTAAAAAAAAGAAAAGAAAAGAAAAAAACTTGACCGGATGGTCCGTTCTTTGAAATAAAAAGGTAGCTATGTATTTGAAATCAATCCACTAAATACAATTATATTCAGTCTAACACAAACAATAGAATTTGCTAAACAGTCGTGTATGAACTAAACAACAACGAAAACCCCAGGTAGAATAAGAAGAATAAGTCAAAACGCAGCAAATGATCATTTTGCATTAACTGTATCGTCTTAACTTCATAAAACCCTGTCAAACAATAATATTTCGATTAATTTACACACGTATATTTTATGAAGATTAACTATCAGAGCTGACGTTGATTCTAAAAAAAAATAATAATTCTGCGTACATGTAATCCGCCCCCCCCCCCTTTTTTTTGTTCCCGACTTTCGATAATTTTCAATTTCCATGTTAAGGGAAGCCAACAGAAAGTATAAAACTACTATTAAAAACAAAACCTTAATAGTTTGACCAAAAATTACATTTTTTTTATCTATTTGCTGATATTAATGGTACACAGTACAGAGTGTTCGAATTTGGATAAGGCGGTCCATCTGCGAAATAAACAAATAACAATGATCATAATATACCAATGGCATTCATTAATTCAACTGCGAATTTTTTTTCTAAAAAGTGATCTACGTACTTACATATAAAGAAAAATGTCCAAGTACTGTAAATCAATTTTAACCAAATATTTACGCGGGTAGGTAAAGGTAGCATATGAACAATATAGCGTCTTATTTTGACTGTTCTATATAAAATCGTAATATATAATGACTGTTTTAGATCGGACCAAAAACTCATTATTTTCCAATTAAATAGATGTCACTGCAATAAAATCGGGTAGTACATTACTTCTACCTCGGTGCATGATTACGTGATAACTATAAATAGCTTGCATATATTCCTGAATATAAAATGAGATAGAACAACACTACCCTGCGGTTTCCACTAAACAATAAACATATCAAGTAAAGGGAAAACATCTCAGTTTTATAAAAATAAATAAACTACTGCTAGAATCCTATACTCTCCTCGATTATATAGTTATTCGCCCATTTCTCTAAAAACCTTCCCAACTTTAATTTAGTATGCACGGAAAACGGCATGCTGCAACAAAGCAACACATAACACGGGATTCTAGCAGCACTTTTCAAGTTAAACATTGATTAAACTATTGATACGTATCATATGTGAATTTCAAAATATGCAAGGTAGTGTTGTTGTAGTCGGATATTTATATCGTAAATAACGACAGGGGAAAGCCTGGCCGAGAAATAATATCTTAATTACATACCTTTTAGCGAATATGTCATAAAGTTAACATATGTTCCAATATTTTCATGTTCAGTTCTCAACAAATCACACCAAAATAATTTATTACAGTTCTTAAATTTGTTATATTTTGAATCTGTTTACAATGCTTTCCGATCAAATTTACACGACATTCCACTTTCAGTCATGACGTCATCAAAGTGTAAAACTACGTAATACAATCAAATTTATGAAAAAAATATTCTCTGGTTTTTTTTACTTGATTATGGTCGACGTTGTGATATTTTAATATATAAATAGGTATTTAATAACTAAGATTTGTTATTTTGCGCAATTACATGAATCTTCGATTCCATATGCTTCCTTAACACCCCTGCGTAAATACCAATTGATATCAGTTCGTTGCCATCTCAAACATCATACCACAATTATTAATCACAGTGATTGGAAAAAGGATTAATTAAAAAAATCATATATGTTGTGCTGTTGAACAACAGTTTATCAAAAGTAAGTATGAAACATTGAAGGCTCTGATCTCATTTTCAATGGCGCAAGGTTTTAATTCACATCTCATATACTCATCTCATATACTATATCATTTGTATATCGTTTTTGAATACCCGTTTCAATTCATCGTCTATGTCTGGTTTTTTTGTTTGTTTGTTTGTTTGTTTTTGTTTTTTTGTTTTGTTTTGTTTTTGGTATATTATCTATCGCATTTTTATCATTTATAATAAACTATGAAAGTCGGAATTGTATTGCTGTATACGCATTTAAAGTATGTACTCATTACAAAATGCGTTACTGAGGTCAATAAAACACACAACATTCGAGAGACCCCCACAAACTACGATTTAATCACATTATTATATTCGTTTTATAATGTTTTCGTTAATTAAAATGCAATAATACAGAAGTTCAAAAACCAACATTACGTCATCAGTTTTTGTAATGACGAATTTCTACAAATATGGACACGAATAAACATACGTTTATTGCAAAGAACACATATGGTTGAACTTGTAGCTTAAATTTACTTGATGGCGTTTAATATGAATTAAATTTGTTCATTTTTCCAAAGCTTCACTATTTAATGCGAATGTTGATATCAAGAAACAATTATTCACTTAAATGTATTGTTTTGTAAAGGTTTTAATACACAAAACATGCAATACCTCTTAATCATCTGTTAATTAAAAAAAACATACATATATGATTACTTGAAACGATAGTGGTCAATAAACATAATACTTGCAATATTCAGTTTTCGACTGTGACTATTAATACTCAGATTAAAAGAAGAAAATATTAAAATTACATTTAAAAAGCTTAAGTACAATTACAATAGTTATGTGAACTTGTACGCGTAGTTCTAACTTTTAACCTACATGGACAAGAACGCGTACCCGTTGGTCTGCCAAACATCTTTATTATGTAGAAATATAGTTGATTTCTCTTCAAAGATGAACAGCTTCTTTTTTTATTTTGTTTTCATACAAACTCTAATCTGATTGGTGATTTAAGACAGAAGGGGCGTTTTAAGCTTGACTATATTCTTGTCAGTTTAGAAAAAATCCCCAAACCTAATATTAACAAAACTTATTCGGGGGTGTGAGCAGGAAAAAAGACACCCATACGTAATAATCTTTCAAATATTATCAACCATGCTCCATCATTTTCTCAGGATGCATGATGTGCGTTCATCCATGTTGGTTAGAGGACCCCTTTAGTGTACAGATTACAGAAAACACAATTGACCGAAATAGCTTATTGTTTCATTATGTAGATATATATCTGTTTATCAACGCGTTAAATGAGGAGTAAGAACACAATATGGATTCAAACTGACTTCAGTGGATTCAATCAGTAAGTAAAGAGGAAATTTTGAATTATGCATTGAATTTTTGTTTTTAAAAACACAAGCTATACAAGCTTTCTTCTGGAATTGGTTACTTTGCAGCATAAATATGCATTCAAGATAACTTTATTAATATGTTAGAAACTAAATGTCTGTACAAGATGAAACCATTGTGATTTTGTTTCAGCCAGACCACCAAAGAGGTTTTCTTTAGAAATATTATTAAATAAAAATAAAATGCTTGGGTTTTTTTTTAAGTTGAAGCTGGAAACGCTACATAGATTGTATATACTATTTGTTTATCAAAACCATTTTGAGAATAAAGTCCATCAGAAAAAGGCTTTTGTTAGGAAAAAGAGTATAATGGAATCGTTTAGCATTGGTTCATCGATTGGATGCAGAAGACAAGACAGCATCTGATATTTTTCTTAACATAGTTCTAGTTCTTGTTTTACCCCATCACGAGAGTTATTTAAAGTAATACCTCTTCTTATAGAAACCATTACATTATGCTTTCGTTAATTGAGGTTATTTCTTACGTATTACGAGAAATGTATTGATTTTATTTTTAATATATATATATACATATTTAATATAAAAATATTAAATTACATATATATATATATATATATATATATATATATATGAAATTCATTCTTTTTAAATTGAAAGATTATTCTTTCAATATCAATCCTTACTTGTTAATATTAGGATACAATTGACTACTCAATTTATTTTGATCATGATATTAGAGTGTTACCTCTTTGTCAGTTAGCAGATGTACTATAAGAGTATATTACTGAGAATTAATAATAATTACATGATTACATCAAGACAGAACATAAGGTTGCTTTATTCATATTTTATTTTGTTCTTTAAGTTTCACGCTAAATTTTACCGATTTGTTGTGTATCGTAAATCGTCTGATGATGTACTCGGCGTAAGTTTTCTCCTCCAGATGTCTGACTGTCAGCGTCCCACCTTGTAGTTTGTCGTTAATATCTGGCCAGTACTGAGCACATTTATTCTATAACAAAAGAAACTATTTATAAGACGAACAAAAAGAATAGTGTCATAATTCTAATCATTTTGTAAAAAAAACCCAATAAAAAGTTAATTCAATTTTAGCATGACACTAATATATTGCTGCATTTGACTCAAACTAAGCCTTAATGACGTTAATGCTGCAGTATTAGTTTAGATACTTTTTCAACTCAAAATGACCATGCAGCATATGGAAAATTCAAGTGTATTGAGACTCTTCATATGCTCTACATTATGCAAATATCGGAGCAAAATACATTTTTAAGTATCATTACTTGGTGTATTTAATGATAATGTAGAAGAAATATTCATATGTTAATAATAAACAATGCCCATCAAACACAATTATAATAAAATAACCTTTGTTCCCTCTGTTAGATTGGTCAAACAGACAATATTACAAACTTCTTCTTGCCAAATCATGGTCCAAAAATCTGCTATCGTCTTCGGCTTTGGACCTTGTAATAGACAATTAATGAGTATATGTCATTAACTTTTAGATAACAATAGTAGAAATATCAATGAAGTGAGTTGTTGAATTTAGTACCCTGGGTGGCAATATAAGTCCTCCTCTCTCGTGTATCCTATTGATTGAAAAATTAAACAAATTTATTGATTTAACATTAAGCTTTTTTTATAAGTTAAATCAGGGTAAGAGAGTTAAGTAGCTTATCAATTTAAGGTAAAAAAAATATATGTGAAATTAATAAATATGTCGTTCTTTATTTTTCTTTTTTAGAATCATTTGTTTTAGATTTTGTAATTTACGAAACGGATAGCTAGGTTTATATATATATATATATATATATATATATATATATACAGGTAACAGTGTCATCTGTGATAGTTTATCATTTTTGTCTATTCAATAAACTGTACACTAGTAAATAAATACTTGCTTCTATGTAGTTTGCATTGATATACCCCTCATTACTGCCGGCCGCGGTCTTCAGAATTACACGTGAGTGGTCATCTTTAACGGTATAGAAAAAAGGAATTATCAGTGATTTCTATCTGCAGCTCAGATGGACGACCAGGGAGCTACAGTGCCACCCATTGAAAAAAAAATGTGTATTTACGTGCACTAGTTTTGGAATGATTAACCTTTTTTATACACAAATTCTGTGAAAACAATTGGCACTATCAAAATATTCATCCAATTTACTATTGATATTTACTTGCCTCAGACTTTCTCCGGAACACGCTATCGACCTCGAAAAATCAAGTATGTCAAATTTACATCGAGATCGATAGTCTTTATTTTTACAGGTAAACAAACTGCACCACTTCACTTTACGGGGCTGGTGATAGTATTTAAAAGACTATCAAACGCAAGTAAAGAGACGATATCAGTAGTAAACTGCATGAAGAATTTAATGGTAATTATTGCATGTAAATAAGGTTAATCAGTCCAAAACTAGCGCAGGTTATTGTGCGCAGTAAATACACAATGTTTTCAATGTGTGGCACTGTAGCTCCCTGGTCGTCCACCCAAATTTTTTTCAGACCGGGAGCTACAGACCTGCAGCTAAGTGATTTTCTGATGCATGATGTTTTAATCTAATTACAGTTACCTTTATATGCATTTATGTTATCTGATATTTAATACATACACGGGAATATGGTAGTGTATCTGTTTTTAACTTTGTTTTCCTGTTTCTTTCCCTCTACGCATGGGTGAAGCTCACCTCGAGGTATGTCCTGTAATGAAATTGTAATTGATACGTAGTTTTTTCAACATCTACAAAAAAGTATTAAAAACAACAAAGACTAACAAAAAAACCAAATTCATAAAATATATCTTACATGATATTCACTCTTAAATCCAGCGTTTTCATTTAAAGACATGTTTGTAATTTGTGCTTTCATGTTCCTCACAGAAATGTTCTTGTTGGTTGGAGGACCCCTTTTTGTTTTTTCAGGCAAAGCATATGTAGAGTCTGCT
>WFKH01011926.1:45123757-45141548 GCA_016163765.1 Magallana hongkongensis
TTAGTAAACGGTAAATTAAGTGCAGATATTTATATATAAATATGCAACAACAAAAAAAGTATCATAAGCATTATTGATAATTTGAGTGCAGATATTTATATATAAACATAAAAAAAGTATCATAAGCATTATTTATTGTAAAAATGACATTTAAACGACAGTTTACATACCAGTATAACTATCAACATATAGGCCGCTTCAAATGGTTAATTTCAATAAAGTTAAACAAATTTATAAACAAAACAATAATTAATATTGTGTTAAGAACTGGTATATAGGTTGAAAGTATAACGCTTTTGAAAATAATTCTGTTCAACAAAATACAGAACAACAATCTTTATATCTTAATATTTTATATGATTAAATATATTATAGTAAAAAAATAAATAAAACACTAAACAATATTATAGACCAAAGCAACCGTTAAATATCCAAATCAAATTAAATTTACATTAAATTAAAAATATTAAATATGGTGGGTAGTCTACAAACAGTTGTTGCCTTTAACAAAAGCAGCAACATACATTAAAACGCAAGCACAATTTGAGTACAAACAAACCAATTAAAAATTGATGGGGATTTCTGTAAAGGCATAGTATATTTATTTTACATTCTTAGAATTGATTTGTGTACGTAGAACAATTGTCATAACTTTGGAATCCCACAACAAAACTATATGTCAGTAAAAAAAATTGAAACAAATTCAGAGTAAGATTTTAATTCTTACGGATTGGATTATTTTATTAAAAGGGTTGTAAAACAATAAAAGCACAGTAAAGATAAAAATTGCAAATAAAAACTCAGAAATTCATAAATCAACAGATTCGATAAAAGGTATAATTAAAAACAAAAGGTAAAAGTATTTCAATTTGCCAAATTCTATAACTCTGCATACAAACTCAAGGTAACTTGATCAAAGTATGGTATATGAAAATGAGTAAATTTTATTTTACCCTATAAAATAGTACATACATTTTACATGTAACACACATGTGAGACATTTAATCATATGTAGAACATGTGTTTCGAAACGTATGCGAAACATACGGGGTGGTTTTATACGTTTCACATACGTAAAGACACGTGTGTTAAACACATGTTTAAACTAACGTAAAACATATGTTGCACATTTGGCATTAAATTCACATTAAATTAAAAATATTAAATATGGTAGGTAGTCTACAAATAGTTGTTGCCTTTAACAAAAGCAGCAACATACATTAAAACGCAAGCAATAAACCAATTAAAAATTGATGGGGATTTCTATAAAGGCATAGTATATTAATGCAAACTCAAGTTGAAAAAGATCTCCATATCAGCTGTAAACCACAAAACTCGAATATGAACTAGTTCACTATAGTTAAAGGTATCTTCAAAATAAATGTTCTTGTTCAATCATCTTCTGTTTTAGGATTTTTACAATTGTGTCTCTTTAGCAATTTCCATAAACACAGTCGTTAAGGAGATATTCCGCTATGGCGTCATGGCAAAGCTTGTACTCATCCTAGGATTAGAAAAATATTATGAAATCATGTACACGTAATGGTAAAGATATGTAATTGCATGGAAATCAAATTAAACTCTAATACATTGTAAAAAAAATATTTCTTAAAAAAAGAAGAAGCAATAATTGTTTAAAAATTTGCTTCAAAAACAAAATGTTAGAATGCTATCAGTAAAAAATCAAATTCGTTGAATTTAAACTTATAACAACGAAGAACTTTTTTGAATATCAATATAGCTGTAATACCAACCACAGTGGAGACACACTCAGGTCTACGGATCTGTATCTGACGTACAGCTGTGAAGATGTCCACCTCTCTGTCAACGGATATCTGTTCTAACACGTTGTAAACAACGAAGAATGGCCCACAGCGTGAAGCTCCGTCTCTAATAGGTTAAAAACAAATTTATTAGGTTTACTTATATCAGTTGAAGAATTTTCATGTATTATGTACACTTTTTGCTTTGTGCATATATTTATTCACTTTAATGATCATTGCTTTGTTTTCTTTTAATACATATAATAATGGATTCCTCGTGTCATTGTCTGATTGTACATGACGTTTCAATCACATTTCATTCATATTTAAAGAAATAATTTACTGAAGGTATTTACATTATTGGTGTTAAAACTTTCTTAGCTTCATGCTTTTAACAAAAGCACAATAATCTATTATCGCATGTGAATTATGTTTTCCTTACATGGTCCAACTGATTCAACTAAATGAACACATTATTTTCTAATAAACTAAACATATGTTTAATAATAAGAATATATTCGTTCATTGCAAAATAACTTTAAAGTTTCACAATTGTGTCGTTTGCAACTTCGAAAGATTAAAATTTTGGTTCAACAAAAGTGAGTGACTAAATGATACATTTACAACAAATTGCTCTTTTTTTTTTTTTTAGCGGATATTGATATCAAAGTATTTTTTTTTTAAATTATTTGAATGTGTTCTTTCAAGAAATGGTTTTATTTCTGTCAATGATACCTCCTTTATGGTTATTGATCTCAGACTGTTAAGATTGTTTTTGTAGCAATTGTTATTTTGAAACATGCCAGTATGTATTCATTTGAAGACTAGTCATGATACAAATATGTCCTTATTATTCACTGTCTCTTGAAAATGATTGACATAAAATGAATAAAAACTAATGTGATATGGTGTGAGTTACCTTGACAGAACGAGGATTCGGCCTTTATGGTCAGACTTCTCAGTCTTTACTGCCTTAATGACATCCAAAAGAACTCTTTTGTCCCCCTTCTTCTGTCTTTCTCCCCAAGACGGACATTCCAGAAGAGTGACGTCCATTTCGTTGAAACCCTAAAAATTACAAATAGAAAAAAAATTATAAAAGAAAATATAGTGTGCATTTTGTATTTTTAGTTCATTAAAGATACTTCTTATCCCTATAACCATTTGTGTGTTTTCCGTAAAATAAACTATATGATAATCTAAGAATATTTTCAGACAACCCCTAAATAAACATTCCCTGTGCAGTCATCCAGACGTTTAAGAACTCTTTATTGCTGAAGGCATGTTTTAGCGGTGAAAAGAGGTGTACTTTCCTTAATAAAATAGACATGATGTCTAATGTATAATTTCCGTTACCGTTTGAAACAAGAGACCCATGGGCAACATCGCTCACCTGAGCAACAGTAGATATAAAATCATTTTTATGGAGTCATATGCAAAATATCTGGACAATGTAGTAGAATAGATCATGTATAAACATTTTTTTAAACTATACCCCATATTCTTATGTTGAAAATCTTTTGTAACATGATACCTGAGGTTGCTTCCACACAAGTTATAGCTTTTCTGGCCAAACGGCTTTTAAGAAGAAACTTATTTAATATTTGTTTTCTATATATTTCTTTGAAAAGTTGGACAAACTATTGTGGCCCCGCCCTACTGAAAGTTCACGTGAGCTTTAAGCTTGGGTTTGCTAAAATGCATTATAATTATGAGGTAAAAAATAAAACAATTTATCACCAAAATATTGCATAATCACCAATGTGTTCAGTGAAAAACATTAGATATTTTTCTAATATGTAAACGGTGTGACCGTTGGGCCGAGCGCAGTTTTTTTTTTGGTTTGAAACGCAGACAGTAGGATCCGCCTGCCTTCTGCCAAAGTTAAACTAAACGTCGCGTGCTCCGTCTCAATTATGACGTCATGTTTCATACTTAAAACGTAAAAGTTGCGTCTTCGGAAATAGCCGAAGAAAAGTACGTGATTCCGAGAGTTTTTTTTAAATTTCTTCTTTCAATGCTTATCTATTTAATAAGTTGATAAATTTCCTATTTATACTTTAAGCCCCTGTCACACTGTCACGATTTATACTACGATTGCCTACGAATACCTAAAAGTTAAAAATCGCCATTATTCGCCAGGTCAGTCTTGCGATAATTCTACAGACGGTGCTTTTTTTCGAATCTAGTACGACTCGACTACGATGTCTGCTCGACAATGTACGATGTTTGTGCGATAACAGGACGAGTTGTGGCGATTCATGTACGAATTTCGGCGATTAAGTAACGAACGCTTTGATATCTTCCTACGAACAGGTAAGATGGAAGATGATTTTTATACGATACTCTTACGAATGAGTACGAAATTGTACGATTGATACACGATATTACCACGAATAAATACGAGTTTTTACGATTATATATCTGGTGTGTTAATTTATAAAGTGATTATTAAACAAATTAATGATTGCATTTTTGCATAAAATACTTACCTGGAAAGATTTTTTAATTTCAAAGATAAGGTGAATAATGCAATCAGAGTAATATTCATATAGATTATAAAATATGTATGAAAACACGTACAGGTAGAAGTAAATTTGTGAGTTAAGATTACCAACAAAATACATATTGTGACAATGTTTGCAATTGTGAGTAAAATTGTTTTCATAATTTGCTGACGGACGTTTATTACTCTATTTATAAACGAACAAGAAGATCGTGATATTGCTTTTGTTCGTGAATTGTTTAGATAATCATGAAAGTGGCATCAGTAATGTTTGATTTATTCCCTGAATAAGATTATCAATGAAGAACAAAATTACTTTTTTTAGAATGAAGAAATTACAAGTATATGTAAAATTTCGAAAGAAAAGGTTCTGTAATAAACTTTTATATTTACTGAACGATGTACTTAGTAATAAAAAAAAAAAGAATACTATTGCGAAACACTAACTAGTCTCGTATTTTAGTACTCGTAGTTCACTCGCAATGTTCTCGTATTGGACTCGCCCCTAATCGCCTGTTTTCGTATTGTATTCGCATCAAATCGAACTACATTCCCATTCACTCGGAGGACACTCGGGGAAGACTCGAGAAACAATCGCATGAACTCGTAGAATACTCGGGGTAGATCGTAGGATATTCGTAGCATCGTAAGTACTACGAAGTTTTGCGAGTTTCCTATGAATGTAGAAGATCTATTGCGACTAAGTGCACGAGTGCAGTGCGAGTGTCGTGCGAAAGTCTACAAATACTTACAAATCGTACTGTGTGCACGATTGTTTTGAACATGCTCAAAACAATCGCCGTGTTTGGCGATTTGCTAAGATGAAGGAAGAGAGCCTACGACTATCTCTACAATGAACTTCGAATAAGTGCGATTATTGAATTCGTACACTATCGTAGCTCAAAATCGTGACAGTGTGACAGGAGCTTTATTCAGTATCTAAAAGATCTGTTCCTTGATGAAATGTTTTTATTTTTTTTTTTTCATCTATTAATTTGATAACACATTCGTGAAACTAGTCATATCTCCTGATTAAATCACTGTTGATAACTTATCTGGTTTGCATACTCAATTATTTTCATTTAACTTGCTTTCTACTGAAAACTTGGAAAGTATTACTAAAGTTAACGGACAATAAACGTAGAAAATCGCCACTCATTTAATGAATGAGTTAACTTTGTCGAACAAAATGGCGGCCAATATGGCGGCGCCCATGAGCCGGAAGAAAAGTCTTCAGCCCTTAGTACCCCTGATTCAACTTCTAATTTTCACTGATTTTCTTATATATACGTGTTACATAAAGCCTCGCTTAACGAAGCGGGCTTCGCCCGCCTCCCGCTGCGCTCAGAAAAAAGGTATGTCTTAATCCTTGTGATGGGTTGTTTTAGCAGAAATTAATTTTCTATTAGATAATAAGTGGTTTAAATATAGATATTAAAGAAAGGTCAAACCGTTGGTTGTATATTGAGTCTGGTAATTTTGACGTTTTGGCTGCTGGTCGAAGACATATTTTTGACATAGAAAATGCCACTGAATTTGTGTTGATTTTCCTGTGGGAACCATTTGGATGTCTGTCAAACAATTAAAATTATATATTCAGAGAATATTATAAGACTTTCAGAAGAAAACCAGGCAGGTATATAATTGATAGATCTCATTAAAATTAGTTTGTCCATACAGATTCAATGTCCTCTAGTGGGCACAGGAAGACGACAACCGGGGCGTCAAAGTCCTTAACCAGTCTGAGGAAGTCCTCGGTGTTGTCTGGTAGAGGATACTGGGCACTGATCAGGGAGTCCTTCTCCAGGTACGACTGTATAAAACACACAAACAGAAAAATATAGCATAAGTGACAAAAAAGTCTGGTACTGGGAGTTAACAAAAGCATCTTCTATGCATCTTCTATACATTACACATAAGAAAATATAGGATAAGTAACAAAAAAGTATGCGATAGGGAAGTGAGCGCTGATCATGGACTCCTTCTCCAAAAAGGACTATAGAGAAAAACAGATCTGTCCATTATTTTTTTTCACCCTTGAATGTGTGTTCAGAGAACATTTAAAAACAATTAAGGAAAATATCAATAACCATTGATGCTCCTTAAAAGTTGATACAAGAAATAAATGTATCAATTAATCATTCGTCGCAAATATGAATTGAGAATATTGCACAATATATTTTTTTTATGATAACATCACATAAGGAATGTGAATACGAGTTGGTGTATAATATTCTGACGTAACACAAGAACATGCGTTTCTACTATATGTAGTAAAGCATGCTTATTTTTAATTACTTTTAATCATTTATATTTCTAAAAGATCAATATTACCACCAATGCATGTTTGATTTACTTATCTTAAATGTTAAATTGACAATGTATTTCTAATTGATTTATCTAGTAGACTCTGCTGACAATGTAAATACCATGCAAGCAACGTATCATTTTTATCCTATATATGAGCTTAATTCAACCTGAATCAATACTGCATTGTAGTAGGTGTTATAGCCCTTCAGATGACACATGAACTCCTCAACTGAAATAAAAAGAAACAATTATTTTCATATATCAATTTCTCTATGTTAATAGTTTGAAAATAATGATCTTTTTTTTGCAATGTCAAAAGGGTATCGGTGTATGGAATATGTAAAAATTAATTGGTTTAAAATTTCCGCTAAAATAAACACGTTTGTCCCGGTTAACAGAAATCTTTGTTACCAGGAAGTACGCTTTCTGTGTAGTTGGCTGATATCTGAGCCCGACCAGAAATGTAATCTTGTTGTGTATACTCTTTTCTGAGGGACAGTAGTTCCTACAATAATAAGTGGCATTTCAAATTTTAGAAAGTACTTTAAATGTCTTGAATTAAGAAATGTAATATATAATATTTAGATCAGTGATAAAGAAAGGAATGAAATCAAAGACAGACTGATAAATTCTCATCAAACAGTATAATTTTTAAAAGTAATGAAATTATATTTGGTATCAGCTATTGGTAAAAAATAGGTCAACATTTAAAATAACCTCCATGTCAGAAGAATAGGAGTTCCTTTGTGCTATATCTCCACAGGTCTGTTCTTGGTAGTCGCTTAAAAACTTCTCTGTTTTAAAACATTTCTTTTGGCCGTAAAATGCATCCTTCAGTGCAAGGTAAAGCAATCTGTACTGGTCCTAAACGAGTGTTTTGGTTCATTAAGCATATTTAACCCGTTAAAATATAATTGGTGAATCTAATGATAATGATACAAATAAAAATTTTTTAAAAAAAATCATCAATGACAGTTGTAATTAAGGTAATGAAGGTAATTATGACCATCTGATTTATAAAACGGAACATTGTATCGTGTCTGAAATATTACTTATTTGTTTTATTTTTTTAAGGATACGTTTTATGATTACAAAATGCCGACACGCATTTTGTGATGCGCTTTATGAGACACATTTGTCGTAAGAAAAAAATGTTTATTAAAAAAGGTAGTCCCTGAGAGGAAACTAGAGGAGGTTTATTACAACGCTTATATAAACAAGGCAAAATCAGGCCCAAACTGATTCAGATTTTTTCCTCTTTTCTTAAAGTCAATGGTGACTTCCTTGATTTAAAAAAAGATTGATTATATCTGTTATATCATTCAAATCTTCCGCTGGTAGCATAAAATAAAAACATTTAAACTGCGCCCTAAATTTCTTGTGATTTGAGTAATTGAACAAAGACGAGAAGGAAGAAATTAGAGCGAACATTTATACGATTGTATTGCATCGTGGATTTATGCTCATCAAGAACCGACCTTTAATTGCTGAAGAAAATGTGGTTTTCATATATATTTTGAATTGTAAATTAGCATTGTTTGACTACCGTGTTAATCTAACAAATGTGAAATTGATGAAAACCTTAATTAAAAAAAAAAATTGGCATCGAGAATTGCTTTTGACTACATGAGTTTTGTTGATTTTCTAATTTTTAAGTATACATTATTTTTCATAATTCTGACTTTAAAACATTGACAAAAAATACAGTTATATTCAGAACATCATACTAAATATGTTTCAATACTATATGCATCAGAGAGTCGTACAGAGATTTTAACTCATTTTTTTTTACATAGATGAGGCTATAAATGATCCTACATCTCCTTGAATCATGTTCATCCTGTCCTTCCTCATGGTCCTGATGTACATCGGTACGTTGATTTTACCACTTATCTCCCCTTCCCGGTAGAGGGCGTCTAACGCAATGTATGTCCCAGTTCTGCCAACTCCCGCACTAAAATTAAAATTTAAATCATTATATTTCATTGAAATTTGTTTTGAAAACAAAAGTTTCTCAAATCAGACTCTTTTCAGTAACATTCTAATTTTATCTTTTATACGGATCTACCTCGCATTGTTTGTATTTCAATGACATTATTTATTAGCAAAAATAGTAAGTTTGAAATACTATAAAGGGGTTTTATTCATCGCGTTTAAATTAAAGGTGTTAACTGATTTATTTTTATTTACAGGGAACAGCAATTTACTGTTCAGTATTGTTAAATTACAAAAGTTCAGGTATTCCATCTGAATTTGTTACCTGCAGTGTACTACTGTGAACTTCCCACCAAAGTTTTCGGTGGCTCTAATCACGTGACGATGGAACACGACCAGACTGAGGGAATCGGCAACTCCGTGGTCTAACCACGTAGTGTAGTGGAACATCGTCACGTGACGGTCTGTTCTTGTCTACAAAAATACATATTATCAACTTGTGAACACAAATGAACTAATACTAAATGTTGTATCGAATGGTATATTGTAGTCCAAACCCCCCATATCATTTATTACGTGTTCATGAAAAAAACGTGTCAGTCCACAGAACTAACATGATTGAACGTAACATCTGACATAAATTCTTCATTTTAAAATATTTATGTTGGTTAAGCAACTGTAACGCACTTTTATATGTTTTGAATCAAAGCATATATTTGTTGGTTTTAGTTTCAGTTTCAGCTTTGTGCAAGAACCAGATTTTGATGCTTACTAAATATGCTCTCGTCTACATTACTGATTGTGGCGTTAGGAATTGTTTATTAAGGTATATGTTTTCATGGTGCTCAAAATGACAAGAAATCTATCTAAAAGTAACAAAGACCCCCCCCCCCCTTTCCCCGTCTTAAAAAAAAAAACCCCCAAAAAACAATCGCTCATCATTGGCTTTATGTAATATAAAATCGAAAACCAAAATATGCAATATTGTTGTCTTATCAAATTGGAAAAAAAAAATCAAGTTTTGATGAATACCTTAACTAATAAATACATGTTTGGAACGTTAAAAGTATGGGGCATTACCGCGTCACAACTTTAACTGTCGCCAAGCGTTGACCTTTTCTTTGCGGCTATGATAAAGCTGTCCGAAGCAAAAATAATATTTATATAAATCGCGTCGGTGCAAGTGATTAATGACATAGATTAAAATATTTTTGTGCAAAATTCTTTGATACTGTGGAATTATTAGAATTCTTGGTGGCTCAATTGTCGTGGTATTCGTGAATAGCCCTCCCATGAATTTCTTCTGGCAGTTCTTGTTGGGGCGTAATATAAATATTCCGTTAATATAACATACTGTTGAAATAATTTCCCTCATCCTCCCAATTAGGCAGGTTTTTACTTCTTAATCGGGAATTTCTACAAAAGTTGGCCAATTTTATATTTTCTTCTGCATGATTCACATTGATGCATTCTTTCTCTTTAAATCTAATCCAAAATATACTAAGTTTTTATTTATATTTCAATTGCGCCGAGCTTTTTTTTTACATGCATTAAAAATATATACATTTATTTGTTTACATGTAGCAGGAAGGGCTCCAAACCATTAATTTATCACCAGCGCAGCCGCTTGCGTACCAAGCTACTTAGACAACGTAAACAAACGGGGGAAATTGGAGTTGAAATCTGTTGTTCAAAGACTTTTTATGAGGTCACGTGAAAAAAAATCTAAATTACCAATAATCATTTGCGGTGTAAAGCAACATGGTGGAAAATGTAGCGTTTTATAGGAAAATTCGTACATGTAAATCGCATACATTTTCTTTTAATTTAACAATAAAAAACATTTTTAAAACACTTAAGTAAGCAACACAAATGTAACGTCAAAAAATGTACATATCAAAACCTTTGCTAACTTGTGACGTCATTTTCTCCCGCGAGTTTATCTGACACACCATTAAAAGAACTATCGATGATTTAGGTAGAAATGTATTTCGTTAAAATATTGATAGCCAATTCAATAAATAGATTATATCTAAAAAACAGTATTTTTACAACACATTGTATTTTCTTTATCCCTTCTATAGTTGTTTTAATTTTTTTTTTTTGAGCAAATTGTTCAAAACGCTGTAATACTTTGACGGAAAATGTCGAGTTATGTTTGCTCTACTAACTTGACGTCACAATGTCTAGACTGAGCACGCGACCTTTAGCCTAATAAATTTAAAAAGATGGGCGGATCAAAATGTGCACGTTAGCAACAATCTGATTGCGTTTTTAATGAAAATGATTTTGAAATTGTGTTCATATTATTGGCTTTGCCTTCTAAACGGCCACTCAGTTTAATATAAATGTTTATACATGATTTTTGGAGCGTAAAATATTGTATTTTTATTTATCTTTGATTTATCAGGTTGATGCATTCATTAGGTTTACCACGCTATTATTCATCATTATGTTATCAACATCAACATATGCACTTGTGTGGATTTAATTTACGTTTATGCAGCGCTCGACCTAGCTCTTGCACCGAGAAACAAAAAAAAATGAAATAGTTATTTACCTAAAAGCTTCAAAGCTGCTGATAATTTGATACTCAATATTGATAATATTGATAGCGCAGCAAATCAAAATGAATCGTACCTGAGACGCTACCTTTGATTAAGCAAGTTCTCTTTATTAATATATCACAATTTTGTGGTAATGCTAATATACCGGAGTGTAAAAAATATGATTAAGCATTAAAAAAAACACGGATGAAAAAATAATTCATATGTATAATCAATTATTTTTTATCACCTTTAATTGATGCATACATTTGGTAATTTTTAAATTATAATAATGGCTTATGCTGCACTTGCCCCAACAGTCGCACTGTCAAACATGTTTTTCAATAGTATCGCTAGTTTTAACGACAGCATCAACGTAAAGGAAAACAAACGGTTTATTACTGTACAATTAAATTCATTTAAAACATTACAATACATTCCCTAAAAAACTATCGAATGTAGATCGTGACGTCAAAGTTAATTATGACATCATATAGCATGGAGTATTGACACGTGACCTTCTACACATCGCTGTGAAATCAATCCGGAAGCCTAATATAACTGCGTTCTTAAGGTAAATATATTTACGTTATTCAATAACTACCACCAGTACAGATCGTAAGACATTGGTGTTGTTAGGTATGTTAAAAAAAAGAAAAGAAAAGAAAAAAAACTTGACCGGATGGTCCGTTCTTTGAAATAAAAAGATAGCTATGTATTGTATGCAATTATATTCAGTCTAACACAAACAATAAAATTTGCTAAACAGTCGTGTATGAACTAAACAACAACGAAAACCCCGGATAGAATAAGAAGAAAAAGTCAAAACGCAGCAAATGATCATTTTGCATTAACTGTATCGTCTTAACTTCATAAACCCCTGTCAAACAATAATATTTCGATTAATTTACACACGTATATTTTATGAAGATTAACTATCAGAGCTGACGTTGATTCTAAAAAAAAATAATAATTCTGCGTACATGTAATCCGCCCCCCCCCCCTTTTTTTTGTTCCCGACTTTCGATAATTTTCAATTTCCATGTTAAGGGAAGCCAACAGAAAGTATAAAACTACTATTAAAAACAAAACCTTAATAGTTTGACCAAATATTACATTTTTTTTTATCTATTTGCTGATATTAATAGTACACAGTACAGAGTGTTCGAATTTGGATAAGGTGGTCCATCTGCGAAATAAACAAATAACAATGATCATAATATACCAATGGCATTCATTAATTCAACTGCGAATTTTTCTTCTAAAAAGTGATCTACGTACTTACATATAAAGAAAAATGTCCAAGTACTGTAAATCAATTTTAACCAAATATTTACGCGGGTAGGTATAGCATATGAACAATATAGTGTCTTATTTTGACTGTTCTATATAAAATCGTAATATTTAATGACTGTTTTAGATCGGACCAAAAACTTAATATTTTCCGATTAAATAGATGTCACTGCAATAAAATACATGACTGCCACCTCGGTGCATTATTACGTGATAACTATAAATAGCTTGCACATATTCCTGAATATAAAATGAGATAGAACAACATTACCCTGCGGTGTCCACTAAACAATAAACATATCAAGTAAAGGGAAAACATCTCAGTTTTATAAAAAAAAATAAACTACTGCTAGAATCCTATACTCTCCTCAATTATATAGTTATTCGCCCATTTCTCTAAAAACCTTCCCAACTTTAATTTAGTATGCACGGAAAACGGCATGCTGCAACAAAGCAACACATAACACGGGATTCTAGCAGCACTTTTCAAGTTAAACATTGATTAAACTATTGATACGTATCATATGTGAACTTCAAAATATGCAAGGTAGTGTTGTTGTAGTCGGATATTTATATCGTAAATAACGACAGGGGAAAGCCTGGCCGAGAAATAATATCTTAATTACATACCTTTTAGCGAATATGTCATAAAGTTAACATATGTTCCAATATTTTCATGTTCAGTTCTCAACAAATCACACCAAAAAAATTTATTACAGTTCTTAAATTTGTTATATTTTGAATCTGTTTACAATGCTTTCCGATCAAATTTACACGACATTCCACTTTCAGTCATCAAAGTGTAAAACTACGTAATACAATTAAATTTATGAAAAAAATATTCTCTGGTTTTTTTACTTGATTATGGTCGACGTTGTGATATTTTAATATATAAATAGGTATTTAATAACTAAGATTTGTTATTTTGCGCAATTACATGAATCTTCGATTCCATATGCTTCCTTAACACCCCTGCGTATATACCAATTGATATCAGTTCGTTGCCATCTCAAACATCATACCACAATTATTAATCACAGTGATTGGAAAAAGGATTAATTAAAAAAATCATATATGTTGTGCTGTTGAACAACAGTTTATCAAAAGTAAGTATGAAACATTGAAGGCTCTGATCTCATTTTCAATGGCGCAAGGTTTTAATTCACATCTCATATACTCATCTCATATACTATATCATTTGAATATCGTTTTTGAATACCAGTTTCAATTCATCGTCTATGTCTGGTTTTTTTTGTTTGTTTGTTTGTTTTTTTTTTGTTTTTTTTTTTGTTTTTTGGTATATTATCTATCGCATTTTTATCATTTATAATAAACTATGAAAGTCGGAATTGTATTGCTGTATACGCATTTAAAGTATGTACTCATTACAAAATACGTTACTGAGGTCAATAAAACACACAACATTCGAGAGACCCCCACAAACTACGATTTAATCACATTATTATATTCGTTTTATAATGTTTTCGTTAATTAAAATGCAATAATACAGAAGTTCAAAAACCAACATTACGTCATCAGTTTTTATAATGACGAATTTCTACAAATATGGACACGAATAAACATACGCGTTTATTGCAAAGAACACATATGGTTGAACTTGTAGCTTAAATTTACTTGATGGCGTTTAATATGAATTAAATTTGTTCATTTTTCCAAAGCTTCACTATTTAATGCGAATGTTGATATCAAGAAACAATTATTCACTTAAATGTATTGTTTTGTAAAGGTTTAAATACACAAAACATTCAATACCTCTTAATCATCTGTTAATTAAAAAAAACATACATATATGATTACTTGAAACGATAGTGGTCAATAAACATAATACTTGCAATGTTCAGTTTTCGACTGTGACTATTAATACTCAGATTAAAAGAAGAAAATATTAATATTACATTTAAAAAGCTTAAGTACAATTACAATAGTTATGTGAACTTGTACGCGTAGTTCTAACTTTTAACCTACATGGACAAGTACGCGTACCCGTTGGTCTGCCAAACTTCTTTATTATGTAGAAATATAGTTGATTTCTCTTCAAAGATGAACAGCTTCTTTTTTTATTTTGTTTTCGTACAAACTCTAATCTGATTGGTGATTTAAGACAGAAGGGGCGTTTTAAGCTTGACTATATTCTTGTCAGTTTAGAAAAAATCCCCAAACCTAATATTAACAAAACTTATTCGGGGGTGTGAGCAGGAAAAAAGAAACCCATACGTAATAATCTTTCAAATATTATCAACCATGCTCCATCATTTTCTCAGGATGCATGATGTGCGTTCATCCATGTTGGTTAGAGGACCCCTTTAGTGTACAGATTACAGAAAACACAATTGACCGAAATAGCTTATTGTTTCATTATGTAGATATATATCTGTTTATCAACGCGTTAAATGAGGAGTAAGAACACAATATGGACTTCAGTGGATTCAATCAGTAAGTAAAGAGAAAATCTTGAATTATGCATTGAATTTTTGTTTTAAAAAACACAAGCTATACAAGCTTTCTTCTGGAATTGGCTACTTTGCAGCATAAATATGCATTCAAGATAACTTTATTAATATGTTAGAAACTAAATGTCTGTACAAGATGAAACCATTGTGATTTTGTTTCAGCTAGACCACCAAAGAGGTTTTCTTTAGAAATATTATTAAATAAAAATAAAATGCTTGGGTTTTTTTTTAAGTTGAAGCTGGAAACGCTACATAGATTGTATATACTATTTGTTTATCAAAACCATGTTTGAGAATAAAGTCCATCAGAAAAAGGCTTTTGTTAGGAAAAAGAGTATAATGGAATTGTTTAGCATTGGTTAATCGATTGGATGCAGAAGACAAGACAGCATCTGATATTTTTCTTAACATAGTTCTAGTTCTTGTTTTACCCCATCACGAGAGTTATTTAAAGTAATACCTCTTCTTATAGAAACCATTACATTATGCTTTCGTTAATTGAGGTTATTTCTTACGTATTACGAGAAATGTATTGATTTTATTTTTAATATATATATATACATATTTAATATAAAAATATTAAATTACATATATATATATATATATATATATATATATATATGAAATTCATTCTTTTTAAATTGAAAGATTATTCTTTCAATATCAATCCTTACTTGTTAATATTAGGATACAATTGACTACTCAATTTATTTTGATCATGATATTAGAGTGTTACCTCTTTGTCAGTTAGCAGATGTACTATAAGAGTATATTACTGAGAATTAATAATAATTACATGATTACATCAAGACAGAACATAAGGTTGCTTTATTCATACTTTATTTTGTTCTTTAAGTTTCACGCTAAATTTTACCGATTTGTTGTGTATCGTAAATCGTCTGATGATGTACTCGGCGTAAGTTTTCTCCTCCAGATGTCTGACTGTCAGCGTCCCGCCTTGTAGTTTGTCGTTAATATCTGGCCAGTACTGAGCACATTTATTCTATAACAAAAGAAACTATTTATAAGACGAACAAAAAGAATAGTGTCATAATTCTAATCATTTTGTAAAAAAAAAACCAATAAAACGTTAATTCAATTTTAGCATGACACTAATATATTGCTGCATTTGACTCAAACTAAGCCTTAATGACGTTAATGCTGCAGTATTAGTTTAGATACTTTTTCAACTCAAAATGACCATGCAGCATATGGAAAATTCAAGTGTATTGAGACTCTTCATATGCTCTTTATTATGCAAATATCGGAGCAAAATACATTTTTTAAGTATCATTACTTGGTGTATTTAATGATAATGTAGAAGAAATATTCATATGTTAATAATAAACAATGCCCATCAAACACAATTATAATAAAATAACCTTTGTTCCCTCTGTTAGATTGGTCAAACAGACAATATTACAAACTTCTTCTTGCCAAATCATGGTCCAAAAATCTGCTATCGTCTTCGGCTTTGGACCTTGTAATAGACAATTAATGATTATATGTCATTAACTTTTAGATAACAATAGTAGAAATATCAATGAAGTGAGTTGTTTAATTTAGTACCCTGGGTGGCAATATAAGTCCTCCTCTCTCGTGTATCCTATTGATTGAAAAATTAAACAAATTTATTGATTTAACATTAAGCTTTTTTTATAAGTTAAATCAGGGTAAGAGAGTTAAGTAGCTTATCAATTTAAGGTAAAAAAAATATATGTGAAATTAATAAATATGTCGTTCTTTATTTTTCTTTTTTAGAATCATTTGTTTTAGATTTTGTAATTTACGAAACGGATAGCTAGGTTTATATATATATATATATATATATATATATATATATACAGGTAACAGTGTCATCTGTGATAGTTTATCATTTTTGTCTATTCAATAAACTGTACACTAGTAAATAAATACTTGCTTCTATGTAGTTTGCATTGATATACCCCTCATTACTGCCGGCCGCGGTCTTCAGAATTACACGTGAGTGGTCATCTTTAACGGTATAGAAAAAAGGAATTATCAGTGATTTCTATCTGCAGCTCAGATGGACGACCAGGGAGCTACAGTGCCACCCATTGAAAAAAAATGTGTATTTACGTGCACTAGTTTTGGAATGATTAACCTTTTTTATACACAAATTCTGTGAAAACAATTGGCACCATCAAAATATTCATCCAATTTACTATTGATATTTACTTGCCTCAGACTTTCTCCGGAACACGCTATCGACCTCGAAAAATCAAGTATGTCAAATTTACATCGAGATCGATAGTCTTTATTTTTACAGGTAAACAAACTGCACCACTTCACTTTACGGGGCTGGTGATGGTATTTAAAAGACTATCAAACGCAAGTAAAGAGACGATATCAGTAGTAAACTGCATGAAGAATTTAATGGTAATTATTGCATGTAAATAAGGTTAATCAGTCCAAAACTAGCGCAGGTTATATGTGCGCAGTAAATACACAATGTTTTCAATGTGTGGCACAGTAGCTCCCTGGTCGTCCACCCAAATTTTTTCAGACCGGGAGCTACAGACCTGCAGCTAAGTGATTTTCTGATGCGTGATGTTTTAATCTAATTACAGTTACCTTTATATGCATTTATGTTATCTGATATTTAATACATACACGGGAATATGGTAGTGTATCTGTTTTTAACTTTGCTTTCCTGTTTCTTTCCCTCTACGCATGGGTGAAGCTCACCTCGAGGTATGTCCTGTAATGAAATTGTAATTGATACGTAGTTTTTTCAACATCTACAAAAAAGTATTAAAAACAACAAAGACTAACAAAAAAAACCAAATTCATAAAATATATCTTACATGATATTCACTCTTAAATCCAGCGTTTTCATTTAAAGACATGTTTGTAATTTGTGCTTTCATGTTCCTCACAGAAATGTTCTTGTTGGTTGGAGGACCCCTTTTTGTTTTTTCAGGCAAAGCATATGTAGAGTCTGCT
>WFKH01011926.1:45141648-45157462 GCA_016163765.1 Magallana hongkongensis
AAAGTATCGGCGGATGTTTTAATTTCATTACACATGACCCATGCCAACACGTCAAAACATCATGCTGCATGATATCATAACATGTTACAATATGATATAACATATACATGGAGCAACTGTTTTATATACCTCGATGTGGACTTACAACAATTATATCCTAAAAATAGATTTTCCTAATTATTAACTAGGAGAAAAAGTATTCCTTTATTATGACTTAATCGCAAAAAATCAAGAAAATGTAACTATGTTTTTTAAGTAGGGGGAAAAAGATGCCGATACATCTTGTTAGTTCTTTCAATTGAGATAGAAAAATTATTTGTGAACAATAGGAACTATGCTATCGTGAAGCTTAAGTAATTAAAAAAAACTGCTACTAAACCATGCGCTCGCTGTTCGTTGGGCAAAGAGTTCGCTTAAAACGCTGAACGATTCACACGAAACGTTACATTCTTTGCTCGAAACACCGATGATAAACATAGTTTAAAACTGGTAGGAAAAAGTAGAAAAAAACGATAATTCCGTTCGTCATCGAAAGCAAGATTTTTGTCTTGCCTAGATGGCCGAGTGGTTAGCGCGGTGGCCGCTCACTGCTAGGAGAGTGGGTTCCAGAGGTCGTGAGTTCAAGCCCCAACTAGAGATGAAGCTTCAATATAGTGAATTTCCTTGTGTTTTATGTTTATTATATCCCCTGCTATGGGCAGGAATATGTAAAATTTTCTATTCTTTTCAACATTTCATTGAATGGGACGGCATTGGCTTTCAAGCGTAATTCCACCACGACATTACACACAACTAGTTTGTGGTGACCATTGGAGTAGAGGACCTCATGCCGTCACCAATGTTAATGGGGCACTCCATTGATGGTGGTTACAGTGCCAGAAACATTTGTGTATGACCCTTGCAAGTGGCGTTATCGTCCGCACCCCAACTCCAATGGAAGAGTGCAACTATTCTGACATCATTTTAAATCAATTTTTTACCATTTATATTCATTTCAAAACACAACATGTCCATAAAATGCATGCGTTTGTGCCATAAATTGTAAATAATAATATACAAGTATGTGTATTGGCACAGTCAAATTGCATTAAATTTGATTGATTGCTTGCTTCCGTATTTTATGATTGATTGAAAGATAAAAGAAGTTTGATTGTTGGGCTTCTGCATTTGTGCATTATGCTTACCTTAAACATTGCATTGAATCTAACTATTGATTGATTGAATATTGGTTAATTTATGTCGTTTGTGCAGTTGCGCTTACCTATTGTTAAATTTACTTATTGATGGGTCGCCACATTTTATTCCTATATTGTTGATTGCGAGGCGGCCCGTGGCAGCCTCAATTTAAAATACTGGTATTCCCTTTGATTAGGTAATAAACATAACTGTTTTATTAAAGAGATATATTTAGGGAGATATCAAATTCAGGCGACATTTTGACGGTTGAAACGAAACGCTAAATAGTTTGCACGAAACGTTTCTGTTACCCAAGATGGATACACTTCTCAAACAATTTCAAATTGCATTATTTTTTAGAACAGACAGACGACGTAGCAGGGCATTTTGGTCGCTTGGCTAATAACGATTGTAGTTTTTCAGTTTATGCTTCGCTTTGATGTCAGGACAATTATCAATCTCTTTGACCAGCTCTTTTAAATATTGAGCATTTAAGACTAATATTACTTGTACGTGTACTACCTTTATTACAGAAAGTTCCTGTCAAACCAGCATCACATCCTCTGTCACATTGACCAGTTACGTGACTGCAAGTAGTCCCGTTTCTACAATGTCCTGGACACTGCTGACTACAATTTATACCGTACCATCCTTCTCCACATTCTGTTACATAGAAATCAACGGTACACTTCCGTTCAAAATAATGCCTTATTAAAGTGTTTAAAAATAATGGCTATAACAAAAACAAATAATTTAATTGTGTAAGTATCCAATTCCTCATCTTACTTTTATTACAAAAACTTCCAGTCCATCCAGGTTTACAGTTAAAACACGCTCCACTTTCTATGTGACATGTGTTGTCTTTACAGTTTGTGGAACATGGCGAGTCGCAGTTGATACCATATATACTGGCATTTTTACATCCTGTATGAAGTCGAGATAAATTACCAAAGATAAAAAAATATATATATGGTAGCAAAGAAGAGACCTAGCACTATCTATTGTTCTTAATATTCATACATAAATTTAAGCACATTAGATTCATAGTTGCAACGATATGGACACTTTTTAAACGGCACAGTCACATCATGCGAATAGTTTACAACTTACACAATAACAAGCATTGGAAAACATAGTATAACAATGAAATTATAAAATATGGCATTGCTCTGCATGCATTTTAGTATTTGATGGGACATTTATCGTATCATATATGACCATATGATTTCAACTTGTAATTGGATGCTCATTATTTTTGAAAGAATCAATGGACAGTATTTTTAAATTTTTTAGCGATTTCAGTTTTTGCAAGTGTCTTTTAGCCTTTTTAAAGGGATAATTTAATGAGAAACTTTTATTTGCGTGTTTGTTTAATTAAATTTCATAACACTGCACTGTTTTACGTAGCACTGAACATGAATTGCACATCGCATACCATATCATTTTTAGTGATGCATTAAGATCCATTGATTACATCTAACTTAAAAAATAAAAATCGGAAGCATAAACTTACGAAAGCCCAGAAGGCTCATTCGAGAATCGAGATTCAAAATACGAAATTCGAAATACGAGATTCAGGATTCCAAATTCGAGATTCAATATCTAAATTAACCAATCAAATCAAGGATCTGAAAACCTGTATCCTAGCGACATCAAACTGTTCTAAATAAAGATCATTTGTACATGCTCATATATACAAATAAATGCTATATTCTCTCTAACTAGATAATTATTTATATTTATTTTTACACAGAATATATAATTAGACTAGTAATAATACAGTGTGTTTCGCGGATCTAAGTGATTGTGTTCGCCCTGTGTGCATTCCCACCTGGTGCGTTTGAACCCTGGGATATTTCACCATCAATAGTTTAAACCCGGAGTTTATTCATCCCTGTTGTGTAAAATGCGGTTATGATAGAGAGCTTCATAAGCGGATCCAAATTTTTTTTCGGGGGGGGGGGGGGGGGGGACGGGCCCTTTTTTTACTTTTTTTTTTATTAAAAATTAATAATTTTTTTTCGGGGGGGGGGGGGGTGTCCAGACCCCTAGACCCCCTCCCCTCTAGATCCGCGCATGAAGATAGTATCTAAAATATGTTTTAATCTACATATGAAGTATCAGTCCGGTTTCACCAATGAATATAAGCATTACTTATCTTGTTTTATGTATACAGTCATACAAAATGATTATAAACTATTCATTGAGATATTATCACATCATACGTAATTAATACAAAAATGTTAGGATCTTTTTCCCAAGTAAACAGCTAATTATGAGTCAAACGTATGGCATTGTTTTCAATATAGAAAAAATACATACATGTATTCTATACGATCAAAAGTAAAATATCGGTATCTCGAACTTGAGGGGACCTCAACAAAACTTCGAGATATCCGGGGGTTCGAGATATCCGAAGTGGCTTTCCAATTCTAATTCTGTGATATTCTTACATCGACACGTGTATTAGTACCGGTATATACTGAACTTTTCTATATAATTACTCATAAACGAATAATTAACCATTTGATTAAATATTTTTAGTTTGTGTGTTTTTATTTGTGAAATATAATCAATATTTGTAAAAGCAATCAAATTATAAAATCAATGTTCCGTAAATAATACGACTTCACATCCTCTTCACTATCGACGTTCAGAACTTGGAAGAAGCACTTGCAATGTAGAGTTTGAAATTTATCACATAGGAAACGAAAAATACGGATTTGAAAATTAAAAAAAACCCACCATTAATCAAGAATTAGAATTCACATATTTTTATTTCATTTTTGTTTGTGAACTAACGTATCTTATATTAACTCATTAGGCTCACAGCTTTAGTACTCATATTGGAAACAACCCGTGTACGATGAACCGGAAGTCACTTTACACCCTGCGTGTTCAATACATGGATTGGTTCTGAAGTTTTCTTTTAAATCTTCGTATTCCAATCATGCTTCATTTTTATTGGAGCGTACATGAAAAAAAAAATTGATTCCGTAATTAATCGTTTTTATAAAATTGCCAGTTATCAATGCTAGATCGATTCTCCGTACACAGTGTGTTTTATTAAACACATTATTGGTAATCGTGGCTGTGTTTTGATTTGAATTTTATAAAAAGGTACTAAATGTAAAAACACCGAAGCTACCATCCTAATTAACTTACATCGTGCAGTTTGATATACTACTAGTTTTGAAAGGTGTGAAAATTGCCGCGGGCAGAAATGTGTGAATTAAGTAATGACACCAATTATGTTCAACTGACCGGGAAAATGTCTCCACTTCGAGATAAACCAGGTAAAATTAGGGCCTCGGCCTTTTTAAACACTTCGACATACGCGGGGTATTCGAGATTACCGTATTCGAGATATCAGGAGTTTTTTAAATCATTTATATAGAGAAAACGGCCGGGACCGTCGGAAGACTTCGACATAAGCGGGGTATTCGAGATATCCCATGTTCGAGATACCGATATTTACCTGTATAGGGATAATATGATGCTGATTTCTTCACATTGCCGATTTCTTGTGTAGAGAACAGTGAAACTTTAAAAATTTGATTGCACAATTTTTTCAAAAATCATTGTTGTATTTGTCACAATTCATTCATTGATATATCAGCAAGAAAAAAATAGAAGGTATAGAGAGACAAATGTATTACATCCAAGTTGAATTTCTCTGTGTTTCCCAGCCCAACTCCACCCCAACCCCGCCAAAATTGACAATTGCATTGATATCATACAAATGTGTACTTTGTATGTTAGTAACTCTCTAAAGATGTAAATAAGCACTGCAAAGATCTGTATACTTAGCATACTACTACATAACACTTCGCTGGATAAAATTTAATCAGGGTAAAGGTACAAGGGGGAAAGTGGTGCAAAATTATCCCGTTGTCGCCATACACACACAGAACACCAAATAAAGAAACTGTGTGTGATGTGGGGAATGCATAGCAAATTTTCTCAAATAATCAGTGCAAAAACCAGAAATAGGCTGTCATTTGTCATTTGTTACATATACCTATCCTGCAAATACATTGATAAAAAAATGTTATCGACACATAGCATTGCCAATTTAATTAATATGTATATATGGTCAACGTACATGTTCATGTAATTTCAAGGAGGTGGACGCATCAGGCGAGGATCCAGAATTTTTTTTTTCCAAAAATGATCGGTTGAATTACACGTAAATGCTTTGAGAATTGTTTTAAACTATCGCACGAGCCAAAACGATGGAAGCTATGTACAGTGTAATTGTAAACTTTCATTTCATATCAATATGTATTAACTTCTGAGAGTATTGCACAAGCAATACATGTCCTTTACCGGCACCCCCCCCCCCCCACCCCCCCTCTAGATCTGCGCATGGCAGTAATACATAGCATGTGCTACACGAAAAAATAGTGATTTTAAATAATGCTGTTTTAAAGTGTACAAATTGGAAATAATGTAAATATAAGTAATAAGGAATCATTTTTTGAATATTATGAGGTGATAATTTCGGTCGGAGCGTGGTCAAATCTATCATAAAGCCCTTCGGGCTTTATTGGATTTGACCACGCCCCGACCGAAATTATAACCTCATAATACTAAAAGAATGATTCCTTATTTCTTAACTAAATAAGAGCCATGAAGACATTTATTTGTAGGGAAGAGCATGTACGAATGATCTTTGTTTAGAACAGTTTGATGTCGCTAGGATACAGGTTTCTGCGGAAGCGTATTAGTGCCACATATGCACTTCACTTTTTTTTTCTACACTTTAATCTGTAAAATTCACACTTTAATCTGTAAAATGTATAGATTAAAGTGTAAAATTCACACTTAAATCTGTAAAATTCACACTTTAATCTGTGAAATTCACACTTTAATCTGAAAATTTTACACATAAAATCTGTAAAATATTGTGTAAACACCGCATGGTTGTCTTAATTAAATGCCCGGCGGCATTTCTTTGACCATGCTTCAAAAATAAACATTGGAATCGACAATGAGTTCTCATTTCCAGAATTTAATTTTCCAAAAGGTAAAACAGTAATGATTAAATACTCATAGACTAAATGTTTCAGTGTTACGTGAAAAAACCCAAAAATGTTCAATACTAAATGCCTTTCTTAAAACAAGCCGTTTCACTCTAGAAACTGAAAAGAAGCCATAATTTTGAGAAGATTTGCGCTTGAATGTACTATAAACTTCAATCACCCTGTCTAGAAAATATTTGTTTCTAAATTTCAAATGTATGTTATAAATCATCATGCATTTTATTAAGGTCTTTTTTTGTATTTCCTCAAATTTGCATAATTGATAGAGAATAAAAATAGCTATATATTTACAATGTCTAGAAGATGACTTTCGTTCGTCAAACGCGTCCAATTTTCTTTTTTTTAAACTGACTTTTTAAGCAGTTTTCTCATAAACGCTCTTAGATTTAACTATGAGACTTTCAGATATATTAAATATATGTTAAAGATGACATGAATTCATAAAAGCATTCGGTCGCCATATTAGTTTCGATCGTTCCTCATCGGCCACTGGGGTACATGAATATATACCGGTCGAGAAAGTTACGGTCGGTTGCTTTCCGCTCGAGGCATTCAGGTTGCACGGACTTTTAAGTCCATGAACTACACATTGTAGTAAAATGTGTGTAAAAATAAATAAAGGAAACTACAATTAATAAAACACAAAATATATTTATTCTTTGAAAGAATTTCAAGGTATCCGTATTATTTTGCACAAATAGTGCTGCCTTACTTCGCATGCACATCGAACACGTGTGTCGTTCATATAGAGTGCATACCGTCTGCATCAATTGAAGACCCCCGCGGCATTACATCCAACACAGTAGATAAATGATAGTAAATCCAGGAAACTAACAACGTAACATCGTTTCCATCGGTTTTTACAAAAACATTCCGTTTCTAAAACCCATGCGTTCATTGACATTGCTCGATCTGCCACAGTGTGTGGTTTGCGCATGTGCGATGTTGTAACATACACAGGGAAACGTTCTACAATTATCGAGGGTTTTTGGAAATATGTGTGCCTGGATTTCAGTCTGTCTTGTTTCGTCGTTCATTGGATATTCCTTACCGGTGCAGTGGTTGTCGTATTATTTTCGTTCAAAACGCGTTTCTACAAATCTTTTAGTCCAATGTAACGTGTCCGGGTGAATGAAATACCTGAATGCGGTGAAGCATGAATAGTGCTATCGGCCTTATATAGGGGGTGTGTAGCAATGAGCAGAACAATAGAAATCGACAACTAATATGGCGGTAGTCGGAGATAAAAGGGAAATAACGCGTATTTATGAATTCATGTCAGCTTTAAGAAGGGAGTAAATTACGGAAGCCGGATAGTGACGGGTGGAAAATAGATTTCATCAGGCGGCCGCCACATAATTATCTCGCAGCCGCCACATAATATCTGGCGGCCGCTTCTTATTTAACAGGCGGCCGCCACAAGTTAATAATCTGACGGCCGCCAACTAATTAGGGTGCGGCCGCCGTTTAGTTGGAGACCGCTATATAACTATGTGGCGGCCGCCAGATAAATAAGTGGCGATCATCATAGCGGCCGCCACTTATTTATCTGGCGGCCACAACATAATTATATGGTGGCCGCCACATAAAATGAATTATCTGTTACCATTTTTGTGGGTTTTGATTTTTTGTTTACTAAACTTTATGCAAATACACAGTCTTCAATCCTGCTAAATGTATATCAGTATCAATTTTACTCATTTGTATACAGTACAATATAAATTAATTATGTATTTGTAGTACGTACACAAATCAAAGTACTGAAAGTACTTATACTGAGTCGAAGTTTAGACAAAATGATTCATAATGTTTATTATTTTAATGAACAGTAAATCGAAATAGTTTGTTATTTTGATTGTGAAATCATCAAAGAACGTTGGGGAATAAGCCGAGGCATAAAACCAGTTAAGTCCATCTGAAAATCCACAATTGTTTTCTTACAAATATCCCTTTTGTTTAATGATGTCACTGTATTTAAGACCTAATTTGAAATATTCACTAATAAAATAAATTCGGTCCAAAACGCTTCAATTAAATCATCACAAATAATTAAAACTCTCCAATGTTTGTAAATAAGTGCCAATATTACAGGATAAAATGTGAATTGTACACTTTAAAGTGTACAATTTACATATTACAGTGTAAATTTTACAGATTAATGTGTAAAATTTACAGATTAAAGTGTGAATTTTACAGATTAAAGTGAAAATTGTACAATTTAAAGTGTGAATTTTACACTTTAAAGTGTGAATTTTACAGATTAAAGTGTAAATTTTACAGATTAAAGTGTTAATTTTACAGATAAAAGTGTAAAATTTACAGATTAAAGTGTAAAATTTACAGATTAAAGTGTAAATGTTACCCTTTAAAGTATGAATTTTACAGATTAAAGTTTACATTTTACAGAATAAAGTGCAAATTTTGCAGATTAATGTGTAAATTTTACAGATTAATGTGTAAAATTTACACTTTAAAGTGTGAATTTTTACAGATTAAAGTGTGAATTTTAGAGATTAAAGTCTAAATTTTACACTTGAAAGTGTGAATTGTACAGATTAAAGTGTACATTTTACAGAATAAAGTGCAATTTTGCAGATTAATGTGTAAATTTTACACTTTAAAGTGTGAATTTTACTCTTTAAATTGTGAATGTTACAGATTTACAGATTAAAATGTAAATTTTACAGATTGAAGTGTAAAATTTACAGATTACAGTGTGAATTTTACAGATAAAAGTGTAAATTTTACAAATTAAAGTGTAAAATTTATAAATTAAAGTGTGAATTCTACAGATTAAAGTGTAAATTTTACAGATAAAAGTGTACATTTTACACTTTATAGTGTGAATTTAACATATTAAAGTGTAAATTTTACAGATAAATATGTAAATTTTACAGATTAATGTGTAAAATTTACAAATTAAAGTGTGAATTCTACAGATTAAAGTGTAAATTTTACAGAAAAAAGTGAAAATTTTACACTTTGTAGTGAGACTTTTACAGATTAAAGTGTGAATTTTACACTTTAAAGTGTAAATTTCACAGTGTAAATTTTACAGATTAAAGTGCAAATTTTACAGATTAAAGTGTAGAAAATAAAAAAATGTGAAGTGCAAATGTGGCACTAATACGCTTCCGTAGGTTTCAAATCCATGATTTGATTGGTTAATTTAGATATTGAATCTTGAAATTCGAATCTGAATCTCGTTTTTCGAATGAGCCTTCTGGGCTATCGTATTAACTTGCGTTAAACTGTAAAAGATATGTTAAAATGTACCCTGATGTGAGTACACAACAGCTAGCTCATTGTGTTTATCGAATTCATACTGATAACTTTTGTATAGTTCTCAATGACACAGTGCTTCTTATATAGTACTAATATGTAAGACCAATGTTATAACTACTCGATATCAAATCACAGCAAAAATACTAAAAAAGCTTTATCAGTATAAATAAAACCCTTTATAACTATTACACAATATGATTATGTTAAAAAACAGAAATCAATATGAATGCATGATTTGTTTGAAACAGCGGACGCGCAATGCGACGGTTTGCTATCATAACGGATATAAGATTTGCGAGTTATTGTGAAGAAAAATCACGTAGAACATATGTACATGTAGCTTAATACCTACGTGCGGCGGAATTTTATCAGAGACCGTTTGATGTCGACGGTATTTTAGAAATGTCCTTTGCGCAAAATTAAATTCTTGCAATCCATGTTGAGCTAAGAAAATTACGACGATCTGTTTTTAAATCCTTTTTTTGATTTTTGGTTTGTTTCTTAATATAACAAAACAAATGTTGGCTGCGTTTTCGGGCAAAATTGATTATATTAGCCCGCTTGGGATGAATATATTGTCCTTCGCTTCGCGTCGGGCAATATATTTTTCTCATTCGGGGGCTTATATAATCAATGTTGCCTTCAACGCCAGTCAATATGTATTCATTTTAAAATTGTTAATTTCAAAACTAACCATCAATTCTTGTTATTTTGATTTGTATGATTATTTTTAGAATTATTATTATTGTCATTGATTTCTAGATCATATTTGTACCTTGAACGATTACTTCACAGAGCTCAGTGTGTACAGATGCAAGCTCATAATTCGTAGGATAATGTACGTCATCCAATCGCTCGTTATAATAGATGATATAACGTGCATATCCTGTACATGTAATTGTGAAGTTAAGAGGCGGAAGTTCAGGTCCATCCTTGTAACACAAATTGAATGTTTTTATATCCTCAGTTCCTGACACGTCAGTGTTTGATAAAAACAGCGAAAATCCAGCAAATCGGCCTCTCTGTCGGTTTTCTATGAAAAAACTCATGTTTTAAAAATTATTTTTAAATAAGTATTGAATCAAATTGTCTATGCTAAGCAAATCAATTTTTCAAAACTACCAAAAAAATAAATGTTACATTTAAAATTGTTTTCTTAGATGCAATCAATTTTATATTTCTGCTTTAAGATGAACGCGTTCTTTTATATTTTGTTTTCAATTTATCAATTTGATATTTGAAATTGCCAATAACTTCGTTAATATTCTGAATAAATTATTAAAACATTCAGGAAAAAAAATATTTCAGTGTGAAATATTTGAAGGTTTTTAAAGTCTCACATTGTTTATTCGGCCTACCATGCGTATAACTCCATTGTAAATGAGAAGGGGAACTAATAAAACAACAACAACAACACAACCATGAACAAAAATACTTAATGATGATAAAAGTTTGTTTGATAATATTTTGTACTGTTGGCCGTAGGACCGATATGCGCTTGATGTGTGATACTAGAAATAAAAAAGTAGAGAGCGTGTGGGTAATATTTCTTTGAATATAATTTTGGAAACTCACGTTTATGTTTGTCTTCTTCAAACATGGAAACTATTCAGATTTATTCGAGATTGATACAGAAGTTTTAAAGACAACACAAATATTGAAAAGTGTAAAAAACAAAAAACAAAAAACAAAAAAAAAAAACAAAAAAAACGGAAGACAGCGGACAGAGACTGATAGAAAAAAAAATATAATATACAATGTGTGAATCAAGAAAAGATAACAATTACAATAAACAAATACTGATGAACACAAGCAATGTTTTGTTGTAAGGAATATATACAATAATATACCTTCACCAGCGTATGCTTTAAACAGGATATTAATACTGTGTATGTTATACATTCCACCAAGATCCACTCTCCACCACACAGTTTTCTGGCTCGATGTTCCTATCTCATTAGGCCTCGTGCACGTTGTTATATTCCTATCAACTGCGTTACTTGCCTTATATTTACCAGGTAATGTCACTGACTGTCTGGCATTCTTATTGATTGATAGATCATCTTTGAGAAAAAATCAAATTATAAATAAATTGATATAGAAGATATTTTATTTTGTGATATTTCGTAAATGATGGAGTGGTTTGATAATAAAATAAAGAAAGATGTTATATAAAAGGTAATTAATCTTCTATGTTATCTAGGTGATCATGTAGACCTTTTGAAATTCAATTCTTGACTAAAACATTTAAGAAGAAAAGTTATGTTCATCGATCCTGTGTCATTGAATCACAGTGGACCATCGTTTATCCGGATACTTTCGTTCCCGTAGAAATGTGACCATCGTTTCATACCAAACATTTTTTGTTTGGTTTACAATCGATGATGACATTTTTGTCTTTGTCAAACAATAAAAACAAGAGGCCCATGGGCCACATCGCTCACCTGAGGAACAATAGGTATGATAAAATCAGCTTAATGGAGTCATAATACAAACTATATATCTGGACAATGTAGTATAATACATGTAGATCCTGTATAAATAAAAATCCACTTTTCCACTGGATATTCTTATGTTCATTATCATTAGTCCCTTTTCTAACAGTATGATTTTATAGTAATATCAAATGCTGAGCATTGCAGCTCTCAAAAAGATCATAAACAATTGTTTATATATGGGATATAAACCTACATCAAACTCTGAACCCGTTGTGAGACTCAAACGCCCAGGAATCATCCAGAAGCCAAAGTCTAAACAATCTTAAATAATCACCTGGCTGATTAGTTTCTATATATTCCTATGTAAAAATTCCACCCCCATTGTGGCCCTACTTTACCCCCAGGAGTCATGATTTTTACAACTTTAAATCTACACTACCTAAGGATGCGTCCACATAAGATTCAGCTTTCCTGGCCAAATGGTTTTTGAGAAGAAGATTTTTAAAGATTTACTCTATATATTCCTATGTATAAATTCGACCCCCATTGTGGCCCCACCCTACCCCCGGGGGTCATGATTTTTACAACTTTAAATCTACACTACCTGAGGATGCTTCCACATAAGTTTCGGCTTTTCAGGCCAAATGGTTCTTGAGAAGAAGTTTTTTAAAGATTTACTCTATATATTCCTATGTTAAAAATCGACCCTCCATTGTGGTCCTGCCCTACCCTCCAAGGGTCATGATTTTCACAACTTTGAATCTACACTACCTGAGGATGTTTCAGCTTTCGTGGTTTATTAGTTTCTGAGAAGACGATTTTTAAAGATTTACTCTATATATTCCTAAGTAGAAATTCGATCCCCCATTGTGGCCCCACCCTACCCCTGGGGGTCATGATTTTCACAACATTAAATGTACACTACCTGAGGATGCTTTCACACAAGTTTCAGCTTTCCTGGCTAAATGGTTCTTGAGAAGAAGATTTTTGAAAATTTCTTGAAAATTTTCATTAATTCCTAATTATCTCCCCTTGTGAGAGGGCTTGGTCCTTAATTTTCACAACTTTGAATCCTCTTAGGCTAAGGATGCTTTGTGCCAAGTTTGGTTGAAATTAGCCCAGTGGTTCTTGAGAAGATGTTGAAAATGTGAAAAGTTTACAGACGGACAGACAGACGGACAGACAGACGGACGGACGGACGACAGACAAAATGTGATCAGAATAGCTCACTTGAGCTTTCAGCTCAGGTGAGCTAAAAAGCAACATTAGGATTAGATTATTGAAAAGCATAAAAAAAATTAAACAGTACAACAGAAGCGTCATAAATGCATTGTCATTTTATTTTACGAGGGAAGGTGATGATGCGGCATATATCCCTTCATTCAAACAAAATGCATATGGATGCTTTGTTGTGTTTAATATGAAAACTGAATTCATATTTCATGCGGCTTAGATTGATAATGACAAAAATACCCATTCCAATTTAAAAGCAATCGTATTTTAATTTGCTTTAAATTTCCCAAAATCGACCATTCAGATTGGGTTCAATATAATAAGATCGTTTTCAGTTTGTGTTCAAATTGACCGATCTATATTACTATATGAAAATCATGGACACAACATTTCAAACGGGTTTTCCAAAGAATCCAGTTAATGAAATGGTGAAAATTTCGGGCAGGCGGGAGGGCGGGTGGTTGTCAAAAAGGTACCCCTATTGAACGGATAGCTCCTTCTACAGTTTTCAAGACAGAAAGTTGTTGTTTTGCAGATCAAATGTACATATATCAGAAATGTGCATATTACTTGAATTTTGATTTTTGATAATTTATGAAAAATACCAGCTGTTGAACTTCGTAATGTTATCGCAGAATATTGCATATGAGATACCCCTATTGTACGGATAAGTCCTCCTACAGTTTTCAAAGTGCGTTAAATTTGGAACCAAATCAACGAACTTTGAAATTTTTTTTTCAAAGTGCGTTAAATTTTAGACCAAGTTAACCCACTTTGAAAAATTTTTCAAAGTGAGTTATAAAGATACATCAAGATTTTTCATATTGAAGACACTTAAAGCACTTTGAAAAATATGTATAAATTACAGATTCTGGAATTGAAGTTCTAATTTTTTGATAGTATGATGATTTGTTGACATAAGTGAATCTAACTTACTGTCTTTGAGAACGGGGATGGGGGTGGGGGTTAACCAAAGATACAGGTCAATTACCAGTACATCATTTAATTGATTAAAGGAAGAACGGTTCCCTACCCCTCATTTTTCCTTCCAAAACATATGATATTCAGCAACTTGGAGTAAACGTTAAACAAGTCGGGGAAACTATTTTGTGTGACTTCGGAATAAATTTACATATTAAATGAGGCGCCGACGTATTCGACAAACTGACCAATCAGCTGAATGACATTCATGAGTTGAAATGCAGCATGGGTGACTACCAAAATTACTACGTTTATAAAATGCTAGTTTTTCTAATTGCTTTTGGAAAGGCATAATTAATTTTTTCAAGCATTTTGCACACTTAAAACAATATTTACATCATCATCTACTAATTTCATGCTCACATTTACAAACACTCATTTTACAAGGGTAAAAATTTAGTTTCATCAACTGCATCGTATATATAAAAGCCTTACTGTCAGCGCTGATTTCTCAGTAATTACAGATTTTACGTGAATTTCATGGTCCTAAGCATTCGACTCGGAGGCAAATATTAGCAATGACCTCCTGTGGCCATTTAAGGCCTAAGTGTAAATGGTTACGAGATGCGTGTTTGGTGCGTACTTTTGATATTAATCCATTAACGTGCACTGGTTCTGATGTCATTTAAGCGCCAATGCTCCTTTGTCGACCATGTTATATATTATTTTATGCTAGTATTTGACAAACATACTACTTATATATGCATGTACATATGTAAAATGATCAATGTCCATGCGTATTAATTATTACTATTATGATATATAAATGTCATACAACAATAAACATGTATCAAAATGAATTCTGTTTTAAATTCTAGTCAACAAATAGCAATACAACAGCGAAAAGCACAACATTTACGAAAATCAAAAACTGGAATATAATGACTTGTGGAGACTTTGTGAGAGGTATTTCAACGTACTATTTAACATGGAAAATCGGCAATGCTTGTTAATATGAGCATGAACAATCTTAATTACATTGTAGTATCTAATCTTTGTATTTTTTTACAAAAATTTAAAAAATTTTATGAATTGACGTTCCCCGCAGTCATTTGAAATCAAGTTGTAATTAATCTAAACCACGTGTTTATTGTAAAAAACGTAAACATGTAGTCAATCATGTGTTGCTTTTTAGTCACTGATTGGACAGTTGTTCGCGGTACGCATCGCTCTGCGCAATAACAACAATATCCAAATAAGGTAGTTTCCCCGACCTGTTAAGGGGAACAGGACACGTATCACGTGACTATCATTGCAATGATGCTTTGATGTGCTAACTCTATTATGACGTCATAATTGCTTTGTTGTATGATGCTATAATGTCATTTATCTATTATGACGTCATACAGGATTTAATAGATCTTTTTCTCGTACTTAACGGCTCTAAAGTAGTCATTGTCACAACATGAGATGGGGGAAATTTAACATTTTTAATTTTAGAAATGTAAATGTACAAAATCAAAAGCGGTTAAAATAATCAGATATATATTCCGATAATGATCTGTTCATGTTTATTGATAAATCTAAAGAATGCATTACTTTTTTGATGGTTCAAAACAGATTTTGTCACAAAAGGTCATAATTCCAGAATAAGGGGTAGGAGTGATTCCTTTTGTAGTATCTCTCTTGAATGCCAAGAAATTTGCCATGAAAATC
>WFKH01011926.1:45157562-45172429 GCA_016163765.1 Magallana hongkongensis
AAAGTATCGGCGGATGTTTTAATTTCATTACACATGACCCATGCCAACACGTCAAAACATCATGCTGCATGATATCATAACATGTTACAATATGATATAACATATACATGGAGCAACTGTTTTATATACCTCGATGTGGACTTACAACAATTATATCCTAAAAATAGATTTTCCTAATTATTAACTAGGAGAAAAAGTATTCCTTTATTATGACTTAATCGCAAAAAATCAAGAAAATGTAACTATGTTTTTTTAAGTAGGGGGAAAAAGATGCCGATACATCTTGTTAGTTCTTTCAATTGAGATAGAAAAATTATTTGTGAACAATAGGAACTATGCTATCGTGAAGCTTAAGTAATTTAAAAAAAACTGCTACTAAACCATGCGCTCGCTGTTCGTTGGGCAAAGAGTTCGTTTAAAACGCTGAACGATTCACACGAAACGTTACATTCTTTGCTCGAAACACCGATGATAAACATAGTTTAAAACTGGTAGGAAAAAGTAGAAAAAAACGATAATTCCGTTCGTCATCGAAAGCAAGATTTTTGTCTTGCATAGATGGCCGAGTGGTTAGCGCGGTGGCCGCTCACTGCTAGGAGAGTGGGTTCCAGAGGTCGTGAGTTCAAGCCCCAACTAGAGGTGAAGCTTCAATATAGTGAATTTCCTTGTGTTTTATGTTTATTATATCCCCTGCTATGGGCAGGAATATGTAAAATTTTCTATTCTTTTCAACATTTCATTGAATGGGACGGCATTGGCTTTCAAGCGTAATTCCACCACGACATTACACACAACTAGTTTGTGGTGACCATTGGAGTAGAGGACCTCATGCCGTCACCAATGTTAATGGGGCACTCCATTGATGGTGGTTACAGTGCCAGAAACATTTGTGTATGACCCTTGCAAGTGGCGTTATCGTCCGCACCCCAACTCCAATGGAAGAGTGCAACTATTCTGACATCATTTTAAATCAATTTTTTACCATTTATATTCATTTCAAAACACAACATGTCCATGAAATGCATGCGTTTGTGCCATAAATTGTAAATAATAATATACAAGTATGTGTATTGGCACAGTCAAATTGTATTAAATTTGATTGATTGCTTGCTTCCGTATTATATGATTGATTGAAAGATAAAAGAAGTTTGATTGTTGGGCTTCTGCATTTGTGCATTATACTTACCTTAAACATTGCATTGAATCTAACTATTGATTGATTGAATATTGGTTAATTTATGTCGTTTGTGCAGTTGCGCTTACCTATTGTTAAATTTACTTATTGATGGGTCGCCACATTTTATTCCTATATTGTTGATTGCGAGGCGGCCCGTGGCAGCCTCAATTTAAAATACTGGTATTCCCTTTGATTAGGTAATAAACATAACTGTTTTATTAAAGAGATATATTTAGGGAGATATCAAATTCAGGCGACATTTTGACGGTTGAAACGAAACGCTAAATAGTTTGCACGAAACGTTTCTGTTACCCAAGATGGATACACTTCTCAAACAATTTCAAATTGCATTATTTTTTAGAACAGACAGACGACGTAGCAGGGCATTTTGGTCGCTTGGCTAATAACGATTGTAGTTTTTCAGTTTATGCTTCGCTTTGATGTCAGGACAATTATCAATCTCTTTGACCAGCTCTTTTAAATATTGAGCATTTAAGACTAATATTACTTGTACGTGTACTACCTTTATTACAGAAAGTTCCTGTCAAACCAGCATCACATCCTCTGTCACATTGACCAGTTACGTGACTGCAAGTAGTCCCGTTTCTACAATGTCCTGGACACTGCTGACTACAATTTATACCGTACCATCCTTCTCCACATTCTGTTACATAGAAATCAACGGTACACTTCCGTTCAAAATAATGCCTTATTAAAGTGTTTAAAAATAATGGCTATAACAAAAACAAATAATTTAATTGTGTAAGTATCCAATTCCTCATCTTACTTTTATTACAAAAACTTCCAGTCCATCCAGGTTTACAGTTAAAACACGCTCCACTTTCTATGTGACATGTGTTGTCTTTACAGTTTGTGGAACATGGCGAGTCGCAGTTGATACCATATATACTGGCATTTTTACATCCTGTATGAAGTCGAGATAAATTACCAAAGATAAAAAAATATATATATGGTAGCAAAGAAGAGGCCTAGCACTATCTATTGTTCTTAATATTCATACATAAATTTAAGCACATTAGATTCATAGTTGCAACGATATGGACACTTTTTAAACGGCACAGTCACATCATGCGAATAGTTTACAACTTACACAATAACAAGCATTGGAAAACATAGTATAACAATGAAATTATAAAATATGGCATTGCTCTGCATGCATTTTAGTATTTGATGGGACATTTATCGTATCATATATGACCATATGATTTCAACTTGTAATTGGATGCTCATTATTTTTGAAAGAATCAATGGACAGTATTTTTAAATTTTTTAGCGATTTCAGTTTTTGCAAGTGTCTTTTAGCCTTTTTAAAGGGATAATTTAATAAGAAACTTTTATTTGCGTGTTTGTTTAATTAAATTTCATAACACTGCACTGTTTTACGTAGCACTGAACATGAATTGCACATCGCATACCATATCATTTTTAGTGATGCATTAAGATCCATTGATTACATCTAACTTAAAAAATAAAAATCGGAAGCATAAACTTACGAAAGCCCAGAAGGCTCATTCGAGAATCGAGATTCAAAATACGAAATTCGAAATACGAGATTCAGGATTCCAAATTCGAGATTCAATATCTAAATTAACCAGTCAAATCAAGGATCTGAAAACCTGTATCCTAGCGACATCAAACTGTTCTAAATAAAGATCATTTGTACATGCTCATATATACAAATAAATGCTATATTCTCTCTAACTAGATAATTATTTATATTTATTTTTACACAGAATATATAATTAGACTAGTAATAATACAGTGTGTTTCGCGGATCTAAGTGATTGTGTTCGCCCTGTGTGCATTCCCACCTGGTGCGTTTGAACCCTGGGATATTTCACCATCAATAGTTTAAACCCGGAGTTTATTCATCCCTGTTGTGTAAAATGCGGTTATGATAGAGAGCTTCATAAGCGGATCCAAATTTTTTTTCGGGGGGGGGGGGGGGGGGGACGGGCCCTTTTTTTACTTTTTTTTTTATTAAAAATTAATAATTTTTTTTCGGGGGGGGGGGGGGTGTCCAGACCCCTAGACCCCCTCCCCTCTAGATCCGCGCATGAAGATAGTATCTAAAATATGTTTTAATCTACATATGAAGTATCAGTCCGGTTTCACCAATGAATATAAGCATTACTTATCTTGTTTTATGTATACAGTCATACAAAATGATTATAAACTATTCATTGAGATATTATCACATCATACGTTATTAATACAAAAATGTTAGGATCTTTTTCCCAAGTAAACAGCTAATTATGAGTCAAACGTATGGCATTGTTTTCAATATAGAAAAAATACATACATGTATTCTATACGATCAAAAGTATAGGGATAATATGATGCTGATTTCTTCACATTGCCGATTTCTTGTGTAGAGAACAGTGAAACTTTAAAAATTTGATTGCACAATTTTTTCAAAAATCATTGTTGTATTTGTCACAATTCATTCATTGATATATCAGCAAGAAAAAAATAGAAGGTATAGAGAGACAAATGTATTACATCCAAGTTGAATTTCTCTGTGTTTCCCAGCCCAACTCCACCCCAACCCCGCCAAAATTGACAATTGCATTGATATCATACAAATGTGTACTTTGTATGTTAGTAACTCTCTAAAGATGTAAATAAGCACTGCAAAGATCTGTATACTTAACATACTACTACATAACACTTCGCCGGATAAAATTTAATCAGGGTAAAGGTACAAGGGGGAAAGTGGTGCAAAATTATCCCTTTGTCGCCATACACACACAGAACACCAAATAAAGAAACTGTGTGTGATGTGGGGAATGCATAGCAAATTTTCTCAAATAATCAGTGCAAAAACCAGAAATAGGCTGTCATTTGTCATTTGTTACATATACCTATCCTGCAAATACATTGATAAAAAAATGTTATCGACACATAGCATTGCCAATTTAATTAATATGTATATATGGTCAACGTACATGTACATGTAATTTCAAGGAGGTGGACGCATCAGGCGAGGATCCAGAATTTTTTTTTTCCAAAAATGATCGGTTGAATTACACGTAAATGCTTTGAGAATTGTTTTAAACTATCGCACGAGCCAAAACGATGGAAGCTATGTACAGTGTAATTGTAAACTTTCATTTCATATCAATATGTATTAACTTCTGAGAGTATTGCACAAGCAATACATGTCCTTTACCGGCACCCCCCCCCCCCCACCCCCCCTCTAGATCTGCGCATGGCAGTAATACATAGCATGTGCTACACGAAAAAATAGTGATTTTAAATAATGCTGTTTTAAAGTGTACAAATTGGAAATAATGTAAATATAAGTAATAAGGAATCATTTTTTGAATATTATGAGGTGATAATTTCGGTCGGAGCGTGGTCAAATCTATCATAAAGCCCTTCGGGCTTTATTGGATTTGACCACGCCCCGACCGAAATTATAACCTCATAATACTAAAAGAATGATTCCTTATTTCTTAACTAAATAAGAGCCATGAAGACATTTATTTGTAGGGAAGAGCATGTACGAATGATCTTTGTTTAGAACAGTTTGATGTCGCTAGGATACAGGTTTCTGCGGAAACGTATTAGTGCCACATATGCACTTCACTTTTTTTTTCTACACTTTAATCTGTAAAATTCACACTTTAATCTGTAAAATGTATAGATTAAAGTGTAAAATTCACACTTAAATCTGTAAAATTCACACTTTAATCTGTGAAATTCACACTTTAATCTGAAAATTTTACACATAAAATCTGTAAAATATTGTGTAAACACCGCATGGTTGTCTTAATTAAATGCCCGGCGGCATTTCTTTGACCATGCTTCAAAAATAAACATTGGAATCGACAATGAGTTCTCATTTCCAGAATTTAATTTTCCAAAAGGTAAAACAGTAATGATTAAATACTCATAGACTAAATGTTTCAGTGTTACGTGAAAAAAACCCAAAAATGTTCAATACTAAATGCCTTTCTTAAAACAAGCCGTTTCACTCTAGAAACTGAAAAGAAGCCATGATTTTGAGAAGATTTGCGCTTGAATGTACTTTAAACTTCAATCACCCTGTCTAGAAAATATTTGTTTCTAAATTTCAAATGTATGTTATAAATCATCATGCATTTTATTAAGGTCTTTTTTTGTATTTCCTCAAATTTGCATAATTGATAGAGAATAAAAATAGCTATAAATTTACAATGTCTAGAAGATGACTTTCGTTCGTCAAACGCGTCCAATTTTCTTTTTTTTAAACTGACTTTTTAAGCAGTTTTCTCATAAACGCTCTTAGATTTAACTATGAGACTTTCAGATATATTAAATATATGTTAAAGATGACATGAATTCATAAAAGCATTCGGTCGCCATATTAGTTTCGATCGTTCCTCATCGGCCACTGGGGAACATGAATATATACCGGTCGAGAAAGTTACGGTCGGTTGCTTTCCGCTCGAGGCATTCAGGTTGCACGGACTTTTAAGTGCATGAACTACACATAGTAGTAAAATGTGTGTAAAAATAAATAAAGGAAACTACAATTAATAAAACACAAAATATATTTATTCTTTGAAAGAATTTCAAGGTATCCGTATTATTTTGCACAAATAGTGCTGCCTTACTTCGCATGCACATCGAACACGTGTGTCGTTCATATAGAGTGCATACCGTCTGCATCAATTGAAGACCCCTGCGGCATTACATCCAACACAGTAGATAAATGATAGTAAATCCAGGAAACTAACAACGTAACATCGTTTCCATCGGTTTTTACAAAAACATTCCGTTTCTAAAACCCATGCGTTCATTGACATTGCTCGATCTGCCACAGTGTGTGGTTTGCGCATGTGCGATGTTGTAACATACACAGGGAAACGTTCTACAATTATCGAGGGTTTTTGGAAATATGTGTGCCTGGATTTCAGTCTGTCTTGTTTCGTCGTTCATTGGATATTCCTTACCGGTGCAGTGGTTGTCGTATTATTTTCGTTCAAAACGCGTTTCTACAAATCTTTTAGTCCAATGTAACGTGTCCGGGTGAATGAAATACCTGAATGCGGTGAAGCATGAATAGTGCTATCGGCCTTATATAGGGGGTGTGTAGCAATGAGCAGAACAATAGAAATCGACAACTAATATGGCGGTAGTCGGAGATAAAAGGGAAATAACGCGTATTTATGAATTCATGTCAGCTTTAAGAAGGGAGTAAATTACGGAAGCCGGATAGTGACGGGTGGAAAATAGATTTCATCAGGCGGCCGCCACATAATTATCTCGCAGCCGCCACATAATATCTGGCGGCCGCTTCTTATTTAACAGGCGGCCGCCACAAGTTAATAATCTGACGGCCGCCAACTAATTAGGGTGCGGCCGCCGTTTAGTTGGAGACCGCTATATAACTATGTGGCGGCCGCCAGATAAATAAGTGGCGATCATCATAGCGGCCGCCACTTATTTATCTGGCGGCCACAACATAATTATATGGTGGCCGCCACATAAAATGAATTATCTGTTACCATTTTTGTGGGTTTTGATTTTTTGTTTACTAAACTTTATGCAAATACACAGTCTTCAATCCTGCTAAATGTATATCAGTATCAATTTTACTCATTTGTATACAGTACAATATAAATCAATTATGTATTTGTAGTACGTACACAAATCAAAGTACTGAAAGTACTTATACTGAGTCGAAGTTTAGACAAAATGATTCATAATGTTTATTATTTTAATGAACAGTAAATCGAAATAGTTTGTTATTTTGATTGTGAAATCATCAAAGAACGTTGGGGAATAAGCCGAGGCATAAAACCAGTTAAGTCCATCTGAAAATCCACAATTGTTTTCTTACAAATATCCCTTTTGTTTAATGATGTCACTGTATTTAAGACCTAATTTGAAATATTCACTAATAAAATAAATTCGGTCCAAAACGCTTCAATTAAATCATCACAAATAATTAAAACTCTCCAATGTTTGTAAATAAGTGCCAATATTACAGGATAAAATGTGAATTTTACACTTTAAAGTGTACAATTTACATATTAAAGTGTAAATTTTACAGATTAATGTGTAAATTTTACAGATTAATGTGTAAAATTTACAGATTAAAGTGTGAATTTTACAGATTAAAGTGAAAATTGTACAATTTAAAGTGTGAATTTTACACTTTAAAGTGTGAATTTTACAGATTAAAGTGTAAATTTTACAGATTAAAGTGTTAATTTTACAGATAAAAGTGTAAAATTTACAGATTAAAGTGTAAAATTTACAGATTAAATTGTAAATGTTACCCTTTAAAGTATGAATTTTACAGATTAAAGTTTACATTTTACAGAATAAAGTGCAAATTTTGCAGATTAATGTGTAAATTTTACAGATTAATGTGTAAAATTTACACTTTAAAGTGTGAATTTTTACAGATTAAAGTGTGAATTTTAGAGATTAAAGTCTAAATTTTACACTTGAAAGTGTGAATTGTACAGATTAAAGTGTACATTTTACAGAATAAAGTGCAATTTTGCAGATTAATGTGTAAATTTTACACTTTAAAGTGTGAATTTTACTCTTTAAATTGTGAATTTTACAGATTTACAGATTAAAATGTAAATTTTACAGATTGAAGTGTAAAATTTACAGATTAAAGTGTGAATTTTACAGATAAAAGTGTAAATTTTACAAATTAAAGTGTAAAATTTATAAATTAAAGTGTGAATTCTACAGATTAAAGTGTAAATTTTACAGATAAAAGTGTACATTTTACACTTTATAGTGTGAATTTAACATATTAAAGTGTAAATTTTACAGATAAATATGTAAATTTTACAGATTAATGTGTAAAATTTACAAATTAAAGTGTGAATTCTACAGATTAAAGTGTAAATTTTACAGAAAAAAGTGTAAATTTTACACTTTATAGTGAGACTTTTACAGATTAAAGTGTGAATTTTACACTTTAAAGTGTAAATTTCACAGTGTAAATTTTACAGATTAAAGTGCAAATTTTACAGATTAAAGTGTAGAAAATAAAAAAATGTGAAGTGCAAATGTGGCACTAATACGCTTCCGTAGGTTTCAAATCCATGATTTGATTGGTTAATTTAGATATTGAATCTTGAAATTCGAATCTGAATCTCGTTTTTCGAATGAGCCTTCTGAGCTATCGTATTAACTTGCGTTAAACTGTAAAAGATATGTTAAAATGTACCCTGATGTGAGTACACAACAGCTAGCTCATTGTGTTTATCGAATTCATACTGATAACTTTTGTATAGTTCTCAATGACACAGTGCTTCTTATATAGTACTAATATGTAAGACCAATGTTATAACTACTCGATATCAAATCACAGCAAAAATACTAAAAAAGCTTTATCAGTATAAGTAAAACCCTTTATAACTATTACACATAATATGATTATGTTAAAAAACAGAAATCAATATGAATGCATAATTTGTTTGAAACAGCGGACGCGCAATGCGACGGTTTGCTATCATAACGGATATAAGATTTGCGAGTTATTGTGAAGAAAAATCACGTAGAACATATGTACATGTAGCTTAATACCTACGTGCGGCGGAATTTTATCAGAGACCGTTTGATGTCGACGGTATTTTAGAAATGTCCTTTGCGCAAAATTAAATTCTTGCAATCCATGTTGAGCTAAGAAAATTACGACGATATGTTTTTAAATCCTTTTTTTGATTTTTGGTTTGTTTCTTAATATAACAAAACAAATGTTGGCTGCGTTTTCGGGCAAAATTGATTATATTAGCCCGCTTGGGATGAATATATTGTCCTTCGCTTCGCGTCGGGCAATATATTTTTCTCATTCGGGGGCTTATATAATCAATGTTGCCTTCAACGCCAGTCAATATGTATTCATTTTAAAATTGTTAATTTCAAAACTAACCATCAATTCTTGTTATTTTGATTTGTATGATTATTTTTAGAATTATTATTATTGTCATTGATTTCTAGATCATATTTGTACCTTGAACGATTACTTCACAGAGCTCAGTGTGTACAGATGCAAGCTCATAATTCTTAGGATAATGTACGTCATCCAATCGCTCGTTATAATAGATAATATAACGTGCATATCCTGTACATGTAATTGTGAAGTTAAGAGGCGGAAGTTCAGGTCCATCCTTGTAACACAAATTGAATGTTTTTATATCCTCAGTTCCTGACACGTCAGTGTTTGATAAAAACAGCGAAAATCCAGCAAATCGGCCTCTCTGTCGGTTTTCTATGAAAAAACTCATGTTTTAAAAATTATTTTTAAATAAGTATTGAATCAAATTGTCTATGCTAAGCAAATCAATTTTTCAAAACTACCAAAAAAATAAATGTTACATTTAAAATTGTTTTCTTAGATGCAATCAATTTTATATTTCTGCTTTAAGATGAACGCGTTCTTTTATATTTTGTTTTCAATTTATCAATTTGATATTTGAAATTGCCAATAACTTCGTTAATATTCTGAATAAATTATTAAAACATTCAGGAAAAAAAATCATTTCAGTGTGAAATATTTGAAGGTTTTTAAAGTCTCACATTGTTTATTCGGCCTACCATGCGTATAACTCCATTGTAAATGAGAAGGGGAACTAATACAACAACAACAACAACACAACCATGAACAAAAATACTTAATGATGATAAAAGTTTGTTTGATAATATTTTGTACTGTTGGCCGTAGGACCGATATGCGCTTGATGTGTGATACTAGAAATAAAAAAGTAGAGAGCGTGTGGGTAATATTTCTTTGAATATAATTTTGGAAACTCACGTTTATGTTTGTCTTCTTTAAACATGGAGACTATTCAGATTTATTCGAGATTGATACAGAAGTTTTAAAGACAACACAAATATTGAAAAGTGTAAAAAACAAAAAACAAAAAACAAAAAAAAAAAACAAAAAAAACGGAAGACAGCGGACAGAGACTGATAGAAAAAAAAATATAATATACAATGTGTGAATCAAGAAAAGATAACAATTACAATAAACAAATACTGATGAACACAAGCAATGTTTTGTTGTAAGGAATATATACAATAATATACCTTCACCAGCGTATGTTTTAAACAGGATATTAATACTGTGTATGTTATACACTCCACCAAGATCCACTCTCCACCACACAGTTTTCTCGCTCGATGTTCCTATCTCATTAGCCCTCGAGCACGTTGTTATAATCCTATCAACTGCGTTACTTGCATAATATTTACCAGGTAGTGTCTTTGACTGGCTGGCATTCTTATTGATTGATAGATCATCTTTGAGAAAAAATCAAATTATAAATAAATTGATATAGAAGATATTTTATTTTGTGATATTTCGTAAATGATAGAGTGGTTTGATAATAAAATAAAGAAAGATGTTATATAAAAGGTAATTAATCTTCTATGTTATCTAGGTGATCATGTAGACCTTTTGAAATTCAATTCTTGACTAAAACATTTAAGAAGAAAAGTTATGTTCATCGATCCTGTGTCATTGAATCACAGCGCACCATCGTTTATCCGGATACTTTCGTTCCCGTAGAAATGTGGCCATCGTTTCATACCAAACATTTTTTTTTTTTGGTTTACAATCGATGATGACATTTTTGTCTTTGTCAAACAATAAAAACAAGAGGCCCATGGGCCACATCCCTCACCTGAGGAACAATAGGTATGATAAAATCAGCTAAATGGAGTCATAATACAAACTATATATCTGGACAATGTAGTATAATACATGTAGATCCTGTATAAATAAAACTCCACTTTTTCCACTGGATATTCTTATGTTTATTATCATTAGTCCCTTTTCTAACAGTATGATTTTATAGTAATATCAAATGTTGAGCATTGCAGCTCTCAAAAAGATCATAAACAATTGTTTATATATGGGATATAAACCTATATCAAACTCTGAACCCCTTGTGAGACCCAAACGCCAAGGAATCATCCAGAAGCCAAAGTCTAAACAATCTTAAATAATCACCTGGCTGATTAGTTTCTATATATTCCTATGTAAAAATTCCACCCCCATTGTGGCCCTACTTTACCCCCAGGAATCATGATTTTTACAACTTTGAATCTACACTACCTAAGGATGCGTCCACATAAGATTCAGCTTTCCTGGCCAAATGGTTCTTGAGAAGAAGATTTTTAAAGATTTACTCTATATATTCCTATGTATAAATTCGACCCCCTATTGTGGCCCCACCCTACCCCCGGGGGTCATGATTTTCACAACTTTAAATCTACACTACCTGAGGATGCTTCCACATAAGTTTCGGCTTTTCAGGCCAAATGGTTCTTGAGAAGAAGTTTTTTAAAGATTTACTCTATATATTCCTATGTTAAAAATCGACCCTCCATTGTGGTCCTGCCCTACCCTCCAAGGGTCATGATTTTTACAACTTTGAATCTACACTACCTGAGAATGTTTCAGCTTTCCTGGTTTATTAGTTTCTGAGAAGACGATTTTTAAAGATTAACTCTATATATTCCTAAGTAGAAATTCGATCCCCCATTGTGGCCCCACCCTACCCCTGGGGGTCATGATTTTCACAACATTAAATGTACACTACCTGAGGATGCTTCCACATAAGTTTCAGCTTTCCTGGCCGAACGGTTTATGAGAAGAAGATTTTTTAAGATTTACTCTCTATATTCCTATGTAAAAAGTCGACCCCCCATTGTGGCCCCATCCTACCCCTGGAGGTCATGATTTTCACAACTTTTAATCTACACTACCTGAGAATGCTTTCACACAAGTTTCAGCTTTCCTGGCTAAATGGTTCTTGAGAAGAAGATTTTTGTAAATTTCTTGAAAATTTTCATTAATTCCTAATTATTTCCCCTTGTGAGAGGGCTTGGTCCTTAATTTTCACAACTTTGAATCCTCTTAGGCTAAGGATGCTTTGTGCCAAGTTTGGTTGAAATTGGCCCAGTGGTTCTTGAGAAGATGTTGAAAATGTGAAAAGTTTACAGACGGACAGACAGACGGATAGACAGACAGACGGACGGACGACAGACAAAATGTGATCAGAATAGCTCACTTGAGCTTTCAGCTCAGGTGAGCTAAAAAGCAATAAATAGGATTAGATTTTTGAAAAGCATAAAAAATTAAACAGTACAACAGAAGCGTCATAAATGCATTGTCATTTTATTTTACGAGGGAAGGTGATGATACGACATATATCCCTTCAGTCAAGAAAAAATGCATATGGATGCTTTGTTGTTTTTAATATGAAAACTGAATTCATATTTCATGCGGCTTAGATTGATAATGACAAAAATACTCATTCCAATTTAAAAGCAATCGTATTTTAATTTGCTTTAAATTTCCCAAAATCGACCATTCAGACTGGGTTCAATATAATAAGATCGTTTTCAGTTTGTGTTTAAATTGACCAATCTATATTACTATATGAAAATCATGGACACAAAATTTCAAACGCGTTTTCCAAAGAATCCAGTTAATGAAATGGTGAAAATTGCGGGCAGGCGGGAGGGCAGGTGGTTGTCAAAAAGGTACCCCTATTGAACGGATAGCTCCTTCTACAGTTTTCAAGACAGAAAATTGTTGTTTTGCAGATCAAATGTACATATATCAGAAATGTGCATATTGAATTTTGATTTTTGATAATTTATGAAAAATACCAGCTGTTGAACTTCGTAATGTTATCGCAGAATATTGCATATGAGATACCCTTATTGTACGGATAAGTCCTCCTACAGTTTTCAAAGTGCGTTAAATTTGGAACCAAATCAACGAACTTTGAATTTTTTTAAAAGTGCGTTAAGTTTTAGACCACGTTAACCCACTTTGAAAAATTTTTCAAAGTGAGTTATAAAGATACATCAAGATTTTTCATATTGAAGACACTTAAAGCACTTTGAAAAATATGTATAAATTACAGATTCTGGAATTGAAGTTCTAATTTTTTGATAGTATGATGATTTGTTGACATAAGTGAATCTAACTTACTGTCTTTGAGAACGGGGATGGGGGTGGGGGTTAACCAAAGATACAGGTCAATTACCAGTACATCATTTAATTGATTAAAGGAAGAACGGTTCCCTACCCCTCATTTTTCCTTCCAAAACATATGATATTCAGCAACTTGGAGTAAACGTTAAACAAGTCGGGGAAACTATTTTCTGTGACTTCGGAATAAATTTACATACTAAATGAGGCGCCGACGTATTCGACAAACTGACCAATCAGCTGAATGACATTCATGAGTTGAAATGCAGCATGGGTGACTACCAAAATTACTACGTTTATAAAATGCTAGTTTTTCTAATTGCTTTTGGAAAGGCATAATTAATTTTTTCAAGCATTTTGCACACTTAAAACAATATTTACATCATCATCTACTAATTCCATGCTCACATTTACAAACACTCATTTTACAAGGGTAAAAATTTAGTTTCATCAACTGCATCGTATATATAAAAGCCTTACTGTCAGCGCTGATTTCTCAGTAATTACAGATTTTACGTGAATTTCATGGTCCTAAGCATTCGACTCGGAGGCAAATATTAGCAATGACCTCCTGTGGCCATTTAAGGCCTAAGTGTAAATGGTTACGAGATGCGTGTTTGGTGCGTACTTTTGATATTAATCCATTAACGTGCACTGGTTCTGATGTCATTTAAGCGCCAATGCTCCTTTGTCGACTATGTTATATATTATTTTATGCTAGTATTTGACAAACATACTACTTATATATGCATGTACATATGTAAAATGATCAATGTCCATGCGTATTAATTATTACTATTGTGATATATAAATGTCATACAACAATAAACATGTATCAAAATGAATTCTGTTTTAAATTCTAGTCAACAAATAGCAATACAACAGCGAAAAGCACAACATTTACGAAAATCAAAAACTGGAATATAATGACTTGTGGAGACTTTGTGAGAGGTATTTCAACGTACTATTTAACATGGAAAATCGGCAATGCTTGTTAATGTGAGCATGAACAATCTTAATTACATTGTAGTATCTAATCTTTGTATTTTTTTACAAAAATTTAAAAATTTTTATGAATTGACGTTCCCCGCAGTCATTTGAAATCAAGTTGTAATTAATCTAAACCACGTGTTTATTGTAAAAAACGTAAACATGTAGTCAATCATGTGTTGCTTTTTAGTCACTGATTGGACAGTTGTTCGCGGTACGCATCGCTCTGCGCAATAACAACAATATCCAAATAAGGTAGTTTCCCCGACCTGTTAAGGGGAACAGGACACGTATCACGTGACTATCATTGCAATGATGCTTTGATGTGCTAACTCTATTATGACGTCATAATTGCTTTGTTGTATGATGCTATAATGTCATTTATCTATTATGACGTCATACAGGATTTAATAGATCTTTTTCTCGTACTTAACGGCTCTAAAGTAGTCATTGTCACAACATGAGATGGGGGAAATTTAACATTTTTAATTTTAGAAATGTAAATGTACAAAATCAAAAGCGGTTAAAATAATCAGATATATATTCCGATAATGATCTGTTCATGTTTATTGATAAATCTAAAGAATGCATTACTTTTTTGATGGTTCAAAACAGATTTTGTCACAAAAGGTCATAATTCTAGAATAAGGGGTAGGAGTGATTTCTTTTGTAGTATCTCTCTTGAATGCCAAGAAATTTGCCATGAAAATC
>WFKH01011926.1:45182045-45210638 GCA_016163765.1 Magallana hongkongensis
GGGGGGGGGGCAGATCCCCCGTAAATCCGTGCATGGGTAATACGGGTAGATTGAATGCTAATAAACTAGATGTTGTTATGGGTGATCAAGTTAATTGATGTTCAGCTCAAGAGTGTCAATTTTTTTTTTACTGACTTTTCGTTTCTTACTAATTATCAGAACTCAAGCTAACAACGTAAGAATTATAAAATCCGCCAGTTTTTTTTTTCAAAAAACAGGCTCAATTTTTCCTTCACTTAAAAAATTACATATTAATAAAATTGACATTTTCATTCAAGTAAAATGTTATTAATAAGTTTATTAAATAATCGTTTAACTCTTTATTATAATTATAAACACATTATTTAATACAATTTCACACCTTTTAAGCTCTAGCGGGAGTAAGAACAATGGTGTCAGTACTTGTCAGTACTTCTCTAAGTTTTTCAGTACCGTCAGTAAAAAGTGTCAGTACTTCTCTAAGGTTATCAGTACTGTCTAAGTTTGTCAGTACTTTTCTAAGTTTCTCAGTACCGTCAGTAAAAACGTCAGTATTTTTCTAAGTTTATCAGTAATGTCAGCACATTGTCAGTAAATGTCTAAGTTTATCAGTAAAAAATGGGAATGTCAGTACTTTTATGACTTAGTAGTGCAATAATTGTTAGACGGGAAAGTCGGACCCTTTCGGTATGAATAGATTGAAAAAGCCTCTTGGTGAACTTTTGACAATGGTAAACGTTTTAAGCCTCTATCTTTTATGGTTCAAGAGGACAAGCATTTCCTTCACACATGACATTTACTTTATAAGTTCTTGGAATCAGCGGGCAAGGGTCATTTGCTGCCATAACTTTTAAAGACTATAATTCTATAAATTATAAATTGTTTTGATACATCTAATTCACATTTTAAGCATCGGCCATATAAAATCTAGAAGTATTTTAGCCTGAAAGACCAAAAATATACCTTTAAGAAGGAAGCATGCTCCTACAAGGTATATTTAACGTGCAAAAATGAACAATAACAATTTAGGAACAAAAGAGAGCACTGACAATATATTTATTATTTACTTATTTTATTTATGAAATTTTCTAGAAGCATTATTAAAAAATGACATAATATTTGCATAAAAATCAACCGACGTCGTATACATCAGAAATATTTCTCATCAGCGGTTTGTATTCTTTTACATTGGAGCAAGTTGATTGTGGAAGTTGGTCCATACATAATAGACTATGGTGGGAGAATTTGGATAAATATTTTATAACTTCGGTTTAGGGTGGGGTAAAAGTATTTGAGGGGATGCGATGTTGTTTTAGTCTATGTAGTTGACAATTCTACAATATATGTGCAGTTCCTGCTGTGCTCGCCCCAACGGTCTAACCATTAAACATAATTTTCAACATTTACTGAATTCAAAATGAATAATTGTCGTTTGACTATCATTTTCACAAACATTAAAGCAGGAGTTCCCTTAACCTACCCAGGCATAATTCTCATAAAAAGAAATAACTGAAAACCAAATTTTATTACACAAATAGATACCTTTCGTACTTTACACATTTAAACATCAAATCGGTAATCCTCTCTTATCTTTCGTCTGACTTCCATTTGAAGACAATTATTTAAGGTCATGAGCAGATCTAGCAATATGTTTCTAGGCTTACCTTGGTTTTGCTTCTGTATCTGTGCTTTAATGGTGCCTTTGGGTATTCCGAAAACTATTTGGAAGAAAGGGTTGAGAATCTAGAAAAGAAACTGGAACTTATGTATGGTATTGTGACTAAACTTACTTCAGAAAATGATGATCTAAAAGCCAGAGTGAAGGCTCTTAAGGATTTGGCAATCGATGGAAATAATTTCGAAAACCATCCACGTGAATCTTCTTGGAACTCACATGCTAATCAAATGGTCTTTACTCATGGAACCAACAATTCGGAAAATCAAAGTGATACGGATATAGTTGAATCAAGTTTCCCGGAACCTCAAATCAAAAATGGGTTTCCTGTGGAAAGAAAACGAATAGGTAAACTACTGGTAGTTCAATGATGCACTTATTTCTATTAATATGTTTAAAATTGCATATTATACACATGTATATTGGGGCTGAGTCCAACATTGATTATGTTAGCTTGCGAAAGACAAAACATTGCTGATCGATAGTGTGTTGATCATTTTGATTCTTTAATATATGTTACCTTAATCACAAACAAAAATTGCAACTATTTTGCACTTCTTCACTGATTATGGAATAATTTTTATACCTGTGTCTGGTCAAGATTAACAAATATTAATTGGCTGTAACGAAGATACTTTATAATTTTCCTGCTGGACTACATGTATCAGACCAATTATAGTCATTATTATAAATTGGTTAAATCAAAATTAATATTTTTCGACTTTTAGAAGAAAAAATATGCAAAGGAATATGTTTAAAGGAAAAACAATGACTACCAGAAATATGTTTTTTATATTTTGGGCTAGTTTCCACTAGAACAACACCAGCATGCTTTTCATGTATATATATGTCAAGAGGCAGTGACTGCCCCCTTCCTACACATCACATTCTCCAGTTTGACATGGTTTTATTAAATCGGGGCAACGGTTACAATGCTTTTGATGGAATATTCGTAGTTCCCGCATACGTGTTCACGTGGTCTTTCATGTCGGGCCACATGGATGGGTATACACTGAGTTGATGAAGAATGCCGACGTTATTGGTACTAGATATTCAGAGTCTAATTCTCCGAGTTCTTGGGGTTTTTTTTCTTCAGGTACTGTTGTTGTTGATGTTTCCCATGTTGACCACGTATACGTACGCTTGGGGCGAACCTCTAATGGTAGAGTTGCAAGTATCCATGAAAGCAGAACTACGTTTTCTGGGTGGCTATTAGCTATTAGCTTAGAAAACAAAAATGTTGTGCTCAACTGTAATATGATCTTTTTTCTGTATATATCAAGTAAGCGTCAAATATAAAAATGTAAATTAAGACGAAATATCTTTATGAAATTAAATAAAAAAGCTTTATAATGATTAAATAATCAAAACAAAAGAAAATCAAAACACATAAACGAATATGTAAATTACGATTTATATCTAAATGAATGTGATAATGATAAAAATCAGATATTATTTTGTACATAGAGATTTACAGAATATCTCTTAACATTAGAATTAAAATCAGGTATAAAGTCATCATAATACCCAATTTCCAGTTATCGTTTCTTGAAAAAGAAGTAATAGTTAATCAAATTATTTTTTGGATAATTTATGATCTGCATGTAGGCTAGCTTTTGTATCAAACAATGAAATTAGAAAATGTACGTGTAGTCTACGCTATAAATATTAATTAAGGTTAGAAATATCGAAAACAACGAAATACATCGGATCTTGAAATCAAAATTTATATTATTTTGTGTTGATTACCCGTATCCTACTTGCCTCGTTTACTAACAACTCATCATTTTGAAACATAAAAATTAAATGAAAAGTTATCGTGCTTTTCTCTTATAACCCTTTGGATATATGCAATCTTTTTTAGCTATACCGTATTTATCTCTTTCATAAACTTATAATCTATCATAAGATCAAGGTCGTTATTAAAATCATTTTACAGGGCTAAGAGAGTACGTAATATCCACCGGGATATGTTGAAACGTATATATCTACATTACTTTTCTTAAGTTGTCTTCTGCGTCTGTTGTTTTAATGGGACATTTGCTGTCAATAACTCCGATACACAAGTTGGTAATTACTACGTAATGTAAATTGAATAGCTTACGACAAAAGTATTTCCAGATTTTTGTCTATTTTTATCACACACAAAACGCTTGTGTTTACAAATTTTCTAGAACAAAACTCTAGTATTTTTGATAGAGAACCAAAAAAATTGTGTTGAAGTAATCATGGATTTACTTTGTCAAGGCAATTATATTTGGTTATCACCAGTTAGGTCACTAATGGAGATTATGGTTGTATTATCTTTTTACCTGACTACCTACATGTATGACATATATGACGCATACCTTCTACATGTATGTACGCACTGTTGCAACCACTATTGAAATAAAACCACTTTTTACTAGATGATAATGTCCGAATACAGAATTAGAAAATTGTTAAGGAGAATCATTTTAATTATATATACAAACCACTGAGATCAACAAAATACAATACCAATAAATTGAACTTTGATTATATATATATTTAGATTTGTCGATAAAACTATAACTCGTTTTACTCCCTAATTCGAATTCCAGTTTAAGAAAATCGTAAAGTGAAAAGACAATATATTGTTTTAAGTGAAGATAGTAACAAGACCTTGAGTTCAATTCCCTCTAACTTAATTGTGTATTTCTGATCAATGTCTGCTGACCTACAGTACGTACAAACCTTCAAAATGACAATTCGTACAGGTAAGATATCTTTATCATATAAAATTTAAAGCTCTGTGCATTTCAATGCTTAGTGCTTTCTTAGCATTTAAGTACAAACGTTAAAGGAAAGATTAAGAATATGGAAAAGAAAAACATAGATATCTGACGCATTTATAGTTTAAGTACAGAAAGTCATAACGTATACATGTAGACAACTGTTAAACTTGTTCCACTAATCAATATAGTGACCCTAACTTCGCGCTTTTATTAGTGTAGTATATGAGTACCCCCCCCCCCCCTTCTTTTGTTTTATTTTGAATGTTTGTATTGTTGTGACTAAACAGTAAACTATTCGCAGAATATAGAGAAGATGGTTAAATATGTATAATATGCATTCGTATTAAATGGGAGTGTATACATGTATAAATATATACATGTTAATATATGCTTTATTTGAATGTGCAGAGAAAATTCGAGTTGAATGTATTAATGTGTAATCTAAACATGTTGTCATCAAGTATCATTGTGATCATTCATTTAAGAAACATACCTATTTCCTTTTCATGATTGTCTGATTGATTGACTGCACTGTATATGCGTGCATATCACTGTTTTTGTGAAGAGCACATTGTTTTTCCTTCTCGCATGTTCATTTCCGGTTGATGTAGAAATCGATATAATCGATAAATTTAGTTAAAGTTCCGTGGCGCGCATTTATGAATATGTACTATTTCCTGCAACTTATAATTGATTAACAGTTATAATTATAGCAATTTTATGAGTGTGTATCGATATATATATGTGTTTGTTATTTAAAATATGTGTTTACGATCATTTCTTAATACCTTAAAATTATCGATAGTTAAGTCATGCGTGATATGCGTGATTGTGTGAATTGACCAATGAAATTATAGAATTTAATATGTAAACCAATAATATTATATAATTGATCAATCTGTCAATATTCGATATTTTCATGTATTATCTGTTGATTTCTGTGATTGGTTAATATATAAACGTAGACGCTGAGATTTCAGTAGAGTCGCCTGCAACTTTTGGCCTGGTAGGTCACGTAGGATTTTTCTCGATTTTTTTTTTTATTTTTATTTTATTTTATTCTATCTTTTATTTGAAGTCTTAAAATATTTTATTTATTATTTGATAGGAATTTTTAACCGTTTATAGGACAAAATATAGTCCATTACGGTATTTTAAAAGAACTTCAGTCTAAAGACTTTATGGTTCTTTTTGCTAGAAAATTTGATTTTTTTTTTTATTTATTTAAATTTTCTCTTCAATTTTATTTTAATTTTTAGTTCATACAAACAGCGTAGCTATGCTACAAGTTTGTACTCTTTCTCTTATTTTGAGTCCGATAGTTGAGAGATTCAACGAAAGGTCTCGTTTATTATTTGGATTTTCCTACGCTTTTAAACATAAATTTTTCATTGAAATTTTAAGATTAATATTCGTATCATAAATTTTATTGCTGAAATTTACAGTCCCTTAGCATTTTTATCGGTAAACAAGTCAAACCTGTTAACTTAATACAGAACGACTTGTCATAGGTTTAACAAGTCTCAAGTTATATATAACTCTGTCTTGTTTCCCACGTATTATGCGATATTGAATTAAAATAATATTTTTCGGGTTGGGATTTCTATATAAAAATTCGTAGTCTGTTTTATGGGATAAATTTTTGATTATCAATTCAGCGACTCCATTGGTTCATTTTCCAATTATTTATTATTTATTCACGTGTGTATGGTGAGAGTAAGCTGCATATTTATTTATATAATTTGTCATCTGTTGAAATCGTTAATAAACTTGTTCGTTTAACTTTACAAATGTCTTGTATCTTATTCTGCGAATGGTTGAGTTATTTGATCGTTATTTAACCACATTATAAATACACCCGGTACTGCTACGTTACATTTTTGGCATCCACGGCGGGATACCTTCATATTTTTAGGGGTATCCTGTGATACGAACTTTTTGCTGGGTGATTATTTTTATGATTGGTTATTTTTATCGAAAGTAATTTTTGGTGTGTACATTTTCATAGGTAGTAGTACTCTTACTGAATAAAATGGGAAAGAAAGGGAGAAAGGGTCTGGTTGTTATAGAAACAGATGTTTTATCAGACGGTGTGAAAGATACACAGAAAAATGATAGACATAGTGTAGGAGAAATTGGCTCAGAAATCAGTTTTAAAACTGGATCTGACGTTAGTCCTTTGGGACCCAGAGGTGTCATGAATAGTAACTTAACTGTTCCAATCACCATGCATACGTCATGTACAAATTTAACATCTGGATTGATGTCTAGTTCATGTCCAATGAACACTCAAAACACAAAAAGTGCAACATCATTTACTATAAATGAACAAAATGAAACATCTAACGGGTGTAACGGACAGATGTTCGTATTAGGTAGGGGAGATAACCCCCAGCAACAATATCCACTTCCAATACATGATTACACTGATAGCTCTGCAAATGAAGACTTTGGAGAAACTGGAGATGTTAGAATTCAGACTGCAAAACCACATTCCTTATTACCAATTCCAGGCCCACATTTAGCAAACGAAAACTTAAGTACAGTCTTAGAAGATATGAAGAAAGTCTTGAGCTCAATTCAATCAAACATGTCTCTAAAGTCAGAAAATCCTAAAAAACGTCAGACTGATGTCATTCAGCCAAAACCTCAGCTTAGACAAAAGGGCAGTAGAAGAGCAAAGCTTCAAAAAAATCAGAAACGTGCAAGACACGTAGAAACAGATTCCACACTCACTGATGAATCTAGCTGTATCAGCACCTCCTCTTCTTCCAACGAAGAAAGTATATCTACTTCAATTGTAACACAAAATAAACGGCAAAGAAAATTCACTCAAAAGTTACCTCCCTTTACTGGTCAGGACAAAGAAAAATGGATTGTATGGAAAGGTAGATTTGAAGAAGTAGCAGATAGAGGAAACTGGACAGATAATGATAGATTAGATGAACTGTTACCCAGAATGCAAGGCGGGGCAGGAGAATTTGTCTTTGAGCAGCTAACAAAGGAAATTAGATCTAACTATAAAAAGGTTATTCAAGAGCTGGACAACAGGTACAGAGTAGTGGAAACTAAAAAGTCCCTAGAAGCAAAGTTTAGTATTAGAAGACAGAAACCTAATGAACCTGTTGAAGTATATGCAGCAGAACTAAAGAAAATGTATGCAAAGGCATACCCTAGTCGAGATGAAAATACCAGAAGAGAGGATCTCCTGAGAAAATTCTATGATGGTCTAAATGATGAGAAAATTCAATTTCAAGTCGAATACATAAAAGAACCAGACAATATTGATGACGCTGTATTTCAAGTTGTTAATTTCTGCGATCTCAACAAAAGAAGTAATGCTAGGGCCGAAAAACGACCAGTTCGAGCAGTGACGGATAAACAAGTAAAACCAGAAATAAGAAGAAAATCAGGCAGCCAGGAATTACAGCCAAAGAAAACTCAAAATAACACAGCTTCCATTACTACTGATGAGTGCCATGTACAAGAAACAGCAATGTCTACATTTCAGGATGACATGTTAAAAATGAAAGAACAAATACAAAATCTAGAGAAGATGATTGCTGAAATGAATAGATATTCTTCAACTGGTTTCCAACAGAAGCCCAAGTCAACTCCAAATCAGAACAACATTTGTTACAACTGTAAGAATATTGGACATTATGCACGTGACTGCCCAAACAAAACTCAACATCATTTTAGAACTCCATTTCATATGTCCAGACCTCAGCCCCACATTCAGACTGAAACGGTATCCCAGCAATCTGGAAATTTAAACTTCAGGGGATCGTAACTGTGGGTCAAGAGACGATCCAAGAGCAAGCTCCTAAAGAAGACCTACCTGAAAAGAAAAAAAATGACATTTGTAAAGATACATGTACTTATGATGTTAAGAGAAATTTTGAAACATGTCCTGGAATTTATGTCAAGGGCAAAATAGATGATGTCTCTGTTGTTTTTACAATTGACACTGGTGCTTCAAGAACTCTCATGTCAAAGAAAGTCTATAAACAAATGAATAATAAACCTGAACTTGAACATACTACTGGTGTTATTAATGCTTGTGGCATGAACCTGAACTCCTTTGGTGAAGCAGAATTTACTCTGACACTTGGAGATCTCGCTATCCATCAAAATATCATTGTTGCTAATATAGATGACGATTGTCTTTTGGGGGTGGATGTTTTACAAAATAAACAAGGTGTCTCTGCGGACATCATCCTTAGTCAAGGAGTTTTGAAATTACATGGCGTAGATATACCCTGTATTCAAGTTGAGTCGAATAATAAATGTAGAAGAGTTACAGCTGCTGATGACTATACTATTCCGCCTTATAGTGAAAAAATCATACAAGCCTTTGTTGAGAGAGAGGATGTCACCTCTGAACCTACAGAGTTTATTATAGAACCAAATGAAAACTTCAGTTCGAGATATGAGTTATTGATGGCAAGTACTTTAGTGGATACAGCCAAGAATACATCAATACCTATACGAATACTTAACCCAACTTGTGACGAGAAACAAATTAGACAAGATGCTGTCCTGGGAATAGCTGATGAATTCCTCTATGAAACTGTTCTTGATGACGCTTGTCAGAATGACACGCCTCCAATATCAGTCAGATGTACTGCTGAAAAAGAAAGTAGAGAAAACATTAAAATACCTGAACATTTAGTGCAAATGTATGAGAGTTCATTAAAAGACAACAACTTTGATCAGACTTCTCAGAAGTTACTTCTTGACTTGCTATTTGAATATCAAGATACATTTTCAAAGAATGATCTAGACCTTGGTTTAACTCATGTAAATGAGCATATCATAGATACTGGTGATGCTAAACCAATTAAACTTCCTCCAAGACGAGTTCCCATTGCATATGCTGAAGCAGAATTACAGACAATCAATGATATGGAAAAACAGGGAATAATTAGAAAATCTAATTCTCCTTGGGCATCCCCACTTAACTTGGTACTCAAGAAAAATGGTAAAATCCGACCATGCGTGGACTACAGAAGGGTCAATGATGTAACAATAAATGATGCTTTTCCTCTACCAAGAATTCAAGACTGTTTGGATGCAGTGTCTGGTGCGACAATATTTTCTACATTTGACCTTACATCAGGTTATCATCAAGTTCCTGTTCGAGAGTCTGATATACCAAAAACCGCTTTTATAACAAAATATGGATTGTGGGAATTTCTAACTATGCCCATGGGAATGAAAGGGAGTGCACAAACTTTTCAACGTACCCTGCAAATGATTTTAAATGGCCTACAATGGCAGACCTGCTTAATTTATCTTGATGATATTATTGTATTTGGGTCCAATTTTCAAGAACATTTAGACAGAGTTAAGGAAGTACTGGAAAGGATTAGAAAAGCTGGTCTAAAGCTGAAACCTAACAAGTGCCAATTGTTTCAAAAGGAAGTCTCTTTCCTGGGGCATGTTATTAACAAAAATGGTATTAAACCAAACCCTGACAACATTGCCAAAATCATTGATTGGCCGATTCCTAGAACACCTACCGAAGTGAGACAGATTATTGGCATGGCTTCATATTACAGGAAGTTCATTAAAGATTTTGCCAGTATTGTAAGACCTTTAGTTAATCTTACAAAGAAAGACCACACCTTTGATTGGACTATAGATTGTCAAGATGCATTTCACAAAATTAAAGAGCTACTAACAGGACCAGAAATTATGAGTTTTCCTACAATGGAAGGGGAATTTGTACTCGATACTGACGCCAGTAACTATAGTATTGGTGCCGTGTTAAGCCAAGTGCAGGAGGATCAAGAAAAAGTAATAGCTTATGCTAGTAGAGCATTAAACAAAGCTGAAATAAACTATTGTGTCACAGACAAAGAATTACTGGCAGTACGATATTTTGTAGAATATTTCCGACAATATCTATTAGGAAGAAGATTTAAAATTCGAACAGACCATCAGGCTTTAGTTTGGTTGTTTAGAATAAAGGAACCTAAGGGCAGAATTGCAAGATGGATTGAAATACTCTCGTCCTATGACTTTTCTATAGAATACCGTCCAGGAAATAAGCACGGAAATGCAGATGCATTATCTCGATGTCCTAATCCTAAAAACTGTCAATGCTCCAATTTTGATAGCCTAGAACAATTAAAGTGTGGACCATGTAAAAAATGTACAAAACGTATGGAAGAAACTCCAGAGAGAAAAAGATGGCCAGAAAACAAAAATACAGTGGAAATACGTGCTGTCACCAGGAATCAACTAAAAGCGGAAGCTACTACTTGGAGTGACATTTATATACCTGTCAATATTGAACAGATACAAAAAGATGACCCAGATTTGAAAATTCTTCATGAAACTAAAAGAGAAGAGAAGAAACCCGATTTTCATCAAATACAGACTTTAAGTCCTGCTGCTAGACATTATTTTTGTATATGGGATTCCATTGTACTAGAAGATGGTCTACTAAAAAAAAGAAACTTATCCAAAGATGATTCTTTTGAGAGCTTTCAAATACTTTTACCAAGAGTCTTAAAAGATGATGTTTTACATCAAATGCATGATTCTGTCATTTCTGGTCACCTTGGTTATAAGAAAACCACTGCAAAAGTACGAAGAAAATTCTATTGGTTTGAAATGAGACAAGATATTAAAATATGGGTCTCTAAATGCCAAATTTGTCAAATGAATAAGCCTCCTGTCAAGCCACCCAAGGCGCCATTGGGGGATATGAGAGTAGGCGCCCCATTAGATAGAGTAGCCACAGATATATTGGGACCGTTACCAAGAACCCCTCGTGGAAACAAATACATTCTAGTAGTAATGGACTACTTCACCAAATGGGTCGAAATTCTAGCAGTACCTGATCAAACTGCTATTACCTGTGCAGATAAGATTCTAAACGAATTTATTGCTCGTTTTGGATGTCCCTTGAGTTTACATAGTGACCAAGGCAGAAACTTTGAGAGTCAAATTTTTAAAGAACTCTGTCAACTTCTAGAAATTAAAAAGACAAGAACAACCCCTAGGAATCCCAAAGCCAATGGAATGGTAGAAAGATTTAACAGAACTCTCGTTAGCATGATTAAATCCTATATCAAAGGAAAACAGACCAAATGGGACCTCAATTTAGGATGCTTAGCTATGACCTATAGATGTACGCCACAGGAGTCTACAAATTTTTCCCCAAATTTTATAATGCTAGGTAGAGAATTAAAACTACCTTTGGAGGTTTTATTTTGTCCAAATGAAAATGAAGAGAACTCTTCTTACGGAGAATATATCAGCAATTTACGTGATAATTTGTATCAAGCTCATCTTATTGTCAGAAGAAAACTACAAATGTCAGCAAAAGTACAGAAAGATAGATATGATACAAAGATGTTCTTAAACCTGTATAGTCCTGGAGATCTTGTCTTGATGCTACAAGAGCAGCCCCAACTCGACGTGGAAAGCAGGAAACTACTGTTGAAATACCATGGACCATTCCTTGTTCTACAAAAGTTGAATGATTTATTATACAGAGTTCAAACAGATGAAAAGGGAACACAGAAAATAGTCCATCATGACAAAATTAAGCCATATCAAGGAGATGAATTGGCATGGATGAAGAATGCTTTGAAGGAATTCCAGAAGTCTACTTAATCTTTTTAAAGTCTAAATATTATGTACATGATGTATAACATTCTATGAATTATATGCATATATATGTACAACGACATATTGTAACATAGAGCAGACTACGACTATGGGTGTATAAGGAAACATTGGGGATGGATTTATGATATTTATACATAAGTATTTATACTTACCTTTATTATCTGTAAAATTTACAGAAAACCATGGATATTTCCAAAGCAGAGAAGAAGGGAAGAGTCTTCCAGTGCAGTCTTTGCGACTATAAACAGATCAAGAAATATGCAATAAAACATTATTTAAAGACTCATGTGACAAGGGACCAAGTTCCATTTTCTTGTAGCAAGTGTGATTATGTGTCACTCACCCTTAAGGATGTGGAGAATCATGGTAAATGGTATGGACCACACAAGAATACAGATCTTCCAGTTGATATTATCAGAGCCGCCAATCCATTTGTATGGAAAGACGATCATCTTAGACGCTGGGATCAGTCGTCATCCTTAGCTCATTGGTTGAACCAGCAGAAGAAAAACGAAGAGAAGAGTCTCGAAAACCTATTAGCAGAAGCTGCCAGCCTTCAGGTTCCCAATACAGTAACCATAGAGCCCACAGAGAATACTGGCATTGTGGTGGCGTCCGATTCCATAAATGAAACCCCACCATTTGAGGATATTCTACCAGACCTACTAGGAGTGGGAGAGAGCGAGGAAATTGACAAGCAGGAGAAAGAAGATGTATCCATGACGGCCTTTGAGCAGATAAAGGAGGAAATAAGAAAACAGGGAGAGAGGCAGGTGCGCGCTCTACAAGAGCAGACCAAAGCAATCCAAGAGTTGAATAAGACACTTACAGGCTATTTTTATAACAGTGGACCACAGCGTGGGTTAACTCCTTTGCCTGACAGGCCTCCAACTCCAGTTGTAAATAGATCGAACCAAAGAAGATCTCCACGAAGACCACCTAACCATTTCTATCGCCCACGAGTTGTTGTGAGACCACACAGACCAGTGCCCCCCAGGAGTCGGGAAATTCATAGAGATGAAAGATGGAAAAGATCAAGAACCTTGTTCACTAGAGAAAGAAGCCGGTCCAGGTCCTCATCACCCCATTCAAAGAAGATGAAGTCAGTCGTTAAGAAGTGTAGTTAGTTTGTATGAGTATGTATTTAGAAATTTAAGGGTAAAATATAGTTTGTAGTTTGGGATGGGGGTTGGATTTTAACATGTATATATATATTAAAAAAACTATCTATTGATAGTGAAAGATGGACTTTTATAGCACAGTGTATTGATAGTTATATTCATCTATATACTGTATTATGTTCTTGTGCCATATCCATTGTCAGTTTCTGTTGTCCCTGAAATGAGAACTGATGTATTTTGTTATTCTTATATCACATAATAGCTAACATTGTGAGCTAGACTGATCTCTACAGTACTGCAGTATTATGTCTATCATAGCTAGTAGATAGAAATGTTTGAAGAAGATACCTATGAAGTATGTCACATCTGTAGTAATTGATTTTAATTGATTTGTTTATATTTGTCAATCATTACAAATTAAGATGGATGTTTGAGCTTTATAGATGTTCAGTAAATGAACGATAGGTTTACTATTTTGTCCTTAAAAATTAGACATACTCAAGTCGGTAGTACAATGACGATTGGCTCCGCAATTTTAGGTGTTATCAATGACGATTGATCACCGAAGGTTCTTGGCTTATTTGTACATAGTTTTTCTTTAGCATAATATAGAACCTCTTTTAAGTCATGAGATTCCTTTTTGTTAGCATGGTTATGTATCTTTGTTACCATGGTTATGGCTTTTGTTGCTGTGGTACAGAATTTTTGAGTATTTTATTTGATGTAAATCAGTATAAGCATCACCATTTTATTGTCCTTGTCTTGTGTACTGTAAAACGAGAAAATTTGGCGCATACGTATTTTAGCGCAAATGCATGTGCCAATACATTGGCGCAATTAAATTTTAGCGCACGCACATTTTATTTCAAAAAAAAGGTTAAATAAAATATGTTCTTGTTTGAACCATGGTTACGTTCAAATTTAATTATTTGTCACTCAAGCACGTCAACACAACGATTTTGATTTCTAACTTGCCTACATAGTAAACTGCTGTTAAGAACAATATTAAATTAGTTTTATTCAAAACGTCAGTAAATAGATACAAAACTACAATTATTGCCGATGATGTGTAAGTTTTTGCTGGTAAACAAGGTTGAGTTATCGGACTTTCAATCCAACGTACCGACTAAGATATCACTAGAAGAGTTCCGAAACTAAAGTGAGGGAAATCGAATGCTAACAGTAAGTTTCCAATGAGCGTATCTTTTTCACAGTAGTTTTAAATTAAAATAACACAAACGGAGGTATCGTCTAATTATTTTTAAATCAACTAATCAGAAAGCTAGAAGTTAATCAATTATGGATTGTCAGCGTGGACAATCGACACGCTTGATCACGTTTTGACCTCGAGGCACTAAATGGAAGTGACACGGGGAGAAGCCCAGTTTTGAAGGTGCTAATGATAGCTAATGATAAGCTATAAAGTTATATTAATTTTTGGCAGAGCTTACTCCATTACTCATGCTGTTTACCTGTGTAATTGTGTAGTGTACACAAACAGAATTGACCGTTCATAATTACATGTATGTAAGCGCACACTTTTAGGATTAGGAAGACTGAAGTTATTGTTTTGTAACTTAAAGATATTTAATACAAATTGAAAATCGTTGGCGCACTACTAATTTTAGCGCTCAAGAGCAGTTGCGCCAAAGGCGCTAAAATTTGTAGTGCGCCATATTTTCTCGTTTTACAGTATTATTTTGAGAAGTTGTGATGGTACATGTGAGATGTTATTTTTTTTTTATATAGGGTTTTTATATTAAGTTGCATGAAAGTTGTGTGTATGATACATTTTTATCTTATGTTTATGTGTAATATTTTTGGTGGATGTATAAAAACTGTTTATGATGGTATGGATGTGTTGTCCTCGTCTATGTTTATGTGCGTTCTTAAAGAGTTTTTAGATTGATATTGTTCATGGGGACATGAACAGTAAAAGAAGGGGCAGTGTAGTATATGAGTACCCCCCCCCCCTCTTTTGTTTTATTTTGAATGTTTGTATTGTTGTGACTAAACAGTAAACTATTCGCAGAATATAGAGAAGATGGTTAAATATGTATAATATGCATTCGTATTAAATGGGAGTGTATACATGTATAAATATATACATGTTAATATATGCTTTATTTGAATGTGCAGAGAAAATTCGAGTTGAATGTATTAATGTGTAATCTAAACATGTTGTCATCAAGTATCATTGTGATCATTCATTTAAGAAACATACCTATTTTCTTTTCATGATTGTCTGATTGATTGACTGCACTGTATATGCGTGCATATCACTGTTTTTGTGAAGAGCACATTGTTTTTCCTTCTCGCATGTTCATTTCCGGTTGATGTAGAAAACGATATAATCGATAAAAGTTAAAGTTCCGTGGCGCGCATTTATGAATATGTACTATTTCCTGCAACTTATAATTGATTAACAGTTATAATTATAGCAATTTTATGAGTGTGTATCGATATATATATGTGTTTGTTATTTAAAATATGTGTTTACGATCATTTCTTAATACCTTAAAATTATCGATAGTTAAGTCATGCGTGATATGCGTGATTGTGTGAATTGACCAATGAAATTATAGAATTTAATATGTAAACCAATAATATTATATAATTGATCAATCTGTCAATATTCGATATTTTCATGTATTATCTGTTGATTTCTGTGATTGGTTAATATATAAACGTAGACGCTGAGATTTCAGTAGAGTCGCCTGCAACTTTTGGCCTGGTAGGTCACGTAGGATTTTTCTCGATTTTTTTTTTTATTTTTATTTTATTTTATTCTATCTTTTATTTGAAGTCTTAAAATATTTTATTTATTATTTGATAGGAATTTTTAACCGTTTATAGGACAAAATATAGTCCATTACGGTATTTTAAAAGAACTTCAGTCTAAAGACTTTATGGTTCTTTTTGCTAGAAAATTTGATTTTTTTTTTTATTTATTTAAATTTTCTCTTCAATTTTATTTTAATTTTTAGTTCATACAAACAGCGTAGCTATGCTACAAGTTTGTACTCTTTCTCTTATTTTGAGTCCGATAGTTGAGAGATTCAACGAAAGGTCTCGTTTATTATTTGGATTTTCCTACGCTTTTAAACATAAATTTTTCATTGAAATTTAAAGATTAATATTCGTATCATAAATTTTATTGCTGAAATTTACAGTCCCTTAGCATTTTTATCGGTAAACAAGTCAAACCTGTTAACTTAATACAGAACGACTTGTCATAAGTTTAACAAGTCTCAAGTTATATATAACTCTGACTTGTTTCCCACGTATTATGCGATATTGAATTAAAATAATATTTTTCGGGTTGGGATTTCTATATAAAAATTCGTAGTCTGTTTTATGGGATAAATTTTTGATTATCAATTCAGCGACTCCATTGGTTCATTTTCCAATTATTTATTATTTATTCACGTGTGTATGGTGAGAGTAAGCTGCATATTTATTTATATAATTTGTCATCTGTTGAAATCGTTAATAAACTTGTTCGTTTAACTTTACAAATGTCTTGTATCTTATTCTGCGAATGGTTGAGTTATTTGATCGTTATTTAACCGCATTATAAATACACCCGGTACTGCTACGTTACAATTAGGGTAAACTTAGGAAACATTATGATATTTAATATTTCAGAAGATAAAGCTTTAAATTTAAACGAATTCCCGCGTCTGTTGTATTTCGACGTGTGAAGGCAGAGGCAAACCATTTTTTTTTTTCAAAAAAAGAAAGTTATCTCGCATTTTTTTATGAATAACTTGCATGTTAACATAATTATATTGCATGTTGACATAAATACTTTGAATATTAACTCGCATGTCAACATAGATATCTTCAATGCTAACATAATTAACTCCCATGCTCACATAGATAGGTCGCATGTCGACATAATTATTTTGCATGTCTGCATAATTATCTCTTAACTCTTATGTCAACATAAATAAGTTGCATGTTGTCATAAATATCTTGCATCTTGCATCTATGATGTCAGAGTCCGGCATTAGTCAGTCATTTTATCCATATAAAATCAGATTCTCTAAAAATATTTGTAACTTGCATGTCAACATAATTATCTTGCATGTAGACATAATTATCTTGCATGTTCACATAATGTATTTTGCATGTAGGGAGCAGAAATATGCCACCATAGTTTCATATTGCGATATTTAAACTATAAATATGTCAGATATGAGCTCAAAATTAGATTGATGTTCCAGTTTCTTATCCAGATCGATAATATTTCTTTACAAGTTTTACCATATATTTGACCTGGTCCCATCGTCACCAAAATTTCCAATCCCTTAACTCGGTCCTCAACGCAAATTCTCAAAAGAAATGTACAAACATTTGAGGTCTAAACTCAGACTTGAGGCTGAGTATTGACGTGAAAAAAATTGGTGACGGCGGGGCCTGTACAAATTGTCATTGTCATTATTATAAGGACATATGAATCTTTTTTTTAGCATAAATATAGTTAAACTGTACATTTTTATAAATATATATATATATATATATATGAATGTACTATTGTGCTATAGTTTGTCTCAAGTTGCCGTTACCATCAATTGTTGATAATTGTTTTAAAAATGTACATGCATGTTACTCTGAAAGAAATACAATTGATATCAATAAAAGAAAAAAATGGTTTCTGTATTTACAAAGCATCTCTATTTTACATGGCAAAATTCACGAAAGAAAAGAAAGAAGGAACGAAACCAAATATGTCAGATGAAGTTAATCACGATATTCAGTCTGAATATCAACGTAATTAACTTCATTTAACCGCAAAACAGAGAAATGTACGGTACACATTCCCATCTTTTCCGAGAAATGATAATTTGTATATTGGTATGTTTGTCTTTAAGTAAATAATGCAAACACAACGATGAACCAACCTTCAGTAACACGACAACTATCATTAATGTTCAACATGGCACTTTTGTGTATAATATGGTTATGAATGCGAAATGTGAATATCTGTGACATGAGGTGATAATGAACAGTGTTTAAAATAAAAAGTCGAAAGGACAAATACAAAACAGGAGCAGAGGAAACACGGACCTTTAAAATATAGAGGTAAGATCAGGTGTCATGGAGGAGTGAGTATCCTCTGCTGACCGGTGACACCCGCCGTGTGCTCTCTGTCGTAATCGGGAAAAACGGAAAATATCCGTAGTCAGTTATAGAGAACTTGCAAAAAGATGACTTCAGTCGGGACTGTTGATAGTCCTGTTGTTTTTAACTTCTTTGTCAGTAGCTCGTTTCGCCTTTGAAACTGTTTATACGTAGAGCATGCCATTGCCTAAGACAAAAACTCCATATGCTATAGAAAAATTGAAGTTATCACGTTTATCATAAAGTTTTATTGTTAGGGTAGCATCAATGTCCCTTTCCAGTAAGATATCCAATTATGAAACAGATGACGCAGACTCGGTGGTATAAATATAATGTGTCTTCATTCATTATAGGATTCTTTTATTTACTGATGATTGAATTATATCATAAATGGTAAAGATTCCGACAAAACGAGGGTTGATTATTGAGACAACACAAATATTACTCTTTCTAAGTGACGAATTTTGGTAAAAATTGCATAAACAATGAAGAAAACTCAACATATAATTGATCAAAGTAATATTATAAAAATATTGACTGCGGTTGAGGGCAACATTGATTATGTTAGCCGCCGAGGGATATACCCCGACGGGAAGCGGGGAGGGAAAGGGGCAAGGTATTCGTCCGAAGGGGGCTAATATAACCAATATCGCCCGAAAACACAGCCATCATTTGTTTTGTTATATGAATAAACAAACGAAAAATCAAGAAAGGATTTGAAAACATCGCCGTAATTTTCTCATCTCGACATTGAATTCACTGATTCAGTTTTGCGTAAATTATATTTCAAAAATATCGTAGGCATCAATCGGTCACTGGTGATATTCCGCCGCCCGTAGGAAATAAGATAGAGATGTTTTACCTGATTTACCTCACAAAAATTTGCAGATCCTTTTATCCGTTATGATAGCAAACCGTCGCAATGCGCGTCCGTTGTTTACTTGCCTTGACAGATTGCCTTTTATGACGTCACCTTGTTTTGAAGATTTTTTACGTCACCGTTTACGAATCAGATGAAGTAGAGGGAATAGATATTATTCCAAGCCGGTCAGTATAAAAAAAATATTGACCGGTTTATATTTGTCTGACGAGCTTATATTACAGTTATTGACTACTCGTCCATATATAGTTATATAATGAGAATAAACTACTAAATATAACGATAGCAAATATTTAATATTTTATTTACGATGGTGCATAAAAAAGTCGGTAGACGGTGTACCTGGTGCAGGCATAAACTCGAAGATTAGAAAACTTTAACATCTACTTACTGAGTGACGGTAGATCAACAATTAAAAATAAAGAAATAAAGTTATATTTGTTCATTTTAATATTTATTGTGACTCACTTTTATACAAGTTTCACTAGTGTTCGAATTAAAAATACGGAGATAGTACAAATGTATTTACCAAACAATATAAATCTGACAACAACGGTTTATTGAATTTTGACGGCAAGGCGGGAATGTGCATCAAATTTGTGGGAATCTCGGAAGAAGACCTTTTCAGGTCAAGCAATTTCTAAAACAAAATATATAAATTGTAAAGGGACCAAGAGCTTCATGCTTTCGGGTTTATTTTACTTAATGTTTCACTAGAATTAAAACAGAATGACTAAATATCTAGTTCGTTTTACAACAGTTTTAAATTCTGAACAGAATAACTGTAAGAGAAGTTGATTTTTGTGTAAATATAACTCAATGTTTATCACAAAAAATCAAGAACGGAAAGAATATGTAAACTTCTGTATCTTTAAATAAAAACAAAGATGAGAAATGAAGAATAATTCATGTGTTCCCTCCCTATGTAAGACTATGGTTAAAACATAGAGGCAAGAAAATACGTTAAAATGACGTTACGTTGAGTTTAAAGTTGCACCTGGTCACTGAACGTAAGCAAGTTTATCAGCTTACAAGAATGTTCTAATGATGTCATTGACTGGGAAATGTTCACGTTAATCAATTTTTAGCGAAATGTCAAGGGTTTATTTACCCCCAAGAGATGAAGAGTAAATGTCTCAATAATTTTCGGATAGCACGTATATTAATTTTATAACGTGATATTGTATTAGAAAGGCGTAATCACTTGTATATCAATTAGAATACACCTACACACTTGAATTTGAAAATATATATTGATGAAACTTTTGTCAATCATGAGAGGGATTTAAAAAAAAACCATTATACCATTTGAGAAAACCTTTATTTAGCAACTGTATTTTTAGAACAATTTCCATCCACTAAATGTTGATCGATATTGGGGATGGCTTATGACACCTTTAATTGGAGCGTAGGTTGGGAGTGTTCGAATATATACCGCATCTCCAGTGTTTAACTCAATAATCGCCAAATCAGTCGAGGACAACTGGTTAAAAACATCCATTGCACCGACGTATTTTGCCGACACTGGTGACGAATTGACGACTAGTTCTGAGTAGACAGAGCCACCAGAACCACAGTAGAGGCTCCAAGAAAAGACGTAGACACCATGGCTTGGAGAAGTAAATACACCAGTGTGATGATTGTAGTGACTGCCTATGTTTGTGTGGTCAACATCGAAGACAAACGTCTGGTGAGCACCGACAGTAGGTTCGGAACTTGACAGATAGGCAAAAAAAGCCACCCCATTACTGTACTGGTACTGGTTGGTTAACTGTTTTTATAAGACATTTTGCATTAGTTAAAAATCTTTGCCTTAATTAAGTATTTACTTTGCATATATGACAATAAAACAAGTTGGTTGAAATATATAAATGCACTCTTTTAAAGTACTTAGGCACATTTTTACAATAACAAAATGAGTAAGCATGAGACAGGTGTCAAAAGTGAAAACAATAAACAAGAATAGCAACAGAGTTAAATTTGAATAATATTACTTACCGGTATCTTTAAAAGCCTTACTTGAAAATCTTTTAGGAAACTTTTCCTGCAGGAATAAAATCTTAAAATAGGAATATTTTTAAAAAGTAGAGAAAAGATTACCTTTCCAAAAGACACGATTCACTGTAGTATTTCCAGGACTGTCGACGAATGTATCTCTTTGTTTTATTCGGGTTTCAGAAGCTTTGGTTTTGATTATTTTTACATTTTTGTGGTCGTCTTTTAGAGGTTCATCTGATTCAACAAGTGTCTTAAATTTAGGTTTATTAGTTTGCAACAAAGTGGATTTTTCTTTTAAAAATCTTTCAAGTTTACTCGATTTAAACAGCGTTCTGACTTCGGTGATTTCCATTTTCAATTGGCTGTTGATTTTCTTTTGTGTTAGGTTTTCATCATGTAAGTCTTTAATCATTCCTTTCAATTGTTCATTGTCTGCACGGAGATCTTTTAAACTTGCCTTAAAATAGTTATTTTCAACTTCCATCTCAGATATTTTGTGTGATAAAATCTCATGATTTACTTTCAAATCCTCCACCAATTTCTCAAGTTGATTCAATGTCATTCTTTCTGCATCGATGTAAACGACAAAATGGATGAAAAGTATTCCAAAAAGGAGCCAACACATTGCCATTGAATGCATGATTAAGAACTATGAATCGAAACTCTTTTATCTTATGTCTGAGAGGTAATTTTTTGCTTGATAATAGTGCACTTTTGACCACAGATTGTCGTCACTGAAATTCATGCAATTGTTAGAACTTGGTGGAACGGTTTTAGGCTTTTTTAATAGACATGTGTTGAAATCCAATGTATCAATGTGACGTAATATATAAATTCTGACGTTATCTCTGGTAGTGGAATGCAACTTATTTTTGTACAATTAAAAAATGTAAATTACAATTAAACGAAATTAAATCAACAAATAAATTAATCATTAATGATATGACTTCTTATTCTATTTTCCCTAACTGTTTTAATGAGATTCGTTGAATTGTCACTGAGATGTTTGGTGTACTAAGTCGGCATTCTTACCTCCTGATGTCTCGCTAAAAACTAAAGCTGTAGCTTTTGAAATATATCATAATGTTTTGAAAGTTACCCCTTTAAAAAAAGACAATTTTACTGGTTGCATACATACATATACGCTCTTAATTGCGGGATTAAAACTATAATTCTGCCACATATAAGCTCGAAATTTGATGTCCCAATTTCTTTTTTCATATTCATGATCTTTTCTTTGAAGTTGGTCCTTGATTACATGAATGCATTGAAATGCATTGAGCCTAAATATACACTTTATAATATAAATATATCTGAACTGTAGACATTTTCATTCTGAAGGTATGTATATGTACTATAGGTCAGCATATATTGATAAGAAATGCACTATTGTATTAGAGGGAATGAAGTCAAATAGGTGTCATTGTTCTCAATAAAGGCAATATATTTCTTTATACTTAACAATTACTTTACACACTCCAAATCTCTTTAATTAGGCATACCTAAAGGGAGGTATGGCGTATAAATACCAGAGCTATACAATTTTCACTTTCAACTTCTTTAACTATCGGTGGTATTTACAAAAATAACTTGTATTATTGTGAAAGTCTTGTATGACATTATTGCCACCCTGTGTACATGATAAAAAACCCCAGCGGCCCAGAGCCATGACCTTGCTTAAATCTGTTTATAGTATCAATTACAAAATATCTTGGTAGAAAAGATCTCTTTTACAATAATCTTTAAGGGCTATATCTAGCCCCAACTGTCGTATTCAATATGTCGGCACAGTCTATACTCTGTCCCGAGTTTTTGCTTCCACCACTTTTCGCTTGATATTTCAATAATCATAAATACCTTTGTGCTCAAACTACGTTCATCCACTAATATGAAAAATGTCCAGATTATCTGTTTTGAAACGCCCCCTCTACCGCTTCAGGTTTTAATACACATCCCAAAATAGAAAGTATATGGGGATTTTGCATTGCATCAGCCATTAATAAGCCCGGATGATAACGTTAAAAAGATTGTGCGAGGTGTCCCGATTATTTCCGAATGGAGAAAAGATGTAAACATTTCCCATTATAAATCTCCGTAAGAAATTTGTTTTCGTTCCTGTGAACTTTTATGAGTGAAAAATGATATCTTGGATATTTTCTCTTTTATCGATTTAAACAGCATTTCTCTCACAGGTATGTGTATTTTTATTAAAAATCATCAAAAAGTGATGGAAGCAATAAGTTGGGACAGACTATAGTATGGCATTAGACCGACGATATCAAAACATAAGCTGAACAGAATACTTCTTCTTTATTTTTTAAATAAGACAGGAACTGGTTCAATAGTATCGATTACATTCATAATTCATAAAAACAGGTTTCTATAATTCATTTCTCTTCCATCCTTTTGCAGTGAATTTTCTCTTTCATATGCTATTCTCTCTTAATATTTTATTATGAATGTTTATGTCAATTATAATTACACCCCGCAGAACGCGAGTGTACAACATAGCTACCGGTATTTTTATCTAAGCATTGAATGCTTATTTTTATATGTCGTCGGTCCTATAACACACCAAGCGGTGCAGACAAATTGAATACGGCGCGCTATTCAATTTGTCTGCACAGATTGGTGTGCTATTGGACCGACGACATCAAAAATAAGCATTCAATGCTTATATTTATATTCATACTGATGTCTATTTGTATGGAAAATTTGTGAATCGTCGCTTTAAAGCCATTATATACGCTCTTAGTCAATGATATGAAACATACATGGAACAGCCATATTAACATGTTATTTAGTTCGCTTCCGAGACGAAAAATATAGTGCCAAAAACTTTGTCAAAAAAAAATTTTTTTATTGACGAAAAGATATGATTTAACGATTATTTTCCATTAGTACATATTAAATTGGTTATGTTAGTTTGAACATTTCTTTTAATCTTACAAAAAAATATACTCAAAACGCATAATAACGTTTATATTTGTCCCCATGGCGCATGAATTGGCTAAGTGTATTCAAAGGAAATTGAACGTCGCAGATTTCCAATGCAAACATAGGGGGAAATATACACTGAATGTAAATATTGAATAATAACTACAACCATTGTAACTTAAATTTATTCGTTTTCTTAAGATAAAAGCCAACCAGAAAAGGTAGTTCTACTTGCTGCAAGACTCCGCACATTACCCTGAGAGTTTGCCCCTAGACGAACATACACATGGTCTCCTTGGTGAACATCAGTAACTACTGTCCCCGTAGCAAAATCCCAAACTGCTGAAGAGTATGAATCGGCATATCTAGTACCGATAACTTCAGCATTTCTCATCAATTCCGTGTGGACACTGCCATGAACATCAGACATGATGGACCACGTAAATACATATGTTCCTGAGGTTGGGACGATGAATATTCCGTCAAAAGCGCGGTAATGGTTACCCTTATTTAATGGAACTACGTCAAACTGTAGAATGTGATGCATAGGTAGAGCACCACTGTTGTCTTTTGAGATATAAGCATGAAAAGCGATCACTCCTGTTGGTGTGGATGTGAGTGGCACTGTTAAATAGTAAAAAGTAACTTAAAGTAAGTTTTTAGACGTTACAAAGCACCATATTCATGTAAAATTCAATTTATCATGTAAATACATACATGTACATGTATGTACTATCTCCATCACCAGTAGTTTTACCTATTCGTTTTCTTTTCAAAGAATTATCATTCTTGATGTCAGATTCAGAGATTTTTCGTTCAGCTATATTCTTGCCACTTTGATGATTCGAATTGTTGGTTCTATGAGTAAAGGTCATTTGCTCAGCATTTGAATTTCCAGACCCTTTTAAAGGTTCCCGTTGACGGTTTCCGAAATGTTTTCCATCGATCACCAAATCCTCCAGAGCCTTCAATCTGATTTTAAGATCCACATTTTCAGACGTTAGCTCGGTCACAATATCATACACGAGTTCCAGTTTCTTTTCCAGATTCTCAATCTTTTCTTCCAAACTGGTTTTGGAATATCCAAGTGTCCCATGTAGAGCAAAGAGACAGAAGAAAAACCAAATCACTATCATTGTTATATACTTCATTTATAAGACCTCAGTTAGAATATGCATCTGATGTATGGGGCGGGTGCTCTTTCACTGATTCCGAAAGGTTAGAACAAATACAATTGATTGCAGCAAGAATCGTCACAGGATTACCTATTTTTGCTTCTAGGGATTCTCTTTATTTTGAAACAGGGTGGGAAACACTTGATAGTAGAAGGAAAATGTCCAGACTGAAAACCATGTATAAAATTGATAGAAATTTTTTACCCAATTATATAATGGACATTTTCCCAAATAAACGTGTTAATGCATCCAATTATTTTACAAGAAATGCACAAAACTATAGTATACCAAAATGTCGTTTACAATTGTATAAATCTTCATTTGTTCCCACTGTTGTTAACGAATGGAATGCGCTTTCAAAGGATGTCCGTGAAAGCGACTCCATTCGCATTTTCAAAGAAAAAATAAATGCTTCTATCATAAATCAGAATGATATTACCTGTAGAACAAAACCTGATTTTTTTACTTCTGGTGACAGATTTTTGAATATTATTCATACTAGACTTCGTCATAATTGTGTACTAAATAGTGATCTTTTTCGTTGTAATATTATTAATAGTCCACTCTGTTCATGTGGCAAGCTCGAAGACACTTATCATTATTTTTTCACTTGTAATAAATATAAAGAGGCCAGAAATATTCTGCTTAATGAAATTTTCAATATTGTAAATTTAAATATTGTTAATACCCATGTCCTACTTTGGGGCGACAACGCAATCAGTGTCAGCGAAAACAAACATTTATTTTCTCTAGTTTATCGTTATATCAAAGATACAAAAAGATTTAGTTGATGTTTGTACACCATTGAAAATTTATATATAACTGTCATATGATCTGTTGACCTTACATGTTGTGTATACATTATTTTTACTGTATTATATACTTGTATTGGGAGAGGGCGGTCTAAGTTTTTGAACTTGTGCCCAATCCCTGTTGTAATTTTGTACAATAAAAATACGTTCAAATCAAATCAAGAAAAACCAAGGTAAGCCTACAGCCATGTTTTTAGATCTGTACATGGCCTAAAATATTAGTGTTTAACTGCGCCCCAATATAGGTCAGACAAAAGATAAGGGAGAGGCAAAGATATACCGCGTCACTAATATTATTACAAAAACGTACTAAGTAACAAAGGTCTTAAATATGTATAGTGTTTTGTGAAAAAGATTTTAGTGTTTTCTGATTTGTTTATTCAAATTATAATTGAAATCATATCTTATCGTTTTCCGTTACACATTTTTTCCCTTTGTAACTTCTTTGACAAATACTATTACTTAAATACAATTATCTATGGGTTTTTTCTTGTTCATTGTGATGACAGCCTCTGTTATTACATGACCATACCACAGATAAGGTTAACCACTGCTAACCCATAACACAGGTCAAAAGTTTAACGTACTGACGTGTGTAGCTTGTATTATCTTTAGTCTAACAGGTATGACTTATTCTATAAAAAGGCAATCTTTTAATGAAGTTCGATAAATGTAATTTGTTGATTTAGTTTTTGACGTCCATCGTATCAATACACAGACTATTATAATTTGAACAACGCACGTTCGCGTCAACGATTTACAATTCAATGCTTAATTACATAGCAATAAGCCAATAAAAGTATTTTAATATCAATATCCAGTTTGTGCCAATGATGTCAAACGATAAAGAATTCTGTTCGTCATCTGTTCGAGGTACATATACATATGCATCCAAGTGAAAGATGGTCGTAACGCCAGGTAGAAAATAGAAAATAAACGTGTACCAACTTTGAAATATCTTTTCATTTCACTGTAAAAAATCAGGTTTGTAATGTAAAAAAAGAAGAACTAAAACACTATATTAGTATCAATTATAGTACGTCATTAGTATTTCTTTTGTGTTTAAAACAGTACGATATTATTAATGTAACTGATGAGCTTGTAGATCGTGGGCTGTTATGTAATAGCAGACATGTTCCTTCCATTGCAAATACATTTTTGTCAACAAACTTGAAGATTGTTTGTCTGTCTCCCTAACCGTCCATTTTTCAACATAGTGTTTTTAAAAACTGTAATGTGTAAAGTTGAGGTCACTATATCTGATCGATGACATGTCAAAGGTCATATTCAATTCCATGGGACTAAGTAGTTTTCATTGGGACATAGTGTTTCACAATTTCATGTCATTTCTTATGGTGTCTTTACCACACTGTTAGACGGGTTGTTGGTTTTTTTTTAGCATGGTAGGCGTACAGTGAGCTTAAACAAATTGAGATATTTACAGAGAATAGTACTAAGTAGTAAATGCACCCAGTACTAACATTACCTTAAATATAACATCGCAAACGTTAGTCTTACTAGTGATATAGTTAGAATTAAGGAGGCTGTATGATGAACAAACTAAAAATCAGATCTACCTTAAATTTTGAATATGATTTAATTTATTATCAGCCATTATTTAGTAAAAAAAAAAAAAAAACCCTTTCTATTTTTGAGTTTTAATATTTTCTATACCTTTTACAGGATATAAATATAGTCAAAAATAGCCACCCCTATCCAGCCCTTCTTAAGAGGGTTCGATGGTCGTGGCCATTTTTACACTGTATGGATCTTCTATGTAAGAGCTCTATATAAAGTACAGAAAAATACCCAAATTCAAAAGGTAAAATATTTTGATTTTTTTCTTTACTAAATTATAGCTATATAATACATTCTTATAAAGAATTTGTCATAATATATAAATTCTTAGCTAAATAAATCATATCTTGAAATTTTAGGTAGATATAATGGATAAGTTGTTGACCATCCAGCCTCTTTTAAATCTCCGTGTTGCTATGCTTACAAGCAGTGCCTAATGATTTCACAACGAGATGACTTTCATGTTATTTAAGTGGTGGTCAACATTTTCCTTTATTTTTATATATAATAAGCTCTTCTTCAAAAGGAAATCAAAACAGTCTTAATGAAGCTCTTCTTCAAAAGGAGATCAAAACAGTCTTAAAATGGCCACGACCATCGAGCCCTCTTAAAGACGAGAGTATAATTCTTTTGAGTTTGTTTTGTTCCATTCAAAAATCCATAGCTGTTCAATAACGGTTCCGTGTTAAGAAACAGTTTTAAGCAACAATGCATTAATATAAACAAAATATTCATCATGAGATGGTTTTAAAAAAAGACACTAAGTGGTTTAATTTGTTTTTATCCATGTATTGCATTTCTGTTTTACAGACAGTAACTCTTGCATTCTTTCTATACATATGTTAAACTGTATATAACATACATGTACAAGAAGGGGAAAAAATCACAGTAACTATATCATATAACAA
>WFKH01011926.1:45210738-45231040 GCA_016163765.1 Magallana hongkongensis
AAATATATTGTGAAGACTTTGTAAATAGAGAGTATATACAGTGCATCAATTATGATCATCAATCTTTCCAGAGTTGCACACTTTCCCAAATTTTCAAAACCTAATTCCTTTTACTACATGTTCTTATCACAAGTCCAGAGATACCCTTCCCCAGACCCTTAAACTGACACTCCCCACCATCCCATTCTTTATTCCATTTACAAATGTACTACATGTACTTACCACGGGTCCAGAGATATCGGAGGGGTCTATCTTCTTGGTCTGTAGCTCCCCTCCACTGTCCGTGATGGACTTGGTCCGAGGAGGAGGGGCGGGGCGGGGCCCTTGATTTCTTGTTGCCCCAGCCTCAGGAAGCTCTTACAACTGGCCGCCCGGGGTAGCTCTATCTTTTCTGGGGTGGGGGTCTCTTTTACTGCTTCCTTCTTCTCCTCCTTTGGTTCTGACAAAATGTAATAAATCATTTGATTCAAAAGATTATCGGTCTATATCAGAAATGTATATGTCTGATGCATTCAATCTTTCCCTTAGTTTAGATTATCTAATTATTTTTTAATTGCGAGGGTTGTCCCAAAATTGCGTAAACTGGGGGCAATACTTGAATTAGGTTTACTGTAATTTCGTCAGACAACTGCATTCTGATCATTGACCCTTTCTCAAACAGTACCTTAAAATTGAATTGCGTGCTTAATGTTTTCTTTGAGAAACAAAATAATTTTGTATCAGCGGGTTTTGCCAGGCGATGCAATATGCAATGAAAAAAAAGCCAACCTTTTCGTCGTTGTTAAACCCTTCACATGGTTACCGATAACATTCACGTTCTTTTTACGAAATTGTCTTGGAAAATAATATTTATTTTGAACATGTACCTTAAGTTCACATTCACTATGCTTTTCTAGTTTTTGTTTTAAAAAAATTTCCCAAACAACAAACGAACTTCCGACTCCAAACATGCCCTGTATTTCTTATCGCCTACCATCTGTCTTCCCAAAATGTTTCGTTCAGCGTTTTGTCGTTCATTTCTATTTGTCAGGATTCAAGGTTTTACAAAAAATTAGTTATCGGTGCGCCGCCTCTAACGCTGACGTCGTCATTTTACTACGAGTTTCCGATTGATCTTGCCCAAAAACGCGCTATAAAAATTTCCTTATAACCAAATTATTTATTGTGTAAACAGTAGAATAATTAACAATTTCATTCATAATTAACAATATAACAGCAATTTCATCTGATTTTTTTTTATTCTTTATTCGAATAGCACTCATCCTCGAGATTTTAATTTCTTTATGTTTAACTTTTAATTTTTGACATTGCGCCGCATGTCGAATTAATGAACAAGTATGCTTTCATTTTACAAATGTAATCTCATAAAATATTTTCTATCAAAACATAGATTTAATGCAAATTAATTAAACCCTTTGTGGCACCAGTTACATCTTCCTGTGACTTCGATTAACTAAATAGCGCCACTTGTCTACGCAATATTGAGACAACCCTTCGTACACAGTTAAATGAGCCGAAATTTAGATATTTATATAAATTATTTTACAAATTACAGTCGAGAATTTGGAATTTTTCATTTATAAACCAGCCAAGTTAACTTAATCGGCCAAGGTAGACACTTCCATCCAAATTAGACCAATGTTTCTATGATGAATAGTTCCAAAGTTGTTTATATAATACTTTCTGATCTCACTAGGAGCTTAAAAGATGAGACAACACATGTATTGCGAATTTAGTCATTTTATTAAATGACTAGAAATTAACCAATATAAGGGGAGATTATTTTACATCAACTTGCATAAAATTTACGACAAAAATCTTTACACTTCAGCTAATAATCTCCCCTGTTAACACTGAGTATAACAGTTACAATAATACAAATAAAAAGTTGGCGTCATATAAAACAAAAAATGCCAACAAAAAATACCAAACAGCAATATACAGGGGAGCATGCAGGGGATGGAGGGTGAGTAATTCTGACGATAAATTCTGTTCGTTTACACAGTCCTCCAAAATGACGCTGAAACTTATCACGCGTACTGACCCACAAATTTGATTGGTCAACAAGCATTGCGGGTAACCCCTGATGCTGAACCCCTGAAGGAACTATACATACTAATAAATCACATTAAAAGAAATCTCATAGAGTTTACATAAATGCTATTATTTAACAATAATACTGTATTATGTAATACTTTCTGATCTGACTAGGAGCTTAAAAGATGAGACAACACATGTATTGCGAATTTAGTCATTTTATTAGATGACTACAAATTAACCAATATAAGGGAAATCTTTACACTTCAGCTAATAATCTCCCCTGTTAATACTGAGTATGATATAACAGTTTAATACAATAATACAAATAAAAAGTTGGCGTCATATAAAACAAAAAATGCCACAAAGAGCAAACCATGGTATGCCACAAACGTATAATGGAAACAGAAGACGTTTGTAGAAAACGCCAACTAAATTGGACTAGCCAGATCAGGATTGGAAACAGCAAAGACAAACAAAAACAAAAGGAGCATTGCGGTTTAGCTTAGTTAACTAAAATAAAAAAATTCACAACTCAAATGCACATGTGAGTAAACTATTAAAATATCACAAAATAATGTGAGACTTAGTCAAGTTCTTTAACCCCATAATGCTGCCTAATTTATATGACATGAAGAAAAAACCAGCAGGCACAGCTCTCAGTAAGGCAAACAATACCTGATATGACTAATTACCTATATAACACAATGAGGCAAGAACATCAAATTATAAAGACATTAGTAATTGGAAGACTAGAGTCCTTGTTAGGAGCCGAGTGATGACAACCTTGTAAAATCTTTCTTACCAAAAATGTATTTGTCGAATCTGATAAACCTAAAATTTTATGAACATAACTGACTGCCGAGAAGTGTGTAGAAATACTATTTGGAGAGATACTATTACAAAATAGGTGTGCAATAAAGTTGCATAGTATAGCCGGGCTAAGGGGCAAAGAGGAAACTTCTGGAAATCTTTGTAACAACATCTGCCATGTCCTGCGGTATGCCAAATTTGAACTATTTGCTAAAGAGGCAGCTAAAAGACTGCCAGCCTCTTTTGTCAGATCTTCAGATCTTCAAGAGATCCTGTGGGAAGGGTGTCTGCACCCTGTCGAGGTGTGTGGTGGGGGGGGGGGGGGGGGGAGTGCAGCCTGGAATTGAAGGCGTGATAAGCGGTCAGCTGTTACATTGTGTTTTCCTGGTATATGTTTTGCACGAAAATGGATATTGTATGAGAGTGTAGCTAACACTAAGCGTCTTATTAAACGCATAATTGACTTGTCCTTTGATGTTTGTTTGTTTATGATATGAACCACTGCCATGTTGTCAGACATAAGACTTTTTGTCTCTCATACTACTTCCCCAAATTTCAATGGCTAAAGCTATGGGGAAAAGTTCTTTTACAGCAATCTGATATTTGACAAGATCATCATCCCAAGATGAAGCAAACCATGAAGACATTAGTGTTGCTTCAAAGGCATGACAGCCTGATGCATTTGTGTGTAGGGTGACGTGATCTGATGATAACAATTTTGGCAGCAAGAAAAAAAATTTGCCATTAAATGATTTAATAAATGTTAGCCATGTATTGATGTATGCCTTTGATTCGTCTGACAACTGAATTTTGCTATTTGGTTCAGACAAACCACACGTGAGATCTATAAGTCTTCGAAGAAAGGCTCGACCTGGAACCACTACTGAGCATGAGAAATTAAGTAGACCTATCAGAGATTGCAGATCTTTTAATGTAGAAGATCGAGGAACATTTTTTCTAGTGCCAATCTGGTTTTTGTCCACCTTGTCAATAGGTAACCTTGCTTGCATTATTTCAGAATCGATCTCTATCCCATATGTAATAATTTTTGTAGAGGGAGGTTGAGTTTTTGACATTTTTATTGGAACCCCAATCTTTTTGCAAATATAAAGAAAATGAGTCAAATCATTCCTACAATCCAAAGCATCCCTGGGCCCAATAAAGAAGAAATGATCTAAAATATGTGACGTACCCCCTCCCTTATACTTTGTCTGCATGATCCATTGCAATGCAACACTTAACTTTTCAAATATTTAACACGAGCTACTTGCTCCCATAGGCAAGCATTTGTCAAAGTAAAATTTTCCTCCCATGAGAAACCTAGTAGGTGATAATCAGAGGGGTTAATAGGGATAATCCGAAAAGCATCCTCTATATCTGTTTCTGCCATTAGACAATATGGCCCATATTGTTGCACCAAGTTGATGACCCAGTCAATCTTGTCATACTGTACCACTGAATTTTCCTTGGGAATATTTGTATTGACAGAGTTATTTTTCGGGTATGATAGATCATGGATAATTCTAAACTTCCCAGGTTCTGATTTAGTGATTTAGGGACTATTCCTAACGGGGATGAAACGAAAGGAGAAAACGGTGGCTCAGAGAATGGGCCAGCAATACGATCGAGCGATAACCCCTTGATGATATGTGCATTTATAACCTCCCCATGAGAAGCCGTGGATTTATGATTTGATGCAATATGTGACTGTGGTGTTTCAGTGCATCTTAAAGAAAACCCATAAGTAAAGCCATCTATTAATTACTTCTTTAATTGCTCGTCGTAACCTTGAAGTTCTTCACTAAGTTTTTCTGGTTTTACTGGGGTTGGAAGTTTTACTGTCAGTGTTGGACTGTGAGTTATTTTTACATTTAAATTTTAAGTGGTTTGCTTTACAATTTTGGCAAATGTGTGTGAAGGGACAGGGGGTTGATTTGCATCTATCTCTCTGGTTGTAGGCATTACAAAATCTAATCCCCCCAGATCGCCCTGCAGTTGCCTGCCTAACACGAAAGGGCTGCCCGAAGTTTTGTTTTGTAGACAAAGCAATTGCCTTCCCCCTTAACTCCTCAAAAGGTTTTTGCCATGGGAGATCAACTGATTCCCGTAATCTTCGAAAAGATTCGTCATAGGATCTCCATGCCGAATCACCATGGAGCATGGAGCTTGTGCATTTCCCTAACAAAGGACATGTACTTGAGCAGGTGAGGAGCTAACTCTGGTTTTTTCTGAATGTTAATACATGTGAACACCAAAAATGCATCTGTCCATTGATTAATAGAAAGAGGTGTTTTTGATTTTGAAGTATGTTGCAGATTGATTACACCAGGTGAAACTTAAAGAGTCACAAGGTCTTCCTCTTGGTGTGATAACAAACATCTAATGACAATATATTCATTTGACCATATTTTTGATTTAATTTTGACAGAAATTGATGCACCAAGAGGAATCCCATCTGTGATTTGAATACATTCTGATGATTGTTTGACAGTATTTGCTGTGCCCGCTGGCTCACCTTCAAACACTTTATTAATCAAGTCTTACACTGTTGAGGACGTTCCCTGCTCGGACACTGCTTAGGTTTCAGATTCATGGGATTGATCACTGTGGGGAATGGTAGCATTGGCCACATGTGTCCGGCTGGCCTGGGAGAACTGAGAGTCGCTGGCGATTTCTGTAGCTGTGCTGTCATGCATGTGCATGGCGGCTTATTGGCGGATTATTTCGGCTGCCAATTGCTGGTAGTCGATGTGTACCTTTGTTTTTTTTGTACTTGTGGGAGGGTTCCCAGTGGCTGGGGGATCCAGAGCCGATTTCCTCTTCCTGCGTGGTGGCATGGTTTCTACAACAGTTCATTGAATAATAAAATATAAGGTATACAAGGGACATGAAATGCCTTAGATGTTGTTATATGTTTGCTTATCCAAATTGCTAGCTTCCCAATCTACAGAGAAATAAACAATGCATGCTGTTTCAACTGGATTATATTTATATCCATTAATAAACTTTGTATTTAACACAACTGTTGCTAGCAAATTATACAATTCTAGAAAGAGAGAGATACGTGTCAACTATAATTGCACAATGTACCTATTGTACAAGTGAACTAAATCCTCAAAAACTGCGTGTTGCATAACTTTGAAACTTGTCGCTAAACTGATTAAGAGTGCTAATGTCTAAACGATTTAAAATATTTGGACACAATACTGTATCATGTGTGCCCCCAACTGTTTGAGTGAATAGAAATGATCTCACTCATGTGTAGTAAAAACATAAATTGTTGAGCACAACACTGGGATCTGCATGAAGAAACTAAAGTTTGAGTACTATTCTGCGCGTGATCCGAAAAGTTCCACACACACACACTTCTACTGTATGTGTATGACTATTACTTACATGTTACTCTCCCTGTAATACTGGATAGCACACTAAATGCGTATGCTCATAATAATTGTGCACAGTTCTCTGAAAGGTGATCTTAAAATGTTGCACACTACTCTGCGTGTGAATGAAAGTTGCACACTACTCTGCGTGTGATTGAAGGTTGCACACTACTCTGCGTGTGATTCTAAAATTTGCACACTACTCTGCGTGTGATTCTAAAATTTGCACACTACTCTGCGTGTGGTTCATAAAGTTGCACACTACTCCGCGTGTGGACTAAAGTTGCACACTACTCTGAGTGTGCTCTACAAAATATGCAAAATACACTATGTGTGTCAGGTCTTGTCTCTGTGTGTGAACTTGAAATTATATTTATAGTTATATTGTACACAAAGGTCATATTGAAGTTTTTTCGCAGCATACCATACTAAGTGCATCAGAACAGCATTTTATGTTACTACATGTATATAATGACTGCGAAATACCTATAGCACAGAAAATTTAAATCGTTCATAATTCAATCAGTTCTCTTCAAATGTTGCATAATGAATAGTAGAGTAATGTATATGACAATAATAATAACCCTACTTTGAACCATACATTCAACCTAAAAACAAACGATACTTATTAACTGGCCTAGAAAATTGAATAACAGCTATCCGTGTGCTATGCATGAACTTCCTCATATGTCTGGAATGACCCTCAATGTGCACTCCATCTATTCCCAGGTATGTCAGGTCTGCCGAAAACCCTCGGTGCGCCCAGAAGTTGATCCCGGCCATATCCTTTGTCTGTTCCTTCAATAGGATGTTGGTCCGGACGACATCCTCGTTGAATGTTGGCGTGGATGCCCAAGGTTGTTGACGTAAAAGTTGACCAACAATGATTTGCTGCATTCTTACTCCTTCATTTAAATACGAAGCATACGCTAGAATGTTTTTGACAACCTTTTCCGGGGTATCCGTACACAGATCATTGCTGCCCAGCTGCATGAAGCAGATCGACGGGGGCGGCGATGTGAAATTTAAGAAATCGAGGCAGTTCGGTATTCTACGAAATGTCAATCCTCCACGAGCTTGGATATCCACCACAAACGAAGTGTAAAATTTAAATTCTTGTAAGATACATTCGAATCCATAAAGTCTCTAAGTCGACGGATATATGAATGACCCAATAGACATCCGCGAGTCACTGAATCTGACGCCATTGTTTACCAATTAGGTCTGGAGGATGACCTGACGATCCTGGAAAATTAAACGTTAAATTCACATAATATCTTACTGATGTTCTTTTTAAGGATTTTTGATAAGTCCTTGAAGCACTTTTTATTGTTTTAACAAACAATAAACAGATGATTAGACGATAATTCTGACGATAAATTCTGTTCGTTTACACTGAACACTAAAGTCCGCCAAAATGACGCTGAATTTTGTCACGCGTACTGACCCACAAATTTGATTGGTCAACAAGCATTGCGGGTAACCCCTGATGCTGAACCCCTGAAGGCACTATACATACTAATAAATCACATTAAAAGAAATCTCATAAAGTTTACATAAATGTTATTATTTAACAATAATACTGTATAATGTTTTTATTGAAATTTAGAAACGTTAAGGGACAATAACTGGTGAAAAGGGACCTCGGGCCCTTTCTGCATAAATAGATTAGAGGACCCTCCATATGTACCCAAGGCATTGAAAAAAGTGCTAAGTTTCGCTTATGGTTTCAGAGGAGTAGCAATAACAAGCATTTCCTTCACAAAGGGCAATAACTTTGCAAGTTATGGAATTTTTTTAGGCAAAGGGTCGTTTGGTGCCACTACTTTTAGTGGCCAATTACGTAAGTAAAATATTGTTTCAATATATCCTATAATAATAATTAGCAGTCCCGAGAAAACTAGAGGAAAAAAATAAGAAGAAGAAAGAGCAAGAGGAATACAAAAGGTTTTTCACCTAAAAGGTGGAAAGACCTAATAATTAATTAAAAGTTCAAGTGTTGGTTTCGTATTTTGCTGATCTTAATTATCTGTATTGTCAAAATGATTCTCCTTGACAATTTTCTAATTCTTTATTTATATATTGATAGCTAGTAAAAGTATGCATATGTGTTTATAAGAAATGTATATATTTCATTATATGTTATTTTGTTAAGATCTTAGAAAAATGAACTTATTTGATAGAAATTAAAGAACAAAAATAGTACAAAGAAGTACCATACCTATCGAGGATATTACATACTTCCCTAAGCTAAATAACTCTTTTAAAAAAGTTTAACATGTAAGTGCAAAAATTTCAATTTTGTTATCTGAATTCTAACAAGATATTTACATGCATGTTATGATATTAAATGAATCGTGAAACAAGAAAGAGTAAATATTTATTTTTTCAATGGTTTACACTGTAGATCTTTGGTCGTCCATCCAAATCACTCTACACAGTGAGCTAAAGATCTGCAGCTAGATCACTGCTTTATTGCTGGAGTAATATAAGACTTGCGACAATGGTCTTCAAGTGCGTTTATATATGTCATTTATGTAGAAGATCAGGTAAAAAGTAAGACAATCAGGATCTACGATAGTGATCTAACTGATGGTTATCAAAGATATTTGTAAAAGTAAATCATTGGTTTACTCAACACAAGCATTTTGTGTGTGAAATAATAGAAGTCCATTTCATTATATCTATTGTTGTGAGATATACAAATAACAATATCAACTCTTGTATTGGTTTTGTTTACACCAATGGTCCTGTAAGTGCAATATTTACAGAAGATAGCCAAACAAAAGGTGAGGTAATTACGTTAGAACACGTTTCTTTCTTGTTGCCTTGTAAAATGATTTTATCACCCTTGTATTTTGAACGATTTAAATCTTTAGGCGCAATATAACTTTATAAAAGAGTTTAATTTGAAGTATGTAAAATGAATTCTACATATCCAATGCCAATAAGACAATATAACGGTGAATTTTAACTTGATTGTGATGTTTCACTATGATGAGTTATTAGTTAGGGAGGCAAGCAATGCCACTTGGTTGATCAACAAAAAATATATACTAATTTGATTGAGAGATCCTTTGTACTTCGTTTTTTTGATATTGAAAATCTTATCATTTTTAATGTAAACGGGATGAACAAACTCATAAAATATTGGTTAATTACAAACGTTGAACATATGGACCATGCTTTTTACAAACACGATTCTTTAGCAAGTAGCATTAACTCGAAATTTGGTATTATGATGAATTTTTACCTGATTGTTTTATATGCTAAGAGAAATTGTGTCTAAGCATAACCTTTATGTACAAAATTCTTATAACTGGTGTTTATAATTGTCAAATACATACACATTTTTGGATCCAGATTATTTAGTCTTAAAACTCGGTATTTGATATAGATATTCCCTTTGAGATTTAATTTTTGTAATTGACGCTTTCTATTTATTCACATTAAGAGTTCCATGTTACAGTTGAGTATATCTTTCATATTTCTAAGCTAAACGTTTCCACTGGCGCATTTGCTAGCTGTAGAAACGTTACGCTTTTATCAGCAAAGGTTTTTTTTTAGATCGACTATTTTAGAAGTCCTTTAGAATCCATTCCAAAAATCTTTCTGTAAATATATTGTCATCCAATACCATGCTCTGTAAATATTTAAATATTACCTCTTACTAATTTGTAAGGAAATCATTTGTTAACAGCAGTCACGAGACTACGTATAAATTTAACCCATACACCGTCAGTACGAAATATACCTCCTCTTGAGCATTATGACATTATTCTTACAACATCATGACGTCATGTTTTGTACCAAATTGAATCTTGTAACGTTTATTTTCCATTGTTTAATTTACTATTTACAATATTGCACAAAGGCATTTGGTAAGATATATTCGTTACATGGTTTGTAGTAGAATTAATTTGATTAATATGTGGTCAGGAAATTTCATATGAGGACTCGAGATCCGCTCTCGCCCCATATAAATTTTTTGGCGACGTATAATCCATATTAGGTCAACTACAAACCATGTATCTAATAATATTCGTGGCTAATATTAGAAATGACTGTTTACGCATACAAACAATTTTATTTTAATAATTTTATTCAAAACAATTTCCATTCACTGTAATTCAGTCCAAACAGGTGATAGCAGACTTATCACTGTGTAAAGGTTGGTTTGTAAGAGTTTAATTATATGTTTTGCCTTTATTGTTTAAGTAAAGCATTGTCATACCGCAAAATCGATATCGAGAAACCTACTCTACAAACGCGAAATATGTTTCCTTCTTATTGTCAACTGTGCAATATTTACAAATGAAAAAACTATAAAGTAATATGTTGAAATGTCTGTGTCTATGGATGCAACACGCAACATTAACGCAGTAATGTTAAGGTCTACAAGCTATGAAGTCTCGCCGACTAAAATGTACGGGAAATGTTTACTATGCCATCACACAAAACCACAAAACATCAAAAATGCTAAAACAATAGTGATTTGCGATTTTAATCCTTACGAACGTAGTAACTATATACATCAAAACTTACATTTTACAACATTTTTAAATATTTAACAACTGACATATATTTTAGACGCTACTAAAAAGGAGAGGATTTAAAGATCATTCAAAACTTTAATTGCAATAAGTGTATGCACGTGCGATATTGAAATTTTTACTTAACCCCATTCTGGAAAATTATCAACACATATCACGTGGCTGTCAATTCAGACGACAATGCTTAGTTTAATACAGAGTGGCATTTTCTAATATGTTTCTTCAATACAGACTTTATATTATTATATAATTATTTTACAAAATATATTGTTTTAATAAATGCATCATTTAAATCCATATATTTCTATAGTACACCTTAACAGTGCTGCGAAGTAACGACCGCAAGGCTCGATCCATCAACCAACTGCTGGGTTAATTACCTGACATATAGGGCCAAAAATCCACTCAAATAGCTAAAATAGACAAACAAAATTAATCAATCACACGTTTAACCAAAGAGATCACTTATGTACATTGGCTTTTTGCAATGTTTTTCTTGTATTGACATGCAATACTTTATCCCTTAATCCTGAAATTTATAAACTATGTAGTATTTAGTTTAAATTTTTTATCAGGAATAAGGAATCATTCTTTGAGTATTATGTGGTGATCAAATACGGTCGAGGTGATCAAAGCCAATAAAGCTCGAAGGGTTTTATGATAGATTTCACTCATTGTTTAGATTATTATATAGTGAAGTACAGTTGTCAATCTTGAGTCCGGAATATAGTGGCCAACCTCGGCCACATCTGACTCACCAGGAGTCTGTGTTTCTTAGGACATTACAGACTATATCCGTCTCGTTAGAAACTTGTCTGTTGAATTGTTAATTTATGAAACTGTTGCCATCGCTGAGAATCCTCTAATTATTTCGGAATACTTCATCATTTGGTGCAAGTAATTTCATAGCAAATACCAAATAAGGTTCAATTTAAATTTTCTCTAAATAATCTTTATGAATAATTTAATAATTTTATCATCGTTCTGTCATGGAACAATAATATAATAAGATTCTCTTTCTCCTTGTCCTAATATTTTGAATTATTTGGTTAAAATATTTAGCCTTAATTTGAACGTTTGACCTTCCGATCTACCATTTTCATGATAAGGAAATCATGTGAAAATTGCAACTTGATGGTAAAAACTATTTCTTTGCAACAATTAAACAATACACTCAGCATATCACCTTCAAACTTCATCAAGCACTCAACATTAGTTAGGTTAAATGTGAAAACTACAAACAGTGTACTCTTTTGAAATAGATAACTGTCTTTTTCCTTTATAATTTAAATTAGATCAACATTAAACTGTAATTAAATCATACCTTTTGAAAAAAAAAATTGAGTAAATGACATTTTTTTTCCATTCCCTGTCAAGAATTTCAAAAAAACTGCCAAAATACATTTCACTTTTGTCCTAATACATGTACAATATATATCTATCGATATTCAAATGTAATAACAACTATAACTACCATTGTGTTACCAATTTATTCAATTTTTTTAAGATAATAGCCAACCAGAAAAGGTAGTTTTACTTGGTGAAGCACTCAGCACGTTACCAACAGAGTTTTGTCCGAGACGCACATACACGTGGTCACCTTGGTTAGCATCAATAACTACAGTCCCCGTAGCAAAATCCCAAGCCGCTAAGTGGGCTGAGTCGGCAAATCTTTTACCAATGATCTCAGTATTTTTCATCAATTGCGTGTAGAGATTACCATGTATATCAGACATAAAAGACCACGTAAACACGTATGTTCCGGAAGTAGGGACGACGAATATTCCGTCAAAAGCAGTGTAACCATTACCTTTATTAACTAGAACTACATCAAACAGAAGTATATGATGTTCAGGGAGAGGACTACTGCTGTCTTTTGAGATATAAGCGTGGAAAGCGATCACTCCTGTTGGTGTGGATGCAGGTACCACTGTAGAATAGTGAAAATTATTTTTTAGTAAATATAATTTAGATGTTGTAAAGCATCTTATACATGTAATGTTCGCGATCACTTTTAACATTGTAAATACAAGTACATCACTGCATTATCAGTAGTTATACCTATTCGTTTTCTTTCTAAAGGAATAGCATCCTTGATATGAGATTCAGGGATTTTTCGTTCAACTAAATTCTTGTCACTTTGGTTATCCGAATTGTTGGTTCTATGAGTAAAGGTCATTTGCTCTTCATTTGAATTCCAAGATCCACTGAAAGGTTCGCGTTGATGGTTTTCGAAATTATTTCCATCGATTACCAAATCCTCTAAAGCCTTCAATCTCGTTTTTAGATCATCATTTTCTAGAGTAAGTTGGTTCACCACATCATATATGAGTTCCAGTTTCTTTTCCAGTTTCTCAATCTTTTCTTTCAAATTGTTCTTGGTATATCCAAGAGCCCCATGTAAAACAAAGAGACACAAACAAAACCATGGTAAACCTATTGCCATGTTGCTGCTAGATCTGTTCAATACCTAAAAATATGTCCTTATATGCAAGTCAGACGAAAGATAAGAGAGAGACAAAAATATCCCGAGACACTCATATTATGTAAGAAATGTTCACTATAAGGAGGGTTGCAGAGTCGTGGCATTTTTAGATTATTCTAATCTCCTTGAGACAAAGAGCTCTGTATTTAGTTAAAGGGAAAAGAAATATTTATTTTGATAGGTTTGTGTTGATTATTTAGCCTTCTTTACAAAGGTCTTGCACGTTTGTAAACAACATAATATTTCGGTACTGCTTTTTATTCGAAATGTTTATATTTTCAACCTCTGTCTCTCTGCTGCACTTGCCATTTTTTCTCTATAACTTTCCCTACACGCAAATATCTACTATATTCATGTATATGGTTCTTTCTGACTAAATGCGATGAAAACGTACGTTGTTATTTAACCATTTCACAGACAATGGGTTCAAATGTTTAAAGTAATGACTCCACAAACATTAAACGGCATAATCAAATATATCAATATTCAGCTCTATGTTTAACAGTAACAATTATACCCGTGATTTAGTTAGATATGTGCAGTTTGCATTATTATTAATTGCCTAACACTCTTGAATTATTCTCTATTTAAAAAACTATATCTTTTAAATAAAGAAAATAAAATAAAAAATCAGCTTGTAGCACCTAAAAATTCGTTTCATTTTAATAACAAGAAACGCAATATTCATGTAAAAAGTAATAAATTATTATATTTCTATGGATGATATAAGATTAAGTTTACTTATAAGTATTTATTTTTCTGTACAGTACGGTATTCTAAATGTAAATGGTGAACTTGTAGCACTGATGCTGCAATATAATAGCCGACATGCTACTTCAATGGCAATTTTTTTTTTATCTTTTACCAATGTTAAAATTGTTTTCCTTGTGTTTATCAAGCTATATATCTATCAATAGTTCAGCATACGTATATTTACTTCAGCTTTTCAACATAGTATTTGTTATACTATGAAGTGTAAGATTAAGGTCAAGGTACATGTAATTGATCGGCGTTTAAGATCAAACTCGATTCCATCAGATTTTAATTGTTTAAATACATTACGGTCTTTTTTAAATGTACCATCGTATCCTTACAAGATAACCCAATGCTCCTAAACTAAAAATAATATAAACAATATGAATCTGTTTAAAATTACATTTTCACACAAATGTTTAATTGATTAAAGAAATTGTTGAATTATATAATAAATGGTCAGGATTTCGACAACATCACTGTTCTTTATGTGATATTTATCATAAATGTGTAATTATTTGTTAATCCTTAGCAACTCACTAACACATGATAAATTTGTAAAAGTACATCAATAGAATTTTATGTCAATTAATAGAGTGATTTAAAAACAACATAATTTTTGAAAAAAAAAGTATTTGGCAACTGTGATTTCAAAACAATATCAATCCACTAAATGTAGATCGATCTGGGGAATCGCTCATAACCTGTCCACGTGCCCCTTGATTTGGGGCTGTTCGAATGTATACATGTACCTTATCCCCAGCAGTTAACTCTACAATTGCTAAATCCGTAAAGGACAGAACGTTGCCAACACTCTGTGAGCAGACGAATTTTCCCGACACTCAAGACATATTGACGACGATTTCTTAGAGGACTTGGCAACCAACGGAAGATTAGTGGCTCAAAGAAAATAAGAAAAAACGTATACGCCATGGCTTGGAATATACCTGTGTAATGACTTCACTGACCGCCAATGTTTGTGTGTTCTACATCAAAGACGAACATCTGGTGAGCGTCAGCACTAAGTCCGGTTTTTTTTTTCAGAGATAGGCAACGAAAGCAACGCCGTTGGAAACTACTGGTTGGTTATCTGTTTTATGACATTGATTTCGGTTATTTCCATTTTCAATCGACTGTTGATTTCCTTTTGTTTTTGGTTTTCATTCAGCAGTTCTTTATTTATCCCTTTCATTTTTTTTCACTATCTGCATTATCTGCATGAAGATCTTGTATATGTGCCTTGAAAAACATTTAGTTATTCTTCAAATTGTACTTCAGATATTTTTCTAAGATTGAATCTCGTTACCTTTTTTAAATCTGACACTATTTTCTCAAGTTGACCTAATGTCATTCTTTCTGCATCGATGTTAACAACAGATTGGATGAAAATTATTCCAAATATGAGCCATCACATTGCCATTGAATGCATACGTGAGAACTATGAATGGAAACTCTTCTCATCTTATGTCTGACAAGAAAATTATTGTTTGATAAAAAGATGAATATTTGACTACAGATTTTTGTAATTAAAAATCCCGCAATTGTTAGAAATTAGTAGAATGTTTATTTGTTTATTTTTCTTCTTTTTTTAATGTTTTGTTTTGCTTTGTTTTGTTTTGTTTTGTTTGTTTGTTTGTTTGTTTGGGTTTTTTTTTTCATCGACAATAAATTATTGTATACTAGTATAGGTAGAATTAAAAGAAATTTAATTATCAAATCCCTTATTTATAAAATATTGATATGACTTTTTATTCTGTTCTTTTCCCTCGCTGTTTAGAAGAGATCTGTTGAATTATCACTGAAGTGTTATGTGTACAAATTCGGCATTCATACCTCCTGGTGCCTTGTTTAAAAATAAAGCTTTAGCATTTGAAAATTATCATGTTTTGATAGTTATCTCTATAAAAAGAGGTAGAAAGTTGTTCCAGATAATCTAAGCAAGTTATTTGGTTGCCTACATGTATAAAGTTACGTTCTAAATTGCGGGATTTAAACTTTAAATGTGTCATATCTGAACTAAAAATTTGATGTCCTAGTTTCTTTTCCAGATTCATTATCTTTTCTTTCAATTTGGTAATTCAATACATGAATAAAGTGAAATGCATTTAGCCTAGATATAATTATACAGTGCCACTTTATAAGATAAATATATATGAGCTGCACGAATTGTCATTCTCAAGGTTTGTATATACTACAGGTCAGCCGACATTGATAAGGAATTTACTGTTGTGTTAGAGGGAATTGAACTGAAGTAGTTTAATTGTCTTCAATAAAGGCAATATATTGCTTTACACTTTACAGTTATCTTAAACTTAATCCACATCTCTCTAATAAGACAGTAAAAAAAGTAATAACATATTGGGAATTGTAACAATCAGACGGATGTTAAATGAACAACAAACTGATACATCTTTTAAACCATGTATCTCTTTATCGACAAGTCGCGGCCGACATTTTTTCGTAAATTGGTTTGAAGGTATCCATGTACATTTCATTGGCAATTCTAAATTTATATTTATTTTAAAGTTCGAGCATTTTTATCGTATAGTATCTTATGGTATCGTATGATCTTAATGGTTTGTATAGTTAAAATGTGATACATAAACATATGGCGAACATACAATTACTAGTATTATACATATACAAATAACATCTACACGTAAACATACATCATGTTCTCTATGATACATATATATTACAGAGGAATATATATCTATCATAGAAATCAACTATAAATATATATATACATATATATATATGATTCAGATAGTCTCTCTATGTCTTTATATACTTTCATCCAACTTTTGATATAATATTCTGTTTTATCGTGCCCTAGATATATACCTAAACAGTTTACTTCATGTTTTGATACATATCTGCCTTCTATAGTTTTATATTGGTCTTGTAAAGTGCCTAAAAGGAAACATTCTGTTTTGTTAAAATTTATTTTTGATCCAGCATGTCTACTGAAATTTTTTATTGTACTAATTGTATGTGATAAAGATTTAATATTGTTAAGTGTATGTGGCATGTCATCAACATGTTGTATATTTTAAATTTCTTTATCTGAGTATTTGTATTTGAAACCTTAGATGTGTACATTTTTTTTTATCTAACAAAACTTTGACAACAAATAAATATAAAATTGTACATCCTTGCCGTATAACTCTATTCATTTGACATGTTTTTGATATCCATCCATTATTTTTTAAACGAAAACTTGGGTTTTTGTATAGTGTCTCGATTCATTCAATGAAACATTCGCCAAAGTTAAATTTTTCCAGGGTTTTAAATAGAAAATTCCATTCTACTGAATCAAAAGCTTTTTTTCAAAATCTAAAAATAAAAGTAAACCTTCTTCGTTGTTGTTTTCGTAATATTCAAAGATGTCTAGAATTAATCGAGCCGTTATACCTATGAATATTTCTTTAGTATAGGATGTTTGTTCATTACCTCAGTAGTTATTAATGATATTTTGTAAACGTCTACCAAAAATAAATGGAATTATTTAAGAGTCTGTGTTTGTTGAGCTTACTGGCCTATAATTTTTTTAACAAAGATTTACTTCCTTTTCTATGTATAAGCGAAATAATTGCAAGTTTTTGTGAGTAGTTCATCACATCGTTATTATATTACTAGCATACCATAAATACAGGAGATAAATCTTTCCGAAAGCTCTGAAAAAATCATTTGGTATTCTGTCTAGTCCCGGGGATTTGATTGGTTTTAAGTTCATTACTGCTTCTTACATTCTTCAAGTGTCGGTAAAATTTCGCATATATTTTTATCGTTTTCTATTAAGGGTTTTATTTTACAGTTATTAGATATAATTTTATGTTTTTTTTTTTCAGGTAAAGAAGTTTACTTACATGCATTTTATGATTAACAAATCGAAAAACAGCTCACTTTATTGTGCGCAATAAATGTACAGTTTTTTTTCATGGTTTGCACTGTAGCTCTTAGTTGGGTCACCACATCATACAAGAGTTCCAATTTCTTTTCCAGTTTCTTTATCTTTTGTTCCAAATTGGTTTTAGAATATCTATAAGTGCTCCATGTAGAGCAAAGAGACACAAGCAAAACCAAGGTAAACCTACAGCCATGTTGATAGATCTGTACAAGACCTTGAATATTAGTCTTTAACTGCGTCCCAATATAAGTCAGACAAAAGATAAGAGAGAGACAAAGATATACCGCATCACTGATAGTATGACAATAATGTACAAAGTTCCAAAGGTCTTAATATGTATAGTGTATTGAGCAAACGATTTTAGTGATCTCTGATTTGTTTTTTCAAAAAATAATTGAAATCATATCTTATCGTTTTCCGTTTCATATGCATTTTTTTTCTTTGTAACTTCTTTGACAAGTACTAATGCTTAAATACAAATATCTATGTTTTTTTCCGTGTCAATTATGATGACAGCCTCTGCTGTTACGTGACCATAACTCAGAGTGTTATGCTGATAAATTGAGCAACGCACTTCGGCGTAAACAATTTACAATCCAATGCTTAATTACATAGTAATAAGCCAATAAAAGTATTTTAATATCAATATCCACCGTTCTTGTAATTAATACCAAACGATAAAGAATTTTGTTCGTCGTCTGTTCGGGGTACATATGCATATGCATCCAAGTCAAATTTTGTTGTAAAGTTATGAAGAAAATAGGAAATAAACGTGTACCAACTTCGAAATATCTTTTCACTTCATTGAAAACAATCACTTTTTCATGTAAAAAAAAAAATAACAAAAACAATATATAAATATCAATAATAGTACGTTACTAGTAGTTCTTTTGTGTTCAAAACAGTACGGTATTATTAATGCAGTTCAGGAGCTTGTAGCGCTTGGGTTGCAATATAATAGCAGACATGCCGCTTCCATTGCAAATACATTTTTGTCAACGAGCTGGATGATTGTTTCTCTGTCTCCCTAACTGTCTATTTTTTTTTTCAACATAGTGTCTTTAAAACTGTAATGTGTAAGGTTGAGGTCACAATATCTGATCGATGTCATAGGGCAAATTCAATGGGACTAAGTAGTTTTCATTGGGACACAGTGTTTCACAATTTCATGTAATTTCTTAAGGTGTCTTTACCACACTGTTAGACGGGTTGTTGTTTTTTTAGCATGTTAGGCGTACAGAAAGCTTAAACAAATTGAGATATTTACAGAGAATAGTGCTAAGTAGTAAATACGCCCAGTACTAACATTACCTTAAATATAACATCGCAAACGTTAGTCTTACTAGTGATATAGTTAGAATTAAGGAGGCTGGAAGACGAACAAACTAAAAATCAGATCTACCTTAAAATTTTGAATATGATTTAATTAATCATAAGCCATTATTTAGTAAAGAAAATTTTCTATTGTTTAAAGTTTAAAATTTAGTCATTTTCTATACCTTTTAAAAAGCTCTAAAAGCTCGTTCTAAAAGTTATAAATATAGTCAAAAATAGCCACCACTAGCCGGCCCTTCCTAAGAGGGCTCGATGGTCGTGGCCATTTTTAGACTGCATGCATCTTCTTTGGAATAGCTCTATAGAAAAATATAGAAAAATACCCATATTCAAAAGGTAAAATATTTTGATTTTTATAGCTATATAATACATCCTTTTAAAGAATTTGTCATAATATATAAATTCTTAGCTACATAAATCATATCTGGAAATTTTAGGTAGATCTAATGGTTAATTTGTTGACCATTCAGCCTCTTTTAAATCTCCGTGTTGCAATGCTTACAAGCAGTGCCTAATGATTTCACAATGAGATGACTTTCATGTTATTTAAGTGGTGGTCAACATTTTCCTTTATTTTTATATATATATCAAGCTCTTCTTCAAAAGGAGATCAAAACAGTCTTAATGAAGCTCTTCTTCAAAAGGAGATCAAAACAGTGTTAAAATGGCCACGACCATCGAGCCTTCTTAAAGACGATAGTATAATCCTTTTGAGTTTGTTTTGTTCCATTAAAAAATCCATCGCTGTTCAATAACTAATCCGTGTTAAGAAACAGTTTTAGGCAACAATGCATTAATATAAACAAAATATTCATCAAGATGGTTTAAAAAAAAGACACAAAGTGGTTTAATTTGTTTTTATCCATGTATTGCATTTCTGTTTTACAGACAGTAACTCTTGCATTCTTTCTATACATATGTTAAACTGTATATAACATACATGTACAAGAAGGGGAAAAAATCACAGTAACTATATCATATAACATCTGCAAATACTGTCATTAATAAATATAACTCACTGGATGGACTGGCA
>WFKH01011926.1:45243208-45274861 GCA_016163765.1 Magallana hongkongensis
CCCCCCCCCCCCCCCCCCCCCCCCCCCCCCCCATACACACATTCACTCAGTGCTTTTCACATCCAAGAAAATCCATGCACATATGCCATAGTCAAATTAAGCTCAGAAGCAACTCAAATATGAATAATTGATCTTGTGGCATATTTCATAATTTATAACCCTCCAGACAAAATGTCCTCAGTGTAAACTATAACAATTGGGTTCATTGATTTTAATTCATGAACTTTGTAGTGGCCATTTTTTAACCAAGTTCCAAACTTGAATAAAATCTTTATTGAAAACTTTTCGTGCAATTTCAGCTGCAGTTAATTATGTCATAGATTGAAAGCGATTGGGTGGTTGTTTGTTGCTGGTGACACTGCCTCTAATAAATCAAGAAATTATCTTTACAGGTATGGACAAAGAAGTCTGGTCAGTTGTTCAATTTCCCATGTCATTACAAGGAAATGACTCTGGAGACATTTCATTGAGACAGCTTAGGGAGATACATGAAAATTACTAATAGGCACTGAACCTGAGAGAGAGAGAGAGAGAGAGAGAGAGAGAGAGAGAGAGAGAGACAGACAGACAGAGAGAGAGGGAGAGTAATAGAGAGAGAGAGAGAGAGAAAGAGAGGAGAGAGTCTCTTGTAAAGACCTTCAAATGGGAGATTTTTGCAGAGAAAATAGGAGAATGAGAGAAGAAGGGAAGAGAGACAAACTGTTTGCTGCAGAAAAAGAAGGAAGGGAGGTGTAAATGGGAGAATGAAAAATACACAAATGGGAAACTTAGCTTTGGTTGAGATCAAGAGCACTTTCGCGGACAAAACACAGTATATGTCCTTGGTGATACAAATATTTGTTTGATAAAATGAGTGTTAAAGTTGGTTGATGGAGATAAACCAACAGGGAAGGGCAATTAATCATGATCAAGAAGGAACAATTAGAGACAGACAGAGAGAGAGAGGACAGAGAGAGAGAGTGGTGGGTGTGGGACCAGAGGCAGAGAGTAACGGTATGAGTCTGTAATGAGTCTACTCAATTATTCAATCAAGTCATAGGCCTCTATCATGAGTCATTCATTCCATCTCATTCAGCTCTGTAATTGACCAATTTCTGTTATCTGATATAATTTAAAACACCCCTCAGTTTACCAGAAAAACAAAAACTCAGACTCTCTCAGACAGTTAAAGCATTATAAAATGCAAAAATATCTGTAAATTTGTCAATAAATTGGAGAATTGGGGCATTAGACAATTGTTCACACCCAATAAATCAATTTCTTCTGGGCCCTCTACAAAATTCAATCCGATCTTGAGCACACATAATGAATACTGAATGATTTTGGATCATCTAATTCAATCTGCCTTACATAGTGCAATTTAGAAGCTCAAAATATTCCGAATCAATCTGCCATAACTTATTAGGTCTGATATCCCATTCCTCAGGTGCAATGTATCATATCATGAACTGATGAAGTGGCAATGTCTACAAATGCTTGTGTTGAAATACATGCAGCTACATAGCTCCCTATAAAACATCCCAATCAGATGATGATCTGAATCAAGCTCTTTGTTCAATTGTGAGCAGAACATCTAAACAGAAATGAAAGTCATGGGTATTTTATGCCTTACTTTGCAAGTATAAGATGCCAGTGATGTTTTTTTTTTCTTCTTCTTTCAGTTTGACACTAAATGAAATAGCTAGGAGAGAAAGCATCTGTTTCTGCAAGGCTCGAACATCTGGGGTAAAAGCAAGGAGGCTTGACGTGCTTAGGGGTCAGGTGTACTGAAACCTAACTGTGGAAAACAACCCCTTTAGATGTATGACTATCTGATGGAGGAATGGCCAGGAGAATGGAAAAGAAGGGACTTACTTTTTTTTACTAGTTTTGACCATTATTGAATAATGATTTGTCCATGGCACCTGAGGAGCAAGCCAGCAATAATTATATTTATAGATAATATTACAATATTCCCTACTAAATATACATGTATTCCATGTCCCAGTAAGAAGAGCAAGATGGAAAATACAGGACTTCAGAAAAATTACCGCCTGTAATACTGATCTTTAAGAATGGATGAGAGCTTCGCATACAATTAATGCATAATAAATTGTTTTCTTTATAGAATAATATGAGAATTGCATGTACGTCATGGAATATTATGCATAATTCAAACTGCCAATATGTAAAAATCCTCACCATTTTGAATAGATCCAGAAATATTTGTGGGGTGTGTGCATGGGTGAGGGGAAGCAGGGCCGGTGGCTGAGCCAGTGCTCAGAGGGGGATGGGGTGTCCTTGTCATGAAGGGTGAAGGGTATATATTCACAAACCTTACTGAAAAAAGATTAGTATAAACTCTGAAAATTATTGGGGAAAGTGGAGCATGTGGACCCCCCCCCCCCCCCCCCGATCCACATGCAGTGTCCTACAGTCTTTAGCATAACTGAAATAAATCTAAAAACAATATATTATAGTTTAGGTTTGGTATTAATATCCACATACCACAAATTATAACTTAATTTTACATATAAATTGTAATTGCCTAATCACTGTAGATACGATAAACGATAAACGGTACTAATGCACTTATCTTATTGGACACCTTGATAGAACACAGAATTCCACTAATTAATGAATGAGGTCAAACAAGAACTAATTAACCAAATGATCTCTTACCACAATCACAGACTGCATCCAAAGGACAATTTTTCCTCACAACAACACAAACCCCCATGCATGAACACATATATGTAATGAGTCACCATTAACAAAATGAGCGGGTTCAATCCCAAAGTATTTCACAAGCAAAATAAGTTATTCATAGATACGGCCATCTAAATTGCTCATCTATCAAACAACTCCCCCAAAAATGAAAATTAATCCAAGATACCGTCTTACCGACCAATACAAAACATCCACAGTGAAAATCAGAATCAGCAATCCTCCATCTTAATTATTGATCTGCTGGCTTTAAACTGATATTTTTCCCAATGTTTTCACACACAGCCACTCTCTTCACACAGTCGCCCTGAGGCAGGCTGGGATGTTATTGGATTTTTTTTTTCTCTGTCTGCAATTCCTCTGTTCTCTCATCAAGAGCTGGGGGAAGTGAAAGCCAGGAGGCAATTAATGTAACAATTGCATAATGTGTAATGGAGAAAGCAAACAGCTGGCAGTGTTCTCTACATTATTGGCTGCTTTTCTCTCTCTCTCTCTCTCTCTCTCTCTCTCTCTCTCTCTCTCTCTCTCATTATTCCTTTAATCAAAATGTATGCATATGCTCTTTCATTTTCTCTTTGAGCAGCCTACTCTCTCTCCTAAATTCCTATTTAAAATATCTGTTGCTTCTCATTTTTCCTCTAGACTCCCTCATTTCCCTCTTTATTCATCTCTTTTCCCTTTATTCCTCTTTTTTAAAATGTGCCTGCTTTCTTTTCTCTTTCTTTCTTTCCTTTCTCTCCCTTTCCTCTTTTTGATTACGTAAAAAGTATTTTTCTTCTCTCTCTCTTTCAAACTTCTAAACTTCTGTTTGTAAAGAATTATCCATGATTGGAGATCTCTCTCTCTCTCTCTCTCTCTCTCAGAATTTAACAGTAGGAGAGAGAGAGTTCAACTGTGATAAGGGAAATAACTCTATCAGTAAAATCCATTGCCTAAATAAATCAACCTTCAGAGATGTTGATAAAACTGCATGAAATACACTCTCTGCAAATTTCAACCCCTTACACATATGATCAAGAACTGGAATTCCAGTTCTCCAAGCTTATTTTATCATAAAATTCCCCTACTCTCAAACCTGCACCGAGACAACCTTTAAACAAAGTAAAAATGCTGTATGCATGCAAAGGACAGAAAAAAAACCCACAAATTCCCTCCACATGTGATTGAAGGGGACAAAGGCTCGACACCTGTTAAGTGTCTACCTGTATACCTGGCCTTACCTGTCCCTAACGACCATCGATTAGCCCTCAGGTGACAGAGGGATCAGGCCCCCTTGTGTCTTATCTATGCTCCCTCTCAGTGTTGGAGCCTTACATTCTGTTGTTCTAGTCTAAGAGTTGTGTTACATCAATACCACAAACATTTTTCCCTGTTCTTATAATGTGCCCATCAATTCCTTTTACATGGTTTTCATGGCATTCAAAAATAGCTGCTATTAAATGGTTGGTCAATTGTTTTTGGGTGCTTTGTGTGTAATGCATGCTGTAATCTTGTGTGCTACTCTATGAATAATCATAAAATAAAATTTATTCCAAAGATTCTTATCACTTACATTTGAAATTCAAAATCTGTTGGGTAATATGCATTCATGTAATAAACTTAACTTGATTCAAAAGTCAGAAATAAATAATACTCAACAAATCCAAAATATTCCTTTTTGAAACTGATACAAAACTAACCCACATGCATATTGAAGAGGAAGAATGTGTGTGTGTGTGTGTGAGAGAGAGAGAGAGAGAGAGAGAGAGAGAGAGAGAGAGAGTGTGTCTCAGAGAGGTCAATGCAATCATCTTTAAATTACTAATTAAAAAAAATTGTACTATTAACTTGGACACATAGTTTTGCACATTATTTATGATAAAATAATTGATTAAATTCCACACCATTATTTTTTTAAGGAGAGGAAAATTCTACAAAATTGCTGCCCTCAGTCCTTCAAGTTCTCAGTAATTAAGTACTCACTCAGTACCTTATTCTTATTAATACTTTGAATTAATTATTAATTACCATATATTGTACTCTTTTCAGAAGTAAAAGTTCCGACACTATCAGTCTTCAGATGGTGGTTCCATTATGGGGAATGAATGTACTTGCAAGCATCTAATAATTCATGGCCATTAGAGAAATTAGACTGTAAAAGAATCTATTCAACACCGCACATTGGGAAATGGGGTGTTATATGACTTAGGGATACTTGCTTTGGGGCCAAGTATTCAATGAAATAATCATATTCTATAAGGATCGGTAAATGTTTCCGAGGGTCAGGAATGTACTATACTAAAAGTCTTGTGGGTTTTTTTTAATCCTAGCTCAACAAATCTTTGGTGATCACAAAAAATATGAACCAGGTAAAAACAGTTTTTAATTGTAGAATAATTATTATTATTTGTTTTCCTAGTATTGATCATCACGATTCTTTATAAAAGAATACTTTAATTCAGGAACTATAATAACTTAGTTTCAGGTGAATTTAAATAAGAACCTGCATGTATATGCATGGATCCTCGTCAAAGTTATAAACAATTGGAAATTATTAATAAATGTGCCCCTGAAAACCTCTCATCCGTACATTATGTATATTAGAGACAATTCTGAATAACAGAGGAATTTAAATCTCAAAACTCTGACATGACAATGTTTTAACATCCTAGCCCTGTTGAAACCAAAGAATTCTGAAATTAATAAAACATGTTTTAATACACACTTTAAACCTCTTACATATGAACTAGCTAGCTCTACATACTTTTCTGTACCGAAATTGATCAAACCCATTTTATAGGCAACACCATACGAGTCCTTAAGCTTCAAAACTAAAATAATTCTGCCATAAGAACGCATTATGAAGTAACATCACAGTCAGTACTTGATACAAAGATATGATATGAAGATGACATTCAACTTCAGAAAGTGCCTTTCATAACATTCTTTAGCACATATATACTTACATAAATGCATAACAGAATGGTTTTAAAATCCCATATCAGAAACTGTCAAAACAAATGGATCCGTCTTTAAGAAAATCCCCATACAGACCACTTAAGAAATGACCCGCATTCAATGGGCAAAGTAACGACTCCCCCACTTGTATTTCCGCTCCTTAATATTTATAATAACACTGTCGGCACTTTAAAAATAAGAAGAAAAAAAAATTTCAAGTCTTCTATTGATTGAAATATAAACCGTGTCACTGGTAAAAGAAGCAACAATTGAAGTCGCAACGCCGTGACCATTCAAAACTTATACAGTAATTAAAAACCCAACAGACACGGGCTAACGAATCCTAAACTCACTGAAGGACGACCAGATTTTTTTCTCATATAGATGACATTGAACGTCCAAAGGAAGGGTTGTTTTAAATGTATCGGGTTTTTAAATGACTGTACGTAGAACTAATGGAAGGATATTTTATCTGCCTCTCAAGTAACAACACGAAAGGAGATTACATATTACGACGGGTCTCATAAAGGGGAAAAGGGCCTTTCGCTATTGTTGTTAGATAAACTTGTTAGAACATATATATTCATATAATCAGTTTGTGAAAAAAAATTTAACATTGCATTGAAGCTGTCCAATACACTACAGTTTATAGTTAGAGAAATATTTTTAATACCGGGGTAATTAATTAATTAAAAATACATGTACTTATTAACCTAAAATAAATATAGAGAAAATTTTCATTTTTTTTTTTTTTTTTTTTCTAATAGGAGATTTGTTGATACGGTAATTCACAATATACACTAGTATTACACTTTTAATACATGCATCAATTTGACCTTACAAATAAATTAGATGTAGTTCCAAATCGCAATTAATAGCAGTTCTGAAGTTTAGTATATATGACTCTGATCATCTAATCATAATTCAGGAATTTAACTAATGGCATCGAAAAAAATTGTCACAGACTTTACAAAATCAGCATTTCACCTGTAGGTATATTTGCCTTGTACATGTACATGTACCAATTTATTGTTAAACTGACAAACCACAGAGCAACTGCAGACCATGTTTAAGCTTAAACCATTAGCAAATAATATTATGTACAAATATTTATGAAATGTGAACTGATCTATTAATTAAATATTCAAATGCTCATTGTTTCTTAATAATGATGCTAATTATACAATTCATGTACCTGTTGCAAAAAGATCCTTGCTCCCAGACCTTTTGTTATTTATCTAACCAGTAGATATTTGCCTACCAAATTTACTGGTGTACCGAATGACAGTCCCCCGAAAGGAGAAACTGCAGGCCTTGTTAGCTCAAACCATTAGCAGGTCACATATAAAATGCAGTAATACAACTTATGTCTGTCTATTCTGAGATAAAAATCTTATGGATTCTTTATGGACTCTTGAAAGTTCAAACAACCCTTCACCAACCCCCTAAGTACTGTTGACGTACATTCTTTCTCATAAAAGGCCTTCCCAGTTTTATCATGTTACGAAAAATTTCTCTCTTTCATTATATGAATTTCTCTCTCGTTCTGTTTTTGCTATGTAAATACAAGAGACAGGAATTTATGACACTTGTAAATGAATAGTGTAAACACCAATTGTCCTGTGTCAGCTAGCAATTGAAAACATTTTTTAAACATGGAATGATATATTTTTTTTTTTTAATTTGACCAATGCATAGAAATTTTAACATTTCAATTTTTTTTCAGGCGATAATTTTAAAGACAAATTTTGACATATACCATTATCTTGGACCTTTTGACCATTTCTTTCTATAGCATACCAATTGCCAAGTTGACATGCAGTAAATTAGCATGTTTATGACATGTATGCTCTAATCATAAAACAACCTTGAGTTTTATCAAATTAAGCTTGAATAATTAATTCCATAAATGCCAGCTAACTTAATTGCATTTGGACTTTTAAAAATGTCATCTGCATATTACAGAAAGTATATATTCCAGCTTTAATTATTATATACACTTATAATTCTCAAAGAAAACTTTCAAATTGAAAATAATTTTACAGTTGTGATGGTCAGACCGGTTTGAAACCGCGGCGTCAGATAGCTCAGTGGGTAGAGCACCTGATACATTTGAGTCTTGGTAAAATGGGTAGGCAAACCCGGGCCGGGGCAAAATAAAAGCCGGGGCAGATCGAGATTTTCCAATTTACATCAGAAATAATTAACCAATGTCATTGAAATTTTCAGGGTATGTTACGGACCAGTATATCTGTATTCGCTGCAAATATTGCTGCACAGCAATGCGTGTTTTGGAATTTATTGACGATTGTTGATTTCCAAGTTGGTCTAGCTATTCTGGAGAGATATCTGTCAAATGTGCATGTGTTTAGTCTCGACGAATCTAGCTGAGATAATAAATTAAGATACTATATATTATTTGAGCAATGACTGTTCATAACTCTGAGGGTTTTTTTTTTTTAGGTAACCTCTATTTGGCCAATGCAAAGAACAGTTGCAGAATACAAGTAAATTCATTTACTGACAACTGAAATAAATTATTTTGGATACATTGTATATATATATTTAAGGTATTTACACGTACATAGAAGTAAAAAAAACAAAAAAACTCCCAGAGTGCAGCTCTGTAAACATGAAAAAGTCAACTCTTGAAACATTTCTTTCTTTTCTCAGATATGCCTAAGAATGGTTTCATGCAGGCTTCAATCAACCAATAACAACTGTCATTATTATAAAATTTAGCCTATCTGACTTTTCATAAAGGACATCTCAATTTTGTGTCACTGTATGTTAATTTCCAATTCAAACCCAGATTTTTTAGCTTTTTACCTTTCAATTCATCAAATTTGGGTCCAACTGCTGCGAGATGGAAATATTCCTTTGTTTTGTGTGACAGACAGACACATGTGTCATTGTTTATGTCAATAGAAACCACATGGGGCACTTTGTGCTTCCGGTCAAAGAGAGAAATAGTGCAAGTAAATAAACGTCGTTTCCAGAAAGAATGTTCAGGTTATGATTATTTTCATGTTTGTCAATTTGATATATACTGTATAAGGGTAGGTTTATATCAGCAAGACCCAAATAGAATCGAAAATATATAAAATCTGTTTTTCTGTAGGAAGCAAATAATTTCTTTACCGGATAAAAACGAACTGATATCAATAATGATTATGCTATTAGCATATGAAAACCGCCAGCTAGAAATAACGTAGGCTTGCTATTTTGTATTCTTTGAAGAAAAAAATGACTTTGCATTCTTTTGACCCATAAGCGTAAATAAACTTTTTTTCTCAAAAGGTGATTTTTACAGAACACGTGATTTTTACAATTTCCTGAAATATCGCTTCGCGCATTTCCATTTCTCGAAAGACTCCTCCATTGTAGAAGACCCTCTAGGGGCTATTGGAAAATGTCAACAAATGCACATGTTTGATAGACCGAGATACACACCGGCATAGCTGAAACACGTTGTACTGGACTGATTATTGTTTTAAAGACCAAGGAATTCAGTAAGAAGATGTAAGTTGGGCGTGGTTGAACAAAGGTATAGGCTATTGGAGGGAAATTAACATTCTCTTTTAAATTTAAGCTGAACATGCAATATACTGATATATAGGCCTGTACCTAGCTTTTACCAGTTTAACTGTCTTCATCTCTACAAAAAAAAAGATAGGTAGTTTATGGATATGACAAAACTTTGTTCTCATGCGGAGTTTGTATTTTTCAAGGGTTCTTATAATGACTACTGTACTGCAGTAATCATCTGATCATGGTAATGTCATATATTGTGTCAGTAAAATCTGTCATGACTTGTGCATTAATTCTTTCACATAGATCGAATTATTATAATTTTCTTCATATCAAGGTTAGAATTTTTATATCATTTAATGAACCCATGCATATAATTGAAGTTAGAATTAATTTTTAAATAAATCTTAAAGATGTTTAACAATCAGTGGTGGGTCCAGAGGTCATATTGATATGGTGGGTATATAAAGAGCTAGGGAAGGAATATTACTTTAGATATACTGGAAAATGAATTGAAATGATAGTGATATGTTCATAGTGTAGTTATCATTGATGTCACCTGGTTACATGTAACAGGTGTGACCGTCGGTCAATATATCGGTATATGTCAGAGATCCTGGGTTTGAGTCTGTGACATTTGGCGCCCTACATTCAAAACCCATGGTCACTCCCGAGGAACATGTTTCACAATATTTCCTTAAACTCATGGAATTCTACTCGTAATTTCTACCAAGAGGGGGAGTATGTCATCGGGTTAACATGCAGGTGTGTGACTGTCGGTCAACATATCGGGTTTCAATAGCTCAGTGGTTAGAGCGCTGGCATGGTATGCCAGAGGCCCTGGGTTCGAGTCCCAGCTGAGACTTAACTTGATAAGTCACCTGTTAATGCACGTCTCAGGTATAAGTGTGCAATGCATTGCCAATTCGATCTGTTCCTTTTAAAATTTCATACATACGTATCAAGAATTAAGAAATTCTGTAACATTATAAAGACAGTAAAAAAGTATACATGTAAGTGTACTTTTCATTCTGTTAACAGACACTTAATCAGTTCAAAAGATGATGGACTTGGGTAACCATGGAAACAATGCCAACATGACACTGGTCAAACTGAATCTGGAGGGGTTTGATGATGATGCATCGAAAGAGGGAATCGCAGTCGAATCTTCGTAAGTCAAGATAAGCGTTATAGCTACTGTTGTACACAAATACATGATTGTGAAAATGGGCTTTTATCCTATTAGACTCTGTCTTCTGTATAGTTTTTTTTAATGCATGATGTACATATTGTTATTCATAAAGGAGAGAATTTATGTGTTTGGTCTTTACCACAGGCAATAATCATGATATGATAGGCAATTCTAACATCTTACTTTGATTTTATGTTTTAAATTTGATGTTTCTTTTTTCAGGTTTGCCTCAGGAGAAAACAGTCTAGTAATGACCCCCACCATGTCAGACCTCCCTACTGGTAATTGTACTCACAATTTCTTATTGTTTTTACTGGTAATTGTTTACTACAAAATACTCTTATTATAATAATGAATTCATGTATACATTACAGCTAAGCCAGTTTCCCTAGTCTTAAGATTGTATTATATAGACTTACAGTATTGTACTATAGACCTGCAATATAAAAAAAACTATACATAGAAAAAAAACATACACATTTGTACACATAAAAAAATAACTTATTAGATATAACAAATCGAAATTGCTTGTCCCTTGCTCTTAACTATAACTGTATGTTTTACTCCACTTTAGTTAAAGAACTTGTGTCTCATTGTGATTTCTCACACAATACGCAAACTTTCATTATCAGATCTCTTTGAACATTCAAACTTTGGCTGTTATATCAATTTTCAGTTGGGCTACAACAGACTACAGAAGTGGAGGGCGTGGCACCTACAGAGGTAGGTCCTGTTAATTAGAAGCATGAACACAAGCATCCTTGGTAAAAAATATACAGTCTTTGAAAACTCATAAATGAAACCCTTAGTGTCTTATGCATTCTTCTTGATGAAAGCTGTAAACTATCAGATGTCCAAACTTCCAGCACAGTTATATATAAAGAGTTGTCTATCTTGAATTGTTTATGAGAAGTATACTGGTAATTTAATATTTGTTTCTGTTATCCATAATTTATTAGATAATGTACTAAGTTTTTAAAAGTTGTTTTTATTGTATGTGAACAAAAGATGGAACATCTATTTTATTATCAATTTTTTGTTGTTGATTTTTTTTATATAAATTAAAAATATGAAACTGAATGATGCAAATTAATAACTCATAATGTTCTGTACTGGTACACTCCATGTGTCTTAAATATTTTTAATGATTTTGTATACATCATGTATAATACATGTACATGTAAATATGTGAAAATTATAATCCGAGTGTATAGAAATTTGAAATTCTCTACATTAATAATGAATAAATTTACTTTTTTGAAACTAGAAAAAGAAAGGTGGTTGGCCAAAAGGCAAAAAGAGGAAGAAGATGCGGGACTCCAACGCTCCGAAGCCAGCACTAAATGGCTACCTTCACTTTCTGAACGAGAGGCGGGAAATCCTTCGCAGGGAGAACCCAACCATGGCCTTTGCAGAAATGATCCGGGTTCTGGGAGCCGAGTGGACCAAATTACCACAACACGAGAAACAGGTCAGTAGATTGAACGGGAATCCCCCATTGGAAATGGGTCAGAAACACTTGTTCCTCCTGTCATACGACTGTCCAAAGTTGCTGTTATTTTTATGCAGTAATATTCAATATTTTTCAGTGAACATGGCTTAATGTTCTTAAACTGCTCTGTTTGATTATTCTATAAGGCATGTAGTTTGGTAAATATTCCAGTCGAGTAAGCACAGTGCCATTATCAATGACAAAATGTGACAACATATGTTTCTTAGTATTTTGAATTTTTTAACTTTTAAATTTTTGTTGGAAGCAATTTCCTTCATGGAGTTCTGCATGCAACTAGTGGTTGTAATGGAATATAAAGTGAGAGTGTAATACATGTAGGTATGTGAGTATAAGGTATAAAAATCTATGTAATTTTAATCGTGTTCGTTTTGCTGACAGAGATTTCTGGATGAAGCAGAAAAAGACAAGGAGCGTTATAACAGAGAGATGGAGGCCTACCAGAAAACGGAGGCGTTTAAACTCTTCAAGGCACAGAAAGAGAAGAAAATGAAAGGTACATGCACTTGATATATATAATCATGAATAAAAAAATTATGCTTGGATGAAAAATTAGAGATATTAAGGTTTATTAAATTTAAATTTATATAGCAGTCACTCCTCAAGATAATTTTCATGGGCAACAAAAGAAGTGTCAACAAATTTTCTGCTTTTATGCATTGTCAATACTCATACATGTACATGTGATATGTACCGGCGGTACGCAAAATGTACCGTTTTTTTCTACCCCATTCACGGTGTAGAAAATGAAAGGTACATGTTCGTGATACAATCATGAATATAAAAAAATTCATAACCCAAATTTTACCAAAAATATGAAAGGTTACAATATATATCAAATATATACAAACTGAGAAATATTGATCGTGATTAGATAAGAAAATCACAGTCACTGCTGTAGATAATTTGTATGAGCAACAAAAGAAGTGTCAACTTACAAATTTTCTGCTTTTATGCATTGTCAATACTTTGATTCTTGATATTGTTCTTGACAGAAATGGAAGCCCAGAGTAGTTCATTAGAGGTAAGTAAAGATTTTAGGAGAAATTGTTATCTGCAATTGAGAGATAAATATATACTAGCTATGATTTGAAAATAGATTTAAAGTAAAATCCCTACCATAAGAATTACTTAGAATATTTTGGCAGCAAAAATAAATCTGTCAAATTTTCCCATTTCACTTTGTTTTATAGGTTTTTTTTTGTATGCAAGAATGATTTACTGTAGATTCCTTATTTTACGCGAGTACTTAATTCCACGAGTCAACTGTTTTGTATCAAATTACAAGAATATAAAAAATGTGAACGCCAAATTTTCATCATAGTTTCATTTAGTTTACATCTGTCCGAAAAATAAGATTTTAAAATCTGCGAGATGTGCTGCCTCGCGTTTATATAGGAATCTACAGAGTAAATCCATTACATTTATCAAACCCCACAAAATCCACTGTACAATAGAAGGGCCATCAGCCAATGACAGAAATGATGGATGATTTTCCTGTGTTGTGGGTTTTTTTCAGTTAATGGGAGAGAGAGAGGAGGATGAGAAGGGAGCGTTTGACATTCCAATCTTCACTGAGGAGTTCCTGGACCATAATAAAGGTCAGTGCTAATTAACTGATTGACCAGACTAATGAACTGGTTAGTCAGACTAATTAAAATTGAAAATCCAGTGTACATGTAAAAAGGTATTTAATTACAGCGCACATTGGTATTGGAACTATGAAAATTTTAAACAGTATTTGATTTTTGTTTTAGAAAAAAAAAATTCTGTATTATTGAGAAATTTTAATTTGAAGCATAAAAAAGCAGAGTTTTTTATTCCTCTGATTAGAACTTCATGGTCTAAAGAGTTGCAGTATAATTGTAATTACCAATCAGTGGATACATTTAAGCTACTGTAAATTGAAAAAAAATCTGAATCAGATGTGATTTGGTTTTCACATTACGTGTAGCTGCTATATGGTCAGCTCTATGTACAGGGCTCCGAATAGTTTTGAAGTGAAGAATTGAATTTATCCATTTGCAAAGGCTGTCTTACGATTTAGAATTATTTCCAATGAATAGTTAATTTAGCAAATTTTTAAATCTTATGTAGTGTATTCAGATGATTGAAATGGGGATAAATCCTGTCGCTCTTATTAAAGCCAAGCTGATGTCATTGATAAAAACAGCTCAAAGTAGAATGTTCTGGTGCTTGAACATTTGAAAGCTACATTTATCCAGGGAGGCAATTTAGTGCTCTTATACATTTTAAAAAGAATATCTGAATTTTAAAATCTCCCCATTATTTTCTGAGAGTTGAGAACTATAAGAAATAAGGATAAATGTTCCATGTTCGTGATTTTATATTCTCGCGATTTGATACAAAACAATGGGATCGCAGAATTAAGTACTCGCGTGATATAAGGTATTTACAGTATTACTTGAAATTATTTGAAAGCTATCCAAAAATGAGCCATCTGTTGTGTTAACTTGCCTGGTTATCAAGTTAAGAGTTATCTCTTTTATATGATTGTTGTACCTTAACTTTCCTTATTTCTACTATTTCAGCACGGGAAGGAGAACTTAGACAGCTGAGGAAACAAACAACAGAGCTGGAGGAACAGAATGCCATCCTGAGCAAGCACATTGAGAGCATGAAGCATGCGATCGAGAAACTGGAAATAGAGGCTGTGCAACAGCGCAGCACAAACATGGCGCTACAAGGTCACCTCGACAACCTTCGGACCACGCTCACCGACAACTTCACCTCGGTGCCATTACCAGGTAAGGGGAAAGCTTTGTTACTGAATGTTTGTTAAGTTTTATTCTGCAATCATTCTTCATATTCAATGGGTAAATACTAAGATATAGAGCAGATAGTTTTTTGGGACTTCCATGGTTTTACTATATTAATAATTCTTTGCTACACCCATATTCTTACTTAATAGAAAAAAATTTTTAGCATGCCTTTGTTCTTACTAAATGTATTTTGTTTATAATTATTATGCCCCCACTCCGAAGGATAGGGCGCTATAGTGTTTTACCCTTGTGTGTCTGTTTGTCTGTCCATACGTAACAAATTTCTGTCGCATTTTTCTCTGCAACTATTCATTGCAGATGCTTGAAATTTTAACCCACTCTTTGTTTAGGTATGTCATATGGTGGGATTAAGTTTTGTACCAATCAGATGTCAACTTCCTGATAAATGACAACTTTGTTTATTTTGTATATTAACATCGGAGTGGGGTATCACTAGTCAGCATTGGCTCACATATATCTTGTATTGTATTCCTTTAATCCAACTATCTCCTCTGTTCTAACTATGTTAATGTTAGGTACATGTACTCCCATGTTTTAACTATGATAATTCCATGATACATTTTATACCCCCTTGTTGTAACAATGATTTTGTTTGGTTGACACAGGCACCAGTGAACTTCCTACCCTGGACACAATAGACAACTACATGGCCAAGCTGCACAACCTGATCCTGGACTCCCCCCAGGACCACCAGGCCCTCATATCCATGGTCAGGGATGTCATTGGTCGGCTAAATATAGACCAGTAAGTCACATGACCTTGACGTATTCAAGTAGATAAGCAAATGGTAAATTTCAATACCAGATAGGCCAGTATACGTAGTCAGGTATATCATTGTTTAGCTAAATATAGACAAGTAAGTGGCATGATCTGTTCAAGTAAGGAAGAAACTAGGTTCTAAATACAACCTTAAATTCTCCGTAGTCAGGGATGTCATTCTTTGGTTGATATAGACCAGTAAGTCACATGATGGGCTCAATGGAACTTTATCTATTAAAATATTACAATTAGTAACTGAAAAGATGCAGTGCCACATAGGCCAGTAAATTCTCTGATTCATGAGAAAGCATCAATAGTTAAAGTGTAATCATATTGACCATGTGTCATGACTATGCAATATATATGTTAGAAGTTTGAGACTTTGTTTAAGGTTACATACTATACATAGCTTCTATAAAGTTTTATGTTTTTAAAATTCAATGGATTTTCTATACCCCCTGCAAACAAAGTTTGGAGGGACATATAGGAATCACCTTGTTCGTCTGTCCATCCGTCCGTCTGTCCATCTGTCTGTGCAATCGTATCCGGTCCAGATCTTTCTTATGGAGAAGCATAGGAAGTTTCTACTTCACACAAAGATTGCTTATGAACTGAGGATGTGTCATGATTTTGACCCAAGGTCATTCAGGCAAGGAAAAGTGCAAAATTCATGTCCCGTCCATATCTTTCTTATGGAAAAACATAGGAAGTTATTTCTTCATACAAAGATTGCTTATGAACTGAGGGTATGTCATGATTTTGACCCAAGGTCATTTGGGCAAGTTCAAGGTCACAGGGAGGAAAAGTGCAAAATTTGTGTCCAGTCCATATCTTTCTTTTGGAGAAACATTGGGAGTTTATACTTCACATAAAGATTGCTTTGACCTGAGGGTGTGTCATGAACTTGACCCAGGGTCATTTGTGCAAGTTCAAGGTCATTGTTAAAAAAAATGCATTATTCCTGTCATTGTCATATTTTGTAATGGAAAATGATTAGACACAAAGATTGTTTGTGACCTGTTAATATGTCCTGATCTTGAGCTCTGATCATTTGTGCAAGTTCAAGGTCACTATAAGAAAAATGGTGCATTCATCATTTTCCAATAGAGAAATGTTTGAGTTATATTTTCTTACCGGGGGGTATCATTTGTGAGCTTGCTCACAGTACCTCTAGTTTCATTGGGTTACATATTAATATTTTCTGTGATAAATTGTGTTTGCAATCTTTTTTTTTTAGGGATAAGATGTGATAAAAGAGATTTCCAGACCTAGCCTAAGTGTTGTCACTGAAAAAAACCCCCATCTGTCTTGTTATGTATAATGTATTTCATCTATGTGCTTAATAAAACATAAAAAAAAAACATTGCAGTTATTTTTGTATAATGATGTCCACTCCTCAGCAGTGTTCATTTTAAGTATACTGTCTGGAATAGTTTCTGTACATCGTGTGTGGATATTGTTATCATAATGTAGATTCATTAAATCATAGATGTTCATGATATCATGGGTATAATTGTCTGACAATGGTGAAATGATATCACAGACAACAACAATACATATAATGCATAGGAGTGTTAGTTGAACCTCTTATTTGTCATCTAAAACTTTTGCTTCAGTGTTTGAGGTAATTTTTTTTTTCATTAAAACTCATCTTGGCCAATAAGCTATAACACCTGTACATCATAGTAAACATCTTTTGGTTTCAATTTACATATAACAGTTTTTAAGAATAGACAATATCTTGAGATTTTTAAGGATGATAAATTTTAAAGGTAATTATACTGGGGATTTCAGACCCTCCAGGTGCCTCTGCTTGTTGAACTGTATAACCAATGTAATGTTATTGGAGTAACTTTGTTGAAATCGCTTAGCCAGTCTCTAATTATTACTGAATTAGGCAAATTTGATGTCCTAACAGGTTAGTGTGCGTTCGAACTTCTTTCTGATATAATCGCAAGACCCCGGTATGATTCTGCAAAGCTATATTGGACGATGTAGAAAACCCCTGGGTGCAAAGAGTTTCTCGGAGTCTGTCTCTTTCTAAGTGATGTTCTTGTCGCGTTTAAATCCGTACCTTAAAACGTTCGTTTGACGTTCTGAATACTTTGGAAACATCAATGCTTGCTTTAAATTTGCACATTTCCAATTTTGGTCATATCGTTCCCTTCCTTTCCGCATGCGCACTGCTATTGATCGTCATTCGAACAAACGCAGAACCTCTGTTGTGTTTGTTGATTCTTTGTATTTCCCCTTCTTGATAAAGGATTGCAAAGCTAACAAAAATTCTTCGTTAGTGTGATATTCTGGATATGGCGGATTGGAATGCTACTGAGAAAAATTTTGATATGAAAAACAGACTGGTGAAAAAATGATTACAGTAATGGCGTTAATTTATGAAGTAAGCAATCTCCATTGGTATTTTATTAACTTTAAAAAAAAATTTAGCTTAATTTTATAAAAAGCCTGGAATGCGTCTGTGGTTACAAAAAACGAAAATTATTATTGATCTTACTAGAAGTATAATAAGTTGGCAATTGCTACATTATCTGAAGTATCCGGCAGCTATAATTACCGTTCTTTATTTCTACATGTATATAACAGACAGAGTATACTGTATATTATTTTTCATAATGAAGAACCTACAATGTCATTTAATTTTAATAATAGATCGGTTAAAAATTTTTTTTCTTGAAGGAAAACCTTTGGATTTTCATCAATATCACCTAGATTTATGGTAGATAAAAAAAAAGTTACGAAATTTTTAACGAACATTATAACACGCAGGTACAGAATTTTGAAGTACCTGTGTACTTCGGAGATCGTAGAAATTTGATAAGTCTTGATTAAATCGCGTAATACTTTCAACAAACTCAGAGTTTGTACTTGGGTTAGTTACGACCCTCTTAGAACAAAACGCTGTTGTTTTAAGAAATGTGTTACATTAAAAGTTTTATAGATCAGTTGAAATTGATAAATTTTAAACACATATGTTAATCGCAATATAATATTGCATAGATAAAGCTAGGATAAAGTACAATTTTACCGTTTAGAACACGTTTATTGTGCTTTATTTACTATTTTAACAAGGCATGAATATCAACAATTTTTATTAAAAAGATTCTTAATTAGAACGAATAGTGACCCCCCCTCCCCTCCCCTAAAAAACCAAATTCAGTTCAAGTATGAGAGAACATAACAATAAAATTTAAAGCAATAAGTGTTGTTTTAATTTACCTTTAAAAAGAAATCAACTGTCACAGTGATATTTTTCTTCTTCTATTAAACTTACAATTCATAACTTTGTGGATTGCCATCAGATTACTTGGATGTGATGACAGAGTCGTCAACGCCATCAACAAACGTTGCCATAACGTTACGAAAAGCCACAACATTGCGACTTTGTCCATGTTTTAGAGCTCTGCTCTGTTGAACTTAGCGAAATTGTAACCGTGAGGAGACGGTGCTCAATGACAGTAGATGAGACTAGAAGAGTCATCATGTCTGTATAAACCGAAAACGGCCCCTACGCAGAAAGGACTCAGGTGCAGGTTTTCAAACAAAACAAGGGTTCTTTTTGTACATCACAAACATAGAAACATCTTTTGGTAATTACAAACATCGTTAATCATTCAAACTTGTCTATATCTGGCTCTCAAGGTTGTTCGGATCATAAGTGAGCATAGAACTCTGATATTTCTAATTTGTTTTTTTTTTTAAGAAAACATTAGAATTTTTTGATAAAAAATTTAAGTGGTCAAATTGCTATGTCGACAAAGACCTGTGTCTCGCCATCATGTCTAGGGTACGACTTAATTAATAATCAGATAAGCTGCGTGACGTCAAACCTTTCAACCTTGTGCTCATTTAATTGATGAAAAAAACATGTGCCTCCTTTTTTTTAACATGTAATATATCTTAACATTTTCTTTCTACTTCATTGCTATTATTGCCAAAAAATTAAGAAAGAATCACGAAAAATTTTCAAACGAAAGATCTAACGAGGAAAAGAGGACTTCGCCATATCAATTTAAAGTATTTTTCTGCTTCAAGAGAAATAAAGTTTGATAAATTTTTAAAGTGTAGTAAACTTGTGTTGAAAATCAATTAGTTGATAAAGTTACATGTATAAATTACTTTGCACATGTACATGGTTTCATTAATATTCGATGGAATAAATTTTCGTGGATTATATGAAAAACACTGTATCAAGAACAAATAAATTGGTGGCCGATGATCAATTTGGAGCAGATATCTATTGATTATGTTATTTAGTAATACTTTAATGAATATTTCATATCTAGAATCAGGGAAGTCCACGAAAATTATTTCTAAAATAACAATACCTGGCATCAATTTTGTGTTTAAGGCTGGAAAAGTTATACTGAATGCAAATGAAGTCCAACATACTTATTAGTCCGCAATGCGCCTAAGGTTTGTAACAAGAGGCCAATAGGCCTCAACGGTCACCTGAGTACCATTGCCCATACACAAACTTGTCGAGGAGTCTCATATATGCATTTAATTAAGTTTCATTCTGGAGTAGAAAAATTATAATATTATAATGATGACCACCTCCCTGCCTGAAATCTTTCAAAAAGGACTATGAAACCTATAATTTTAGCGAAAAACTTAAAGATCACAATAGAGTGCATGACCTAATTTTGAAAAGGTGCACGACTCTAATAGAAAATAATTTCCCAATATTTGTTAACTTTCTAGATAGGTTTTATGTTTATATGTTTTCATAGATAAACTAAAACAAGGTGGCTAGTATAATACAATCATGTTTTATTCAAAACAACCTCCCATCCCCCATCCCCAAGGGCAGACAGAAACTCTCCCTGTGGGCATTTAAACAAAAAAAAAAGCATTCCAGTTCCAGCTGTCTAATGTTCAATTTTTACCATCTGGCATTTATACCAAAATCATTTTACATGTACTGCTTATCGGTGATTTTGGTTAGCCAATGATTACTTTACTATTAACGAGTCTATTTGTTCATTTAGAAAGTTCATACACTGTTTTTGTTTCAAATGATAAAATACTTGCATAACTCTTTTGACCATACAACTTCTTAATTACATTATAATCAATGATTAATTACTAAATTTATGAACAAGCAAAGGAAGATAACTCCATTATGAAGAAGCAAGGGAAGATAACTCAATTAACTCCCCCTGAACTCTTTCCAAATGGTTTTACAATATCTTATCTTTGGTAGACAGCTTCATTCTTTCTCTTTTTTTAATATGTGAATTTACTCATTTCCTTCATTGAAATTCCTGAGCAGAATAAAATAATAAGACAAATATATACCCCCCCCCCCCCCCAGCCATAACCCTTGCCTTACATGTAGGTGCCATGAAATATTATTAAAGATGACAGATTAATGTTTTTTTTTCTAAATATGCAATCAGTTTTTATTCTGTGTCAGTAGACGTTGTTTAAAAATTATATAAATTAACACTAAATGACAATTTTGGCCACACCCTGCATTAAGAACCCTTACCCTATACACTATATGAGTGTTTTGGCCCCACCCTAGATTCAAATCCCTACATTGGGAGACATGAAATTTAAAATTTTGATAGATAGCTTTATTTTCTTTCTTTATATGCAGTCAGTTTTTATTCAGTATCAGCAAAAGAAAGGAAGACGATTTTTTTAAACATTAAATGCATTAACACTATATGATTATTTTGGCCCCGCCCTAGAGTCAGAACCCCTACCTCGGGGGGCATGAAATTTATAATTTTGGTAGAGGGCTTCCTGGTCTACAAAATTATGAATTCCGTTTTCATTACAGGTGTGTGGAAGTAGAGAAGATAATTTTTAAACATTATATGCATTAACACTATACATCCATTTTGGCCCCACCCTAGAGTCAAAACCCATACACCAGGGGACATGAAATTTACAATTTTAGTAGAGGACTTCCTGGTTAACATAATTATGAAGTCAGTTTTTCGTACAGATGTGTGAGAGTAGAGAAGAAGATTTTCAAACATTATATGCATTAACACTATATAGCCATCTTGCCCCCCCCCCCCCCTTTCGGCCTGAACCCCTGACCCAGGGGCCATGAATTTCACAATTTATGTAGAGGAGTTCGTGGACATCATTACCATACATTCAGTTTTTTCCCACATGTTTGGGAGTAAAGAAGAAGATTTTCTAAGATTTAATACATTTTCACTATACGGCTATGTTGGCCCCGCCCTAGGGCCTAAACCCCTGACCCAGGGGTCATGAATTTCACAATTTAGGTAGAGAATTTCATGGACATCATAGCCATGCATTTAGTTTCTCTCAAATTTATATGTGAGTAGAGAAGATGATTTTCTAAGAGTTAATACATTTTTACTTTATGGCCATATTGGCCCCACCCTAGAGCCTGAACCCCTGACCCAGGGGCCATGAATTTCACAATTTTGGTAGAGGGCTTCACGTACATCATAACCATGCATTCAGTTTTTCCCTCACATGTGTGGCAGTAAAGAAGAAGATTTTTGAAAATTTGGCTTTTTTTTTGCATATTTGGCCCCGCATGTGGGGCCCCAGGGTGGTAGAGCCATTAATTATACAAATTAGATTCCACTTACCATAGAGATGATTCACACAAAAAATGGTAACAATTGGTCTTGTAGTTTTCAAAAAGAAGATAAAAATGTAAAATTGTTAACGCACTGTGGCAACGCACAGACGCACGACGACGGACGAAAACAGATAGCAATAGGTCACCTGAGCTTGCTCAGGTGACCCTCAGGTGACCTAAAAACTTATTGTTATTTATAATAATGATCCTTTTTAATGTTCTGTAATTTTGGACTCTTCATAAACTATTAAAAATTGGGGGGGGGGGGGGGTTTTTTGAAAAGAGTGTATAGTTTGTATCTAACTTTTTCATTTTCAAAAATCAGGACGTGATATTTTAATTCGGGAAAACAGAAGTATTTAAATCTGATCATTAGATATTAGACCTAGAATAAGTAACTTTAACTGAAGTTCCTCATTCTCTCTCTCTCTCTCTCTCTCTCTCTCTCTCTCTCTCTCTCTCTCTCAATAAGTAAGTAAAAAGCTTTATTTGTTAATAATTACAAATTGTTAACTATTAAAAGACAAATGAAGCCTTAATCAAGTCTTCTGTTTATTGAGCACTCAATCAAAATGACTTCTCTCCCTAACTAATAATTTTTCATTAGAATATGATCGTCGATGATTTAGAAACACCGTCTCGTCATTTTGAGAATTTAAGAATGTCCTTCAGTAGCTGGCGTCTCAATTCCTCCGTTGGTTGATTTACGTACATTATTCTTAACAAATGCCCGGAATCTAAACTGTTTAAAACTGGTGGAAGTGTTGTGTGGACGTCAGCACTTCTTTTGTTATAGATTCCATGATCCACCTCCCTATTTTGCTTATTTGTTCGTTGAAAGAGGCCATGGTGTGGAAAATTTGCAATTTCTCCTTTTCCCAAATTGATGCTCCATTCCTTTTCACAGCTACAGCCATTTGGTTTTCGTGGACATACAAAAAACTGTAAACTGGATTCTTTGTCGTCATTTAGTGTTTCTAGGTATTCAGAATTCCTTGCAAAGACAAAACAACAGTCCAAACAAAGTGACACGAAATAAGGTAATCATTCACAAAACAAACATACATTAAATTCTAAATAAAATGCATATTCTTCAAAAACTTAAAAAACAATTTCAATTGAAGATATCATCAGTATAATGACCCCCCCCCCCCCATATAAATTCTCTTTTAAAGATATTGTAGGGATTTAGTTGTTTTTTCATTGTATATGGTGGTATTATTCAATAAGATTTCAATCTAACACGAAGAAATTTGCTGTTTATATGTTTAATAATTCATTATCTAGTCTTGACACTTTAATAATTCATAAGAAAATTATTCCGTCATTCGATAAAAATTGTTAATGAATTTTAACTGTAAATCAACCAGAACATTAATAACTTTTTTTTTTAATTTGAGATTCTGTATACAGGGTTATTCCTCCCCCACCCCCCGTGTAATTTTCTCCCTTCTACACCTGCAAACAGTTTTGCCCCGTATTGAATTCGCCCAGACACATTTGTATTTCAAAAGAGATTATTTGAGAAATTAGAATTTGCCCAGTCTTAAATTCGCCCACTGACAACGCAGGTTAAAGGGGCGAAAATAAAACGGGGGCGAATATTTCCCTGTATACAGTAGCCCTGGCTTGTTTTAGACTTAATTTTATTTATTTTTATTCTTTATCTTTGAAAGAAATTATCTAAGATATATATTTTTTACTATGTAGTCAACTTACCATTCCTGACTCCTTTGTAGACCATCAAACTGCTTCGGGATGATCGAGTCTTTGACGACATCAGTATATGTTGCCGCGACTGTAAATAATTGCTGCATGCAACCCGAAGTTGTCCATGTTCTATAGCTCTTTTAACGAAGTGAAATAAAACTGCGAGCGCGACTTTTATATATATAGAGCGTTCTATGACAAAACAAAAAGTGAGACTAGAAAGTGTATTACGACAAAAGATGACAAAGGATGAGACAAGAAGAGACATACTGTCTGAATTAACGTCCCCCACGCAAAAAGAGATCAGGTGCGGATTGCAATCTAAAAAAGCAGGTTCTTTGGTACATCAAAAACATAGAACAACTGTTGGTGGTTACATTTCAGACCCGAAAGCATCGTTAATCATTCAAACTTGTCTATATCTGGCTTTCGAGGTTGTTCGAATCACGAATGAACAACAGATTCTGATATCTCTAATTTTTATTTTAAAGAAAAGATTAGAATGTGCTAACATAAAATGTGGTGGTCAAATTGCTTTGTCGACGAAGGTGTCGTCATCATGTCTAAGGGACGACTTAATTAGGGTTCGACTAATCACGAATATTTTCTTTACAAAATAATCATTTGTCTAAACAACTGCATGTCGTCAAACTCATCATTGTTTTGCTCCTTTAGTTAATTAATAAAATACCCTTCCTCTGTCATTTTATTACAGAGGCGCTCCCCATGCATCTTAATCAAAGTATTAAAAAATTGCATCCCTATACTGTTTTTATAGTAAAGGAATGAAATATTTGCACACGGGAGCGCCTATGGTCATTTTTTTTTACATATAAATTTAAACATTTAAACTTTTTTTTTCAACTCTGTTACACTTTACTTGCGAAAACCTGAATAAACGTTTAGAATTAAGGTAGAAAAAAGTAGATTAATTTAAAATCATGCAACAGGATTTTTAATAACTTTGCTTTTAATAGATATTTTACTAATCGTTTCTTGTTTAAATCAGAGTGTTCAATTTAATATACATCAATTAAGTTGTATTGTTTATAAATATCACTTTCAATTAAGGAAAAAGTAATCATTCTTTGAGTATTATTTGGTGATCAAATACGGTCGGGGGTGATCAAATCCAATAAAGCCCGTAGGACTTTATGATAGATTTGATCACGACCAATCGCATTTGATCACCTCATAATATTCAAAGAACGTTTCCTTATTACTTATGTTTATATAATTTTCAGCAATTGTACGATTGAATATTTAGAATAGCCTTTGATGAAATACATTAAATATGCGTTACAAAATCGATGCGTAGTGTTATCATAGACAAATACACTGGAGAATGTAAGTAAATAATATTCAACATTACTTTCGATAAGCATAAAGATAAGATTTTTATTCACATTTTGGAATCTTAGATACCCTCAAGTGTAATCGAGGGCGCATGACTTTTGCGTAGCTTTTTTTTTCTTGCTGCACTTTGGTGCGAAGTTATAACTTTCTAAATTTGAATTGCGTTTTTATTCAAAAGAAACATTAACATTTACCTTACGTGTGTTTATAAATAGCATTATATATCATTAATTTTAAAAGAACCTAACTTAAGACATCATCGGATTTCGGTACAGTAAACTACTAGTATGCATGAAACTGAGGAAAAAATCTATGACTCGCTTTGACATTCGAGGCGGCCGTGGTATTTTACGAAATTCTACAGATAAACATAAAAGCAGTCTATACATTTTCATTTCTTTACAAAACAGTTCTTCTACGTTAATATGTGCCACAATACGTCGCATTAAAAATACTTTTCACATCATCCCTATGCCAAGGCATTTTGTTGGCATGTTGATTTTTACCATTTGGTGACTTTTTCAATAGCTCTTATTCAAACAAATTCCTATAGGGTTCATGGTAAATATTGGAATCTTCTGAGACTATCCACTGTGAAAATATAGGATTGTAAATCTAGGGTAATTAAATGGTACATTGGAAGTAGTAAAACTTCATGCAAGAAATCTCATTCAAAGCAATTTTATTTTCTGAAACATGATATCAACATTAACAGTCTGATACATAATGTTTGAAGTAACGTGTATTTATAAATGTGTGCTATTGTAACATGGAGAAAAGGTTAAATTAAAAAAAAATCATGTTTGTCCTAAGTGATAAATATTTCATTCTAACAAGACCAAAATGTGAACTACCAATAGGATTGTTGGTAAAATCAGACCGTTTCTTCAGTTCATCGTTTTAGGAATTTTTATTGATATAGTTGAAAAATCGAAAAGGAATTACAAGTGAAGTCAGTTACTACATAATAGTATACCCCGAATAAATGTATTAGGTAAGTTCTACATTCAGAATCTTTTGAAATTTTGGCTGCTACTTAAACATATTACTGTGGAATTGAAATTTCTTATGTAATATTCTTATATCTAATCATACATGATATGAGCCATTCTCTGTTTCACATATTTATATTCGATTTGAAATTAATCAATCTTATTTTTTAGAATATTTATACTGAGAAATCAATCTGCCTAATTTGCAGTAATTTATATCATAGCGTTGTTTTCATTAAACATTAATATATACGTATATAAAATACATTGTATAAACTTGTGTTGAATACCTATCAATTGATAAAATTATGAATTTTTTGTATTGTGGTTTCATTAATATTCGAGGGCATATATTTTTGTGAACTTAGTAAATATCACTGTATCAGGGATTATTAAATTGGTGGCCGATGATTAATCAAGAGCAAATATGAATACTATACATATACTAATTGGCGTTTAAGGCGAAGTACCAGAATAATTGCACCGAGGTGACAGGAAAGCCCCGGCGTGTTATGTCGCCCGATGCCGAAGGCAGAGGGCGACATAACACGTGTCAGGGCTATTCTGTCACCGAGGGACTAAGATTCTAGTATTCTCGCCCGAGAAAACATAGAATATATGTTATACAACATTTTTAAAAATCACAATCGGTTTACGAACGTATTTATTTTACTTACTAGTGTTTTTTGTTATTTGCACAAGTTTTATTTTTAGTAACAAATCATATAACTATTTTGTTAAAAGTATCAAAAGTGGTAAAAGTAAAAGTGTCTGTTTTTGTCTTAATGACTCTAAATAACGATAATGTTAATTTACGCTGCTGTTGTTGAAAGGCATCACTGGATACAAAAAATGTTTCATTAATCCAACAATGAAAATTTCTCTGAAAAAAAATGAAGGAATGTCTGATTTTGATCTTTGCGAATCTGTTAATGTTTGCTTATAGCAACTGGCTCTTTGAATTTCGAACTTGTTGTAATTAATATGCAGAGTAATTGTACGCGAAGATACTTTAACAATTTCGGGAGGGCAATATAACTATTTTTCGTGAAATATAAAATGTTTTCAGGAAGGCAATATAACTCTTTCTGACGTGTTTCTGCAGATTTGAGGGCATAGGGATAAAATTATCTCATTTGTGACATAACGAGAATACTTATTCAAAAATGCTATTTAACACACATATGTTATTAAATAACGCTTCGAAGAACATTTAATATCTGAGATCATCTCAACAAGGAAATTCACGAAAAAGTGTTTGTTAACGAATATTTATTAATAACTGTACTAGGCTTCAATTTTGTGTTACAGGCAGGAAAAGTGATACCGAATGAAAAAGGTTAAATACAACCCTCATTTATCTGTGTACACATTTCATGTATAATTAAATTAGAATTTGTTGACCATTTTGTCAACCAAATGATATAATTTACTTTCTTTTGTTGATTGTTTACTTAGCTCTCTTTCTTTGGCGTTTATTTTTTTTTCAAGAACAAATAGAAAACATTATTTCAAATCAATTGTTACCGTTTTGGTACAGTATCTTCCTGTGTAGAAGCACCGAGCGATTTGTTTACATGCTCGTTGTTTTTTAAGAAGGCTGGATGGTCGTGGTCATTTTTAGACTATATTTACCTCCATATGAAGAAGAGCTCTGTATAAAGATATAGGAAAATGCTCAAATTTTAAAACTAAAATATTTGGATTTTTTCTTCACTAATTGATAGTTTATGGCTAAAAATATCATACGTCAAAGTTTAGGGTTAATGTGTAATTTGTTGACCACCGAGCGTCCTTAACAGTCAACTTCATGTTCCATACAGTGCGGTTTTTATGATAAGCGGACAATATTTTTCTCTCCACCAAATGATCATAAAAAAGCACAAACCAATGATACGATTAGCGTTGATGTATAATCTCTTGATAGTAAGAATATAAGAAAAGAAGGCATTGACTAGATAACCGGGTACTCGGTAGAAACAGTGTTAATCTTTTGCAGAATTGATCACCCCTTAACGATCTAAATGTTTTCATATTTTGACGCAATCAACTTTTTATTTAACATAACTATTTACTTCTATCTACGCGACAATATTTCTGTTAAGCTCTTTTGAAACCAATTAATCTCTGGTTAAGAAAAAGGAGAGAGAAGCTTGGTAGAAAGAGAGTAAAATGTTATTCAAACAATGACTTTAGTTTACTATTAAAACACCTTTTCGTATCCTTTACGGTTCATTTTCTCTTTCATCAAAAAGTAATGATGATAAATGCATTTTGCATACTGTTACATTTACTGTTCTGAGTTACTAGTACTGTCTTGACTTAGGAAAAAAAAATATTTAAAAATAATCATTAGATAAGAACAATAATAAATAACTGGAGTTCTAAGCATTCTGTTAAAATAAGTAAGTAAAAAGCTATATTTGTTCATAGGTACGGATTGGTAGTTATTAAAGACAAGTGAATTTAAGTCTGATTCAAGACTTCTGTTTATAAAGCACTCATGACCTCCCTCTCCAAATATTAATTGTTAATTAGAATATGATCATCGATTGCAGCTTTAAGGTTCAAGACGTTCGTAGAAAGCATGGTGCAACAGAAGTGTTCATGAGGTATTGCATTCAAATGACTGAGTATTCGACATACAAAAGATTACATATTAGATATAAGATCAATAAGATCATATTAAATGTTTTTTATAACTTGTTTTTAATTAAATCAAACTAAAATAGTATGCATTCATGTATGATATAACTAATGTTTTTTTTTAATCCATTGTTTTGAAAAAATATAAACCACCGCTAGAATTTTATCAAGGTCGAGACGAATTTCATCAATATTTCAGTTTATTGAAAAATTACAAACTGATTTCATTTTTGTTTGATGCTTGAAATGGGTTTCGATATTTGGTCTTTAGGCGTAAATATTATAATTTAAAAATAACCCAAGAGGACTTTAGTCATTGACGGACTCGCAAACGAATAGATTAATGAAGGATGTTTATAAAAAGGGCATCATAATATTTCCAAATATAATTAATGATAATGTTACGTTTCGATTTATACATGAATAATGACAAGTGTAATTTGTAAGAGAAATATTCACCATAAACAACAAAATTGAAATAAACTCATTTTATTTTATAATATTGTTAATTTTCCTCCGTTTGAAAATATGTCGAATCAAATTGATAGTCTAGACATTTCGATGAACCTGTTGTATATATCATTCCGAAATTGCTCTCTTGATTCCTCGGGCAGTGCGTCATAAATTATCCTAATCACGTTGTCCGCATTCAGACCGTTAATAAACTGTTGGGCGGCGGACAGGTTACTCGTGTCTTTTTTGGCACGGACACCGTCATTCGAACCGCTGTCCATTTCTGAGTTGAAATCTTTCGTGCTATGAACGAAACCATAACTTGGAAGGTTTGCTATTTCACCACTGATTTCCTTTTTACAGAGACAACCATTGAGTTTTCCCGGACAGACGCACTGCTGAACGATAATCCTTCCTTTTTGGGTTTCAAGATGTGCAGGATTCCTAGAAAAGATTAAACAAATTGATGCAAAATGGCAAAACATATCTTTCTATCATCTCATTAACTGTTTTGGTTTCCAAAGGGCAAAATAAACTTTTTTTTTATTTATGCGAAAACACTATGTAAACAAATAATTCACAAAAATATATGTCCTACATGTACCAGCGCTATAACATATGATCAACAAGTGAAAAGCTGTCGATGTGACAGCAAACCAGGTTTTCTTTTATGTGAACTGTATCCATAATCCATGTCAACCCTGAATTAATAAACACTACCTACCGTATCCAGAGAAATGGAGTATCCATATGCAATATTTTGCCTAAAAATGACCAAGTTCAAAAGCTGGTATTTTTTTTCATAAATTATTAGAAATCAAACCCCTAGCAATATGCACACTTCTGATATATGTACAATTGATCTGCAAAAGAACAACTTCCTATCTTGAAAACTGTAGGAGGAGTTATCCGTACAATTAGGGTACCCTTTTGGCAGCCGCACGCCCGCCCGCCATTTCAATAACCGGATTTTTCCGTTGAAAAACCTGGTTAAAAATAGTGTATCGAATGAAATCTTCGATAAACGTTCGCGTTATCAGAAATTTTTATTTATAAAGTAATAAGTGCTTTATATAGTGTATGAAAAAATTATAACAATTGCTGAACTTATCTGTTAAGTCATAGACCAGGAATTGAAAAACCAAGGCTTTTACTTTTTGTTTCACTTTTATAATTAGGTTCTATTGATGTTAAAGACAATTGTATTACATCATCAGAGAAGCTTCTCAACGAAGAGCTAACGATCAAGATTTAAAATATTACCAAAATCAATGTTAATGTAGCACGATTAACCAAATGCTCATTTTTGCAATTGGAAAAACATGTTAGGGTGATTTAATTTGAAAGAAACGACATGTCAAAAAATTTACACATGAATTATTGGTACTAAACCTCACATTTAAGATATGAATAAAGAAGCCGGATCATTTTTTTTTTTTTTTTTTTTTTTTTTTTTTTGTTTTTTTTTTTGCGAAACTTTTTTTTTTTTCAAAATAAGATACAAAAAAAAAATATATGTTATGTGTTAGATTATTTAAACCAATTAACGGAACCTTAAATTTGTTACCATTTTTTTTCTGTGTCGATTCATATTATTTTACTATTATTCCAACTGATTAAAATATTGTACATTGCAATTCCTCCATTACCTATTATTATCCAACATATATCAACTATATTAATTAGAATTGGTGCCCTTATCGATTTTAGAAGTATCACAATTTAAAACATTCCGATTTTCAGTATTTTACCTTACATTATCCTATGTATTTGGTTTCTAATCAATTTACGCTGCAGGGTTTTTTTTCGGGGGGGGGGGGGTTGTTTGTTTTTTTAATTTTCATTCTTTTTCTCCTTTTTTTTGGAGGGTTTTTTTGGTTTGTTCAGGGTTTTTTTTTTACTTCGACTCCACTAATTAGTAATCAATGGCTAAAATAAAGATATCTTGTTTTCACTCACGCAGTTAAACAATGTCTTCTCATAACAAAAGGTAAAATATTGAGACACTTACCTGTGACCAAAATCCGATGGGTTGTTTACTCCACCAAGCATGACGGATATCGAATTACCGATGCCATCTAAATCCAAGTCCGACGGTCTACCATGGGTTGTAATGATAACGCAGATGGCAATCAAGCCAGGTACCTTTGTCCAGAATCCGTAGTTTGCCATCTTCTCTCTGTATATGACTAGCACTGGAACGTCCAATCTCAGCTCTTTAAATACCTGCTAGTTTTGTGTGGGATAGGCGCCTGAAAACAAAAGTCCTTTCTCAACAAAGGACACAGGTGTTATAAAATGTGGGGTTTTTTTTTTGTTTTATACTAAAAATCACCCGTTTTCTTGGTTTTACGAGAAAAGAGAAAAAATGAAAAGATCTTTTTTTAGAAATTTCTAATTGTCCCTTTGAAAATAGAAGGACAAAGTTACACAAATAACAATCAACAATATTGAATCTAAAA
>WFKH01011926.1:45300444-45336331 GCA_016163765.1 Magallana hongkongensis
ATCGTTCAGAACTGTTAAAATAACCGAGATTTTATGTTTACAATAATCCAAGCGACAAGCGATAAGCGCGTGCTATGATCATTGTGACGTCACTAAAACGTTCATACAGAATTGAACGTTTTCGCTATTCTATAGGTTCAAATAAGGAAACATTTTTGCAAATGTAAATATGAGGTATTGAATTCTAATGACTGAGTATTCGACATACAAAAAGATTACATATTAGATATAAGATCAATAAAATCATATTAAATGTTTTTTTTATAACTTGTTTTTAAGTAAATCAAACTAAAATAATATGCATTCATGTATGATATAACTAGATTTTGAAAAAAAAATTCCATTGTTTTGAAAAAAATAAACCACCGCTAGAACTTTTTTAAGGTCGAGACGAATTTCATTAATATTTCAGTTTATTGAAAAATTACAAACTGATTTCATTTTGGTTTGACGTTTGAAATGGGTTTCGATATTTGGTCTTTAGGCGTAAATATTATAATTTAACCCTCTGGCTGCGAGAGGGACATATATGTCCCTCTCGACGTCATAAACGTAAAATCAGTTCTGCCTTTCATTTTTAATGAATTTCATTACATCTTCACTCGATTTTTAATGGATAAAATGATTTTATTTTTTAGAAACAGCAATCTTTTGTTATAGAAGATAAACAAATACTGCATTTTTTAAAGAAAATTTTAAAAATAGGCAAAAGATACGGACACTAGCGACGACTTCCACAAGTAATGAGTGTTAACTTATTAGCGGTTATTATCTTCGAGACTCATGCATCCTTTAATGTTAATATTATCAAACAAATGTGAAAAATAGATTTTATAGAAATGTTTCGAGTCAATATATTTACTTGTGACAATGTTTACAATATGTCATACCTATTCATACCTATTCTCCTTATTAATTATCCCGGTTATAAAAATGAAATAAATTATCATATAAACCAAACAAATCGCAAAATAAAAATGAATTATTCAGTAATCATTACCTCTCCACCCCGTGTTTCTTCGTCAGGGTAAAAAAGTTAATTAATACATGGCGTTCCTAATAAATTTTTAGAGTACATCATATTTTTATTATTACACAATTAACCGACATCGGAATGCACACCATGATTATAGTCTGTCCCTAGTTTTTGCTTCCACCACTTTTTGATGATTTTTAATAAAAATACACATACATGTGAAAGAAATGCTGTTGAAATCGATAAAAGGGAAAATATCCAAGATATCTTCATTTGATCTTAAACAAATTTCTTACGGAGATTTATAATGGGAAATGTTTACATCTTTTCTCCATTCGCAAGTTCTCGGGACACCTCGCACAATTTTTCAACGTTATCATCCGGGCTTAATTATGGTTGATGCAATGCTAAATCTCCGTAGACTTTCTATTTTGGGATGTGTATTGAAACCTGAAGCGGTGGAGGGGGCGTTTCAAAACAGATAATCTGGACATTTTTCATATTAGTGGATGTACATAGTTTGAGCACAAAGGTATTTATGATTATCGAAATATCAAGCAAAAATTAAAGTGGTGGAAGCAAAAACTCGGGACAGAGTATAACATTTTTTTAGTTTTAATCTGAAAGATATGAAAGTGATTTTCCTCTGCAATGAAACAAATTACAGACAAATTATGGTTTTCATTGTTGAGTTGCGTTATTTGCAAGTTGTCAGACAGTTTTTCGAAACTGGACTCTCTAGTGCCGTACTCTAAGCTTCCGTATCTAAGATTTTCTAAAAATACATGTATACCAGGCCCTTGTAGAAGTCTGATGTACATTTTGCGAGAATCAATTGTAAGCTATATGAATGACCTAGCATACTACTGTATGTAGGGAAATATTCGCCCCCGTTTTTTTTCCACTAATTTTCCCCTTGTTGTCAGAGGGCAAATTTAAGACTAGGCAAATTCCAATGTCTCGAATAATCTCTCTCTTAACTGTTTCTGGGCGAATTTAAGACGGGGCGAAGCTGTTAATGTAGAAGGGCGAAAATTACACGGGGCGAAAATAACCCTGTATACAGTATCCCGATGCATTTGCAGTTCATTAGGGTCTGAAGTTTCAAAGTGAATAATGGGGAAATTCATCATCGATTCTTTCTGACATAAATTATACGCGTACCCATTTATCAATTTCTGATATAAAGCACAACTTACAGAGTTTAATTCGAATATTGTTCAAAAAGGCGGTGTCAGTAAATCTACGTAATTCCTTTTTATATATTACTTTAGTAACGGATAAAACGGCTAAAATCTCACGAGTACACAATAAATGCATATAAAATTTAACTGGAAACGTTTACTCATTTCATTTGTAGCAGTGGTGTTTGTTTTTGAAACAAATGATGACTGCACTTAGCGCCAGGTTTTGGGCCCTTTTCGGTCGCTTCTGTTGCGTTTATTTCTTAACCTAATATCACTTTTGTTATATATTTTTAAAGAGTCTTGTCAATTTACAACATAAATTAAGGTAGTCCTATCCTTGGAACTAAATGGGCTCAATCATTTAAAGCTTAGCTTTAAATAATAGATATGCGTTATAGCAATAGATATACAAAAGAAAATATACATGTTTACATGCTAGTTTGTTTGTTATCACTCCTCAGACGGGAGAACCGTCTTCCGAAAAATCTTGACAATGATGAAATTTGACAGATGTCCGTTTTTCCTAAAAATAATTACCAATTTTGGGGAAATCAGATCTTGACATACAAAATATAGTTATAAACATTTATTAAAAACATATTTTATAAATATTTGTGCGCGAATTGTTGTAAATAAGTACGCTTTATAGGCCCGATGTATAAAAAAAGAATACAAAAAACTGCGATACATGGTATTTGGCCATTTCTTTTTACAACTATACAACTACTCTGTAACGGAGAACAAAAGACAAATATGCGCCGACTATGTACGAAGTCAGTATAAAAGTTGGCGTCCTCATTATCGTATGGAGATTTAAGAAATCGTAATGACCCTCGCCTATGAAAACAAATTCGTACTTGGTAGCAACATCCATACTTTTATCTAACGCATTTACGAAAAGTTACAGTTTAGATGTTGACTATCTCTGCAATTGAAAGAAAAAACTCTTCTTTTTAAAGTTTATATTCTCGCAATTATCGCATGTCCTTAAGTGCAGTCATCCTTTCACAAAGTAAAACCAAACCAAGGTATTGATATGCTAAGTATTTGATTTTTTTAAAACTTTTCTCAAGAACTGTATTGTATACGTTGAGGACAAAATTTGCAGGCAACATATCCAATGATATCATTACCATTGATCATCGGAACTTTTGGTTCATGAAACAGCCACAGCAAGCAAGAACAAAAGTACTGTCTTGTTGTAAAATATCAATACAGTGTCTTAGGAATAAGACGTATTTCATGTAGAAAAAACAATTATTTAAGTAAACCTGAGACTTATTTGGTTTGTCTTCAAAACAAAGATGAGTTGACAAATCGCTTTTAGTAGATGCATGTACTTTATTTACTATAATACATTTACGTCTACCGAGTATGATTTCCTCTTTTTCTAACAGAAACTTATAGTTTATTCATAGCTCTGTAGAAACAGTTAGACTAAAATCCACACGCCCCGTGTATTGAAACCTATTGGACAGGTCGAAATCTACAGCGACCTAAGAAAAATCACGAATTGCACGAAATAATGATGATGATGTCACACTCAAAAACCCATAGGATGATGTATATTAACAGTAATTTAGTGAATTTTACTCACTTTTACAATCAATTTATTAATGAATTAAAATAAAAAAGTAATTATGAACAATGAAATGCTTTCTTTGATGATTCATGCTGGTTATAAAGGGAGTGATCATTGCAGAAAAAAAATACATAACCCACTATGTATTTTTGCTGCAATCTCGCACCTTCATATCCCGCATGAATTGCCAAAGAAAGCATTTTATTTTGTTTAATTATACGCGACGAAATAAGATGTTAACATGTTTCAAAACATATAATTTTAAAGGTCTCTTGGCCAGATATCAGATACTATACATGCGCGGATCTAGGGGGGTGGGATTTAGGAGGGGTGGGTGGGTGGGTCGTATGTACAAGGTAAAATTATCGCAAATATGCCTCAGACCCCGTCCCCCTGGCAAACACATTATCATTCGGACGACCCCCCCCCCCCGGGGGGGGGGGGGGATTTCTGGATCCGCGCAAGATAGATTATTAACATCGATTACTAAAAGATAGCTCCAGTAGTTTTACAGTATCTTCTACTTGCGTGAGTCCAGTGAAATTAAACAAATTATCAATCATTAATATCTATGCATTAAAAATACTTTTTTTGTACTGTGTAACAGTTAAAAAAAATTAATTAAAATAAAAGGATGTAGTTAAAAAATTATCTTTTTCTCATTATCTCTCTCTCTCAACGAAAAATTTAGTTTTAGTATCGCAAATTTGTTTAAAGTGTCGTAGCATACATGCAGTTCCCATGTAAATGACTAACATCGCAGTCGCAGATGAAGAAATAAAATTCTATATAAAAAGCTGTGCATCTATGCTAGGCGCTGTGTTCTGTTAAGGTAATGTTCGCGGCTTATTTTTCATTATAAGAAAATGCATCCAAGTTACATGGTATTTTATTCACAATAGTTTTTTTTATCAATAAATTCAAAGGATTTTGCATGTCTCATAATAGAACTATCAATGGTCAAACTTGATTTTTAACACATCACCAGTGTCTGTACACCCATAACCAGGGCCAGTATACCCATCACCAGGGTCCTAATACCTATCACCAGGGTCACAGATCGTATCAACAGGGTCTGTATGACCACCACTAGGGTCTGTACACCCATAAACATTTTTTTTTAATTTGCATCATTAATGGGGATTTGGGAACGTTTGGGAATTATATAGATGCATATCCTTAAATTGTATATAAAATGTATATATAATATTTATGATGTTGCATTTATCTAATTTATTGTTTCTTGTAATATTTAAGATTTATTTAAAAAAAAAAGACACATTACACTCTAAAAAAGATTTAATAATTTGATCCGATTCGCTACTTTAAATGTAAGATTAATTTCATTTTTAATTTTGCATCATGAGTCTTTTTGAATCGAAAAAAAATCTTTTTATAACCAAATATTTTAGCAAAAACAAAGTATTACTTTTAATCAATATAAAAATAGTCCGATTTATACTACATGTAGTATGTAATTATTATTATTGATTGATAATACATTCGTTTGGGTGCCCATTCGTAAAAACTAGCCAATGAAAATTCCTTTTTATAAATTTGCTGATCTTATTTTGATTATACTTTAATATTAGTTTTATTAAATATGGGAATCCTGTTGATATCATTTTTTAGCCTTATACATGCATTTTATATGTTCTTATAATTTTGTATCAAACAAACTTTGCTTCTTCTTCTCGGCAGCAGCAATAAAATTCAAGGATAGTCATGAAATCCTGGGAAAATGTAGTAGAAATAACCAGTAAAGAATTACAGCGCTAGCATTGTAATCCGCACGTCGAAGTAGAACGCGCACTTGTTACATTCCTTGAACTTTGAGAAAATCCCACGTAAAAACGTCAAAAAATTATGACGTCGTTTTTAATGTCGCAGTGACGTAAAGATTTCTGTTCAATAACGTCGCAGCCAGAGGGTTAAAAATAACCCAAGAGGACTTAAGTCATTGACTGACTGGCAAACGAGTAGATTAATGAAGGATGATTTAAAAAAAGGGCATCAGAAAATTTCCAAATATAATTAATGATAGTGTTACGTTTCGATTTATACATGAATAATGACAAGTGTAATTTGTAACAGAAATATTCACCATAAACAACAAAATTGAAATAAACTCGTTTTATTTTATAATATTGTTAATTTTCCTCCGTTTGAAAATATGTCGAATCAAATTGATAGTCTAGACATTTCGATGAACCTGTTGTATATATCATTCCGAAATTGCTCTCTTAATTCCTCGGGCAGTGCGTCATAAATTATCCTAATCACGTTGTCCGCATTCAGGCCGTTAATAAACTGTTGGGCGGCGGACAGGTTATTCGTGTCTTTTTTGGCACGGACACCGTCATTCGAACCCCTGTCCATTTCTGAGTTGAAATCTTTCGTGCTATGAACGAAACCATAACTTGGAAGGTTTGCTATTCCACCACTGATTTCCTTTTTACAGAGACAACCATTGAGTTTTCCCGGGCAGACGCACTGCTGAACGATAATCCTTCCTTTTTGGGTTTCAAAATGTGCAGGATTCCTAGAAAAGATTAAACAAATTGATGCAAAATGGAAAAACAGATCCTTTTATCATCTCATTAACTTTTTTGGTTTCCAAAGGGCAATATAAACGTTTTTTTATTTATGCGAAAACACTATGAAAACAAATAATTCACAAAAATATATGTCCAACATGTACCAGCGCTATAACATATGATCAACAAGTGAAAAGCTGTCAATGTGACAGCAAACCGGGTTTTCTTTTATGTGAACTGTATCCATAATCCGTGTCAACCCTGAATTAATAAACACTACCTACCGTATCTAGAGAAATAGAGTACCCATATGCAATATTTTGCCTAAAAATGACTAAGTTCAAAAGCTGGTATTTTTTCATAAATAATTAAAAATCAAACTCCTAGCAATATGCATATTTCTGATATAGGTGCAACTGATCCGCAAAAAAACAACTTCCTATCTTGAAAACTGTAGAAGGAGTTATCCGTACAATAGGGGTACCCTATATGCAATATTTTGTCAAAAAATGACTAAGTTCAAAAGCTGGTATTTTTTTCATTAACTATCAGAAATCAAACTCCTAGCAATATGCACACTTCAGATATATGTACAATTGATCTGCAAAAGAACAACTTCCTATCTTGAAAACTGTAGGAGGAGTTATCCGTACAATAGGGGTACACTATATGCAATATTTTGTCAAAAAATGACTAATTCAAAAGCTATAAAAAATTATAACAATTGCTGAACTTATCTGTTAAGTCATAGACCAGGAATTGAAAAACCAAGGCTTTTACTTTTTTTCACTTTTATAATTAGGTTCTATAGATGTTAAAGGCAATTGAATTACATCATCAGAAAGGCTACTCAACGAAGAGCTAACGATCAAGATTTAAAATATTACCAAAATCAATGTTAATGTAGCACGATTAACCAAATGCTCATTTTTGCAATTGGTAAAAACATGTTAGGGTGATTTAATTTGAAAGAGACGACATGTCAAAATTTTACACATGAATTATTGGAACTAAACCTCACACTTAAGATATGAATAAAGAAGCCAGATCATTTATTATTTTTTTCCTTTTCGTTTTGGTCTTTTGTTATGCGAACCTTATTTTCTTTTCAAAATAAGATACAATAAAAAAAAATATATGTTATGTGTTAGATTATTTAAACCAATTAACGGAACCTTAAATTTGTTACCATTTTTTTTCTGTGTCGATTCATATTATTTTACTATTATTCCAACTGAGTAAAATATTGTACATTGCAATCCCTCCATTACCTATTATTGTCCAACATATATCAACTATATTAATTCGAATTGGTGCCTTTATCGATTTTAGAAGTATCACAATTTAAAACATTCCGATTTTCAGTATTTTACCTTACATTATCCTATGTATTTAATTTCTAATCAATTTACACAGCAGGGTTTTGTTTTTTGGGTTTTTTGTTTTTTGTTTTTTGTTTTTGAGGGGGGGGGTGTTATTTGTTTATTTAATTTTCATTTTTTTTCTCCTTTTTTTGGAAGGGTTTTTTGGTTTGTTCAGGGTTTTTTTTTACTTCGACTCCACTAATTAGTAATCAGTGGATAAAATAAAGATATCTTGTTTTCACTCACGCAGTTAAAAAATGTCTTCTCCTCATCACAAAAGGTAAAATATTGAGACACTTACCTTTGACCAAAATCCGATGGGTTGTTTACTCCACCAAGAATGACGGATATCGAATTACCGATGCCATCTGAATCCAAGTCCGACGGTCTACCATGGGTTGTAATGATGACGCAGATAGCAATCAAGCCAGGTACCTTTGTCCAGAATCCGTAGTTTGCCATCTTCTCTCTGTATATGACTAGCATTGGAACGTCCAATCTCAGCTCTTTAAATACCTGCTAGTTTTGTGTGGGATAGGCGCCTGAAAACAAAAGTCCCTTCTCAACACAGGACACAGGTGTTATAAAATGTGGGTTTTTTTGTTTTATACTTAAAATTACCCGTTTTCTTGGTTTTACGAGAAAAGAGAAAAAAAGGAAAAGATCTTTTTTTAGAAACGGCTAATTGTCCCTTGGAAAATAGAAGGACAAAGTTACACAAATAACAATCAACAATATTGAATCTAAAAACATCTAAGTTAATACTGAATATAGAGACAACAATATTAGATATAAATACATGTAAGTCATTATTAAATATTCAGTTATGATGCAGTGTATTTACAATTGTAATGAGGTGAATTTATTGGGAACCATAATGAGTGAAGTGAGTATCCTAACTGCAAAATAGGTAAATGTAATTTATTTAATTAAATGTGTCGGCAAATCAGTGTACTTCATCCCGATTTTTTCTGAGTCTGGGAGAGGATTCCCTATCAAACGGACTGAATTATATTCAAAATACGACCTTATAAAATCTGTGTATAGTGATATATTGCAACTTACAGTTAAAAAAAAAACAACTAATAAACCAATGGTTTTCATTTCTCCTCCTTTTGCTAAGTAATATATGCAATACAATAGTATACAAATTCTAGATATTTTGTGTAATGATAATAAAAAAAAAAAAGAGTGTTAAAACTTTTTTTAGTTTACTACTATTTCAATGCATATGAAGAATGCTGGAAGCATTTTGAAATATGTGTCAGTCGTAAACCGTTTTAATTATTGTTAGCTTCTTCTCATTAACTACTACAAGACCAAACTTGACAAAATTGGATGTTAAGCATCTGTTAGAGAATAGAACTAGGAAAATATGAAATTCTGGACCCTCATTATTATGAAAAAGGTTTTTTTTTAGCTGTAAATATTTGCACATGGTTTGTAGAGTTATCAAATTATTTATCCAGGCCCAGAGATTCTATAATAAGAACAGTCAAAGTGTATTTCTTATTATCATAATTTTCTACTCATATACTTGAACTAAGTAAATGATGTGATGAACAAGTATGTGTGTATACCACAATGTTGGATTCATTAAAAGCTCTACAATTAAGGGAACTGGTTTAAGGGAGGGGCTGTATTTTGTGAATTTGTATAAATTGTTAAATTAAGCAGGAAGGGGGCATTAATGATTCACTATTTTTTTTTTCTTTCTGTGATAAGAATTCTTGATTTGACTACAGGAAGCAGCTTTTTTACTCTTTCGCCAACACCAAGTACTTTATTTATCTCGATACATTTTGCATATGCAAAGCTATATTTTATTTTAGTTTACTTCAAACACAATAATATCTCTCTAGAATATCGTGAATTGTTTTTTATATAGAACGCAGCTTCAGCAATAGGGTGTTTTATATCTTATTCCAAATTATCCGTTGATAAACCCATCTAAAGTAGAATAGAGGAATTTACTCGTAAAAAGTTGAAGATAAATAGAGATTGATACGTGTATAAAGTCATTGCAACTGAAGAAAAAAATTCCCGATCTAAGGACGTTTTTAGCCTTAGAGACTTTGAAAACTCAGCTTCTACATATTTGCAATGCCAATAGTATACAAATGGTTCTTAAGGTAGATTGACTAAGTAACTCTACCATATATTTTGCTTTAGTGATAATTTGCAGAAAGAAAGTATAATGCATAATATAACATTTAACCTTTCAAAGCACAATTTTGACGAAATTGCTAGTACTATACTAATGGCAATTTTGTACAGAGGAATGGCCATGGATATTTTGTTTTGTGTTTGGTATCCAAAGAAGAGTATACCCTCACAGTGGATGGTATTTCAGAATACAGATAGAATTAAGATAGAAAACATCAAGTAGTATTTTCAAACATGTTGGTGATATATCCTGTTTATGGTCACATTTTATGTAGGAATACATATCTTTGTGTCCTGCGTATGGTTATCTGTATATTAAATTTGATAAATCCCATATTATAGTTTTTGCAAACAATCCCAGAAGAAAGAACACAAATAATTTCATTTTGGAATGCATTTGAAAAAAAAATTAATCAGTTAAAAAATTCTCAAGCAATTGAAATAATTCATGCTTGTTAATCGATTATGTGTTCATCGTAGACTTTTAATGGGAAAATGTTAAGTTAAAAAGGTTCAGTTTAATGCTTTATATTCATGATATAGCTATTTTTTTTATAACGTCATACAACACATGTACAGGGAAGTTATACCAGAATCATATTCGTTGTATTTTCAGAGTTCAGAGAGAACTATTTCTATTTATATAGGTATCGACCTTCAGAAGGCAATCTGCTTCATTGATAAACACGTTTTAAGAAGTCGTGTTTATCTGCGGAATTATGATAAACATGTTGATTTAAGAAACAAACAAACACAATGCAAAACGAATATATGTATAAATTTATTGATATGTGGTATTTGTGTTTCTTGATAAACATACCCTTTAGGACATATTTTATAGAATAAATATTTAATTTAAGTAAACAAAAGATCATTAAAAAGAAATTGTGTTGTGTGGCGAGTAAGGGACTAACATGTTGGTATTTGACATAATCTAATAACCCAATGAATAAATGAAAAAAAATTAACTTGAAATCGATCGTTTCATATTTCCTGTGTTTTTCATTAATAATACTTTTTTTTTTGGTCATCAAATATCATTTTCCAACATTTGAGAGTTTTTTTCCCAACTAATTAATGGTTTTTGATTTTGAAAATTAACGGAACTGAATTAAACCCTTACAGGTAGTTATGATGTATTTGACTTTCATTCTTTTTAGAGAAAGTATTAAAAAAATTCATTACGACTTGAAAGGTCATTTAATATCTTAAACACTCCAATGATAGATTAATTAGCATATATAGATTTTTGACAGACATCTTTTTTTTCAATGTATTTAAACAATAAAATGCTTTCTTTGGTGATTCATGCGTGATATGAAGGTGGCGACATTGCAGAAAAAATACATAACCCGCGTTAGCGGGTTATGTGATTTTTTATTTTTTTTTTCAATGATCGCTACCTTCATATCCCGCATGAATCATCAAAGAAAGCATTTTATTGTTTATATGTACATCTTTTCTTTTAACAAATTAATAAATTGATTGTTAAAATTAAGTAAAAGTCACTAAATTATTGTTAATGTATATCAGAACGTTAGCTAAAAGAAACAGCTAAATCGTCTCCTATGGGAGTTTGAGTCTGACATCATCATGATTATTTCGTGCAGTCCGTGAGTTTTCTTAGGTCACTGAAGGTTTCGACCAATCGATAAACGGGGCGTGTAGATTTCAGTCCTGTTAATTCCTGCCAGTTTCAGTCGCTGTAGGTTTTGACCAATCGAAAAAGGGGCGTGTAGATTTCAGTCTGGCTGTTTCTATAGAGCTATGAATTAACTATAAGTTTCCGTACGAAATAGAGGGAATCACAAACGGTAGATGTAAATATCTTAAATTGATTCTAGTTATTTTCCAAGGTCACATTATGCATTTTTATATTCTTAATTTCAAATCCACTTGAAAAGAAACGAATGTTTTACAACCGTTCTTTTAATTTTATGCTTGCTACAATATGTTTTGTCTTTTATAAATTTTAGTTAATGTAACTTAAATTTCTTTTCAAGTTTTTATTCAATCTAAATTTATTGCATAAGTTGAACCTGTCATTCAGTTAACCGAGAAATACCCGAAAAGTCTGCAAATGTGACTGAATGGCAGAGTTTTATTATTCACTCACTTTGAATATAAGTAATCGTTCAGAAACATTTAATTTGACTAAATAGCAAATGTTGAATCTATGAATTTGTTGAAGCAAACTCAGGTAACTCTAAAACCGAGAAATAGCAATGTTAAAACAACACCGCTGATGACAATTTCTCTCCTGTAAATATTCAAAATTAAGTGATTTCTGCCATTTGTTTAACATTAATAAACTGTACCTGAATTCGAAATAAACACACTGCTCCTTAAAAAATGAATACAAGTTTCTAATTTCTTTTTTATTGATTGTTTCATCTTTCAGTGTTTTTTTTTTTTTGGTATATTTAGATAATAGACATGTATGTTTTCAATTCTTGGCTTTTTCGTCTTTTTTTCTGTCACTTGTTGAGTCCGATGACACAGTTAGCTCATCACAATTCTAAGCAGAAGCAAAGTACATAGAAAATAGTATAACAAAAACACGTGATCAGTTTACAACAAAATTCATTCAACCGAAGTATGTCTATTTTGATCTGATATTCAAAGTCATTATTAACATTAAAATTAATTTAAAAACATATCTACACATTTCATATCTTCTACAGGGGGTGGAAAACAAAGTTTTGCGATAAACTTAGATTTTATATTTTTTTTTAAAAATGCAACTTCAAACTTCAATAAATCCTGATCCAACTGTTTTTGTCCAATTGTATTAGAAGTTTCCCACCATTTTCTGAACATCACATCTGGACCCATTCTACATGTAATAAGTGGTACATGTACTCTGGAGACTATGCCAGCTCTTATTTTATCATCTATATATAGGACGATTGATATCCGCGTTCCTTACTCTGTTGATTATTTTGGATTTTTTTTTTTTTTTGCATATTGGGACGTAAAGCCATATTCTGGAGATAAATAACCATAACAGTGGAAATATCAGAGAACAACTATTCCCTGAACAGTTGCACATCACAGGAATAAAAGATTGTTCATAATGGATTTTTTTCACCAATTTGAAAGTCACGACCCTCACTTAAAATAGGTAAATATCAACAGTTTACACACATGTTGCAAATAAAAGGGAAGGTTATTTACTCTATTATATTGCAATACACTATAAAAATGACTTCATTGAAACATATCATATCTACGTAAATTTATGTCCTTTTTAATAACATGATCACAATAGTATTATAATTGCGTCATATTTTGAAGGTGAAATATATGAGTAAAATTAAAACGATGATACTTGGAGTTAGTAAGGAGCGTTTCATTTTATTACAGTTAGCATGTAAATGCCTTAAACTCATTATTCCTTCTTGAAAAAAAAACCCTCAATAAACTGGTGATTAACACAGTAATTTTGCTAAATAACATATGCGAAGAATTCACAAATATTCAGTAATATACATGAAAAATGTCATAAAATAACCCATTCTGCAAAAATAAAAATAAGATACGTAAAAAAGCAAACACAATAAAATCATGACAAATGAAACAATTTCTGCGTTCCACTCATAAAGTGGCTTGCGTTTCAGTAGATGGAGGCCATCAAGACCTGTAGCATAATAAAAATACAACAGAGTATTGCAAAACGTATCAAAATATAGTCGTTGTAATAACAACTCGACTATTTCATTGAACAAATGAGTGACGTCATTCTCTAAGATTTTATCTCTGACCATGCATGATGATAATGACGTAATATCCGCTACGTCGCTATTCGTTTCATCAATGTTATCAAGTTCTGAATAAATGGTATGTTGCATTTTTCCCCTCAGCATAAGGAACATTTTTCCTGCTTGAAAAGAAATCTGCAATTACTCGTAACATCACGAGAAGAGTGCGGTTATACATAGCCATAGTTCGTAATTCTCGACGGAGGTGCATGTTCAATGTCAGAGGATGAAATTACATGGCCAGATTCTGGAAAAATAAAATATAATTAAATAATAAATAAGGTTAGGTCTCTAAGAAAAAACCCCCTTTTTTCAAAGAAATTCAAAGTTTGCACATTACGTTTAGATATTAAACATTTAGATATACTAGAAAAAAATAGCAATGTTCCATTTCCTATATTTGTCACATACATGTGAATATTATAGGGTGGGTATGAATAGAAACATGTAGTCCAGTCCTAGTTGAAACTGAACTAAACTTTATTTACTTTACAATGATTGACAAACAAGTTCTATAATTTATATAAATTTCTATCTTTGGCATGGATGAAAACGCAAGGAGGACATTGATGTAGGAGGTAGCCGGAGTACGCAGGAAAACCCACGAGTCTTGGTTGCTGATGGATTTTATGAATTTTGTCTTTCTGAGCAAATCTTCTTTTGTTTTAGAATTCCGAAAAAGTAATATTGTGAAGTGATGTGGTGTAGTAGATTGCACAAGCACTGTAAATTCAATACTAACGAAGAAACAATATTCAACACAAGCTGAAAATAAATGCATTTGATTGTAGTTTCCCTAAAAATAAAACTACAAGTTGATTTTTCTTCAGGACCGTTATCTAAAATAACAACGCATGTATTTTTTTAGGCCAATATTTATTCTACTGAAGTAGAATTTCATTATTGATAACATTAAGCACGTTTTAAAACTATTACCAATGTCATGCAAAAGTCTGAATATAAATGAAATGACCAGTGAATTTCAACTCTGCTTCATTGAATACGGTTCTATTGTAATACTTATTATAACTGTCTTCATAAACGAAATTTTAACGAGGCTTATCAGAAAAAAGTGCATTTGTATTTGATTGAAGTTATTACGAAAGCAATTGCAAGAAGGGAAAAATAAGACGTATGTAACACGCATAGGTAAAAATAAAATATTGCACTCATTGTCTCCTTTCATAATGGAAGACGCTAGACCCACGTTCAACATTGACTTTATTATATATAGCATCGAGTGACGTAGTCTTTTGATGAAAATTTTAAATAAGCATAGTCATAAAAGCAGATTTCTCGGGGTTTTTTCTTCCCTGTAAAAGTAATGATTTTTTTTTTCAATGTAATCAACTTCTTTTTTTCTTATTTTAATACTTTTCAAAATTAAATAATAAAAAAAACCAACTTGTCATCGAACATGACATGTTGCAATGAAAAAAAAAACTTGATTAAAATCGTAAATAAACATATTTGAGTGACGGTCATTTTATATTCAATTATCTTAGATCTTTGGTATTTTCTTGTACAAATAAAGATCATCCTTCTCAGCATGTTCCCAAGTCAAGATTTTTGATCCGCTTCGTTCGACATGTAGAGCGGAGCGGATCTTCACTTGGGAAGATGCCTTCTCATCTAAAAAATGTTATTTCAGTGATAAATATTTTAAATCTTAACATCTTAACATCGGAATTTAATATTTTAATATGAGAGTATGTGTGCTAATTAGCTAGCTGAAAACATATATATATAATAATCCAGATTTTGGATGTCATGAGATTCCCTCTCTTAACCAATTTTTTTCAATTTTTTTGTAACCACGTGCTTCTACGATTTTTTAAATTTCATTCTTTACCTAAATGCCTGGTTTTCATTCAATCTTGTTGAAATAAATCTCGATTATGTCTCTTTTCGAATTCAATTGAATCAATTGAACTTGTAGAACCTGCAAATGAATAATTACCCGTTAATATTAAGGTTTTTTTTTAATTGATTGAAATGCCCTTTTTAATTTAACATTTTAAATACACCTTCAATTAAAAAAAATGAAAAAAAAGTGAGAAAGACCCCGCTTCGCCATTACCTGACATTATAACACATAATGAATGGCAGGGTATGCATCAAACACACAAAATAATTTGATTTTAAAACAAGCATACTACTCCCAAAAAATTATCACATCAAAACTTCCTGCAAGTATGCACACCTATACTTTTTTCTTTAACAACAGCAAAATTCTAAATTAAAAAGTGCCAAAATTCCCAGAAAAAATAATGGAATTTCTTGGTAATATGCAGACGAAATTCCGTTCAGCGGTTTATGAGAAATTGTGCCTACAAACATGTACTATATTCAGTATATGGCAAAAATTCTAAGTTCAAAATGGCCAAAATTCCCCAAAAAAATAATGGGAAGAAAGGGAATTTTCTGATAATATGCACATCTCCACGTTGTATCCTAGATACCTACAAAGTTTCTTGAAATTCTGTGCAGCAGTTTAAAAGGAGTTGTGCTTACAAAAAAAACAGGACTGACTGACTGACGGACGGGTCAAAAACATTAAACCCCTTGAAACTTCTTCCTTGGGGTATAATAAAAAAATTTATATTTACAAAACGAAAATGATTGTTTTATTGTCATAAAAATAATCTTAGGAAAATGTTTCAATTATTATTACATTAAGAAAAAGAGAAACAAACTATCAAAAGTAATTGCGGTCGAATGAAGTCAACATAAATTCACACTTATGAATATATCTAAATAGTCAACATACCTATAGATACGTTGTCATAATTAGGTATATTTTGTCTTTTAGAGGTGTCAAGGTCGTCTAAGTTGACCTTGAGGTTGTTTTCGTGTTTAGCATCTAGTTTGGCCCAAGCCGCGTTTTCTGAAGAAAAAAAAAATAAAATGCTGGATGTTGTTTCTTTCTTCATTTCAAATAGAGTCAAAACAAAACCAAATGCAGCATGTTCCATTTATTCATCATATTTCTTGTACGTGTATTTACTAAATCTATTGCTAATATTGTTGAAATCGATTTTTCAAATAAAAAAAATGCTCTAATTGTTGCTATGTTTATTTCAGAGTGAATCTTGAAACAATTCAAAAAGCATTAGCAAGAACCAAGAAGACACAGAATCTAATTGTACTTCACAGAGTAGTTTCGGTATTACTATAGCTATACTGCTAATATTGATGAAATAAATTTCTTAAAGAAGAAAAATATTATGCTTTTTTTTTATTTTCGGGTTGAAGTAAACATTGAACACTGTAATGTACTGTTAAATACAGGTCTTTTTTGTATTTGTTAAATCATTACTTGTTAATTTGTAATCGTAACGGCAACTAAAGTAGATTTGTCTGAAAAAGAAGATGTTAGTTCTTGCATGCTATAATCAAATGAATAGCGTGTACCTGTTCTATTAGTTTCGTCAAGTCTAGCCGGGATATCTTTGAGCGTGGTGTATCTGTTCGATTCGTTATCATCGTCATTTTTAGCTATCGTTGGATCATGACTTTGGTCACTGCATGCAACCTCGTTTTCGTTACAAGAAGTTGCGCAGTGACAGTTACTCTGTCGCTGCTGGCGTTGAATTTCACGCTCAATGTTAGAAACATTCAGATTGTTTGTTGTATACACTGGGTTTGTGATTCCAGCCACAGGTAAATTGCCATCTATTCAAAGAATCAGCATAATATATACTGCATACACATGTATTTATAAAATCGTACGAAATTACAGTGGAATGGTAAAAAGTAGATGGTTGTTTCTCAGATACGTTTTATCATGTTCTATGGACACTTTACATTCTAAATTTCAAATCTTAATTATATCTAAATTAAGAATGTGTAATTTTGTATTAATTAATCAATTAATTATTTTACCAATAAATTGTTCTATGTTTTCATTTATTCATTTATTCAATTATATATTTATATTTGCAAACAAAATTTTATATAATCTTATTCAACACATTCAGTGCAAATAAAATAAATAAATAAAGAAAGAAATAGATAAAAAAGAAACTTTTTTTGCAGACGAAGTGCATTTTGCATACAAGTTGATTCTCTGTATTTTACTTTTACAAGGTATCTATAAATACACAAACAACATGTTCGTTAATATTTGTAATTTAGATATTGGTACAATCACCTGCGTCGGTTCCCTCAGTGGATTGTAGATAATGCATCACTGCTCGGTTCTCAGACTTCAGACGCCCTACGCGACGCTTGTAGTAGACAACCATGATGATGATTATAAGAGTCAAAACCACCACGACGGCTACGGTGATTCCGATAATTAGACCGCTGGCAGACGATTCCTTTGCATTGTTCACCACTTTGCCGATGTTTGTATGATCTAGTTAATATTAAAGATATAATAGGGAAATAATATCCAAGGTACTTTTTGACCTACAAAGACATTTTTTTCATGCATCCAAAATAAAACATTTCTCGAAAAAGAAGAAATTGTATAATCATTCAATGCGAGTGTGTTAATTGGGGCGTTGTTTCACAAGAGTATTATCTTATCCTCATTGGTTCATCTTATAAGGGAATCCTCTTATCCTCATTGTATCATCTTTTAAGGATATCACATCACACCTTCAAGGCTATCCACTTACACCTTATTGCACCTGGGTGTGTTAATTTTTTTTCCAATTCGCTTTAAATGGGTTTTGTGCTGAATTATAAGTCCAAACATTTTAATAAAGGACAAAAAGTCCTTACATATTCAAAATGAGTAACCTGCCATAGGAAAAATGCATTCTTTCAAATTGTGAATTTACTTAATTTTCCTATTATCCAGATCTCTTTTCCATGACAAATAATATTGCTTTCGGAATTTCAAAGGCCATCTATAGTCTTCTAAATACCCCCTTTTTCTACTGATCCTTTAATCGGCTGCATTATGTATGTGTTCCAGTAACACTATTCTAGTGGTCCTGTCATAAATACCGTGTTACAGTATTTTTATTATCATATGTGCTATTGTTATTGAAAAGCAGTAATTTCACTCACTTATACAGCCGTATGACGGGTGACAGAAATGTGTGACGTCACAAGAGCAGGTCCGATTGCAGTGCTTCCCATAATAACCCTCAGGACAACCTGAAGTCACAAAACAAACACAGTGATGTACGGCCTTAAACATTAGTGGCTGTATCGAAGGATACGAAAAAGGTACTATAGATTCCTTATTTTGCGCAAGTTCTTAATTCCCGCGATTCCGCCAATTGCATTATATCGTGAGAATATAAAATCGCGAATACGTCGAGATTTTATCATCGTTTCATATAGCTCATATCTGTCAAATAAGAGCGAGATTTTAAAATCCACACGGTGTGCTTCTCACGATTTTACATAGATATTAATGCCTTGCGCTTAATAAGGAAACTATAGTAATTGAAGTCAGGAAAACAGTTGATTTTATTATTATGTATAATGAAGTTGTTCGAACTTGCAAACAATACTGTGTAAAGGGGTAAAATTTAAGGAAGATGGTAAAATTAAATTATAGCCTTTTAGAGATTTTATTAAAGTGACACGGTGACTCAAAAAAGATGTTTCACTTTGATTACTATTATTATGACAACGGAAATAAGAAGAAATATACGAAATTTCATCATATGGAAGGTTTCACGCATTATAAGTCATCATCTATCAGTTTACAAGACGTTAAAACTCATCCGGAAATTACACATGTTAACAAACCGAGTTGTTTTGGACATTGATTTGGGTGTCACGTGATTGCGATTGCTGTCTAAAATAGTTACAGTGGGATTGACACACTGAGAAAAGAGTTATAATTTGAAGTTATTCAATGTCTGTAGTAAGAAATGTGCATTCATAAAGAGTGCATCTTAATAAATATATAGTTCTTGAAGACATCAGGTTTCACAGAGGGGTCACTGGCTCATGATATATATGCCACGCTGCAGTATTTACTGTGCTGACTTGTGTGGTTATATTAGCAAGAGTTATTGCTCTTTGCTCTCATATCATTTTGTGAGTTATCTTCCCTTGGCGGAAGTTGATTTGCTTTACTTTTTCCCGTGCAAGCTCCATGAGCGGAGCGTTTTTTTGTATCATTCTGCACAACTTTAGACATACCTACTTCATGTTCCATGCTTGTCACCTCACCATGTAAGTTGATTTTTATTTATATATATGCATAAATTATCTGTATTAATCAATATTATTATTTTAAGAAGAAATTCAAAGATAAAGTGTTTATTACTGTGAACTGTTTCAAAGAAAATGGCAGCTAATTTGAATTATGTTTTATAATCTTTAATTGCTGTAATTGAGAGTTTATGAAGTATACTAGTTTATAACTTAAACAAGTTGGACGATATATTTATCAGCTACATTTACATGAAATTTATTATCTACTGTATTTTTTCTTAGAACTATTTCTTTTTATTATTTTTGCAGTTATTTAACAAACATACAGACATTCTCTACCTAACGTATATGAAAACAAGTATTCCTTTTAAAGGAATGATCGGCAATAATGATATATTGATAGTTAGAAGCAATCAACATGATCAGTTTGATGTAAAATAATAAAAAAAAGTACTGTATTTTTACAAAATATAGAATATTTTGAATCTGTACACCATAATTTCATTATTATAAACCGTCAACAAATTTAATTTTGAAATAAATTTGGGAAAAGCCGTTCGTAAACTCCTTGTCTAATTTTATATTTTTAACGTAATTATTAAATGTTAATGTATCTTCTTCTTCTTCAGAATACTGAGTAGGGCTCTTCAAAGAGCATTAACACGTATACAAAGAAAGAGTTGTATTAAAATAATTTAATGCGACTGAAAAACATTGAATGCCATCATAACTTGCTATTGAGGTCGCATTATAACGTAACCTTGTTTATAAATCAAGCCGTCTTCCTAGCTACTATTATGCAACATCAATAGATCGAGGTCAGTTCATGGAGCATCTTCTTATGATTGAGGTCAGTTCATCGAGGTCAACTGCATTACTGAATGAATCTTTCGATCGAAATTCTTACGCGTGAGACAAAATGTGCATTCTTGAATTAACAGGTCGAACTGTATTTTATGTATGTTTGCATCTCTTAAGGTAAATGAATTGAAATAAAACCGAGTAAAATGTTATATAAATACTAAACCAAACTTCAAGTTTTTTTATAAGAACTACTTATGCAAGCGGAATGTGTGCGCACGTGGAAGCATTTGCCGGATGCCTCATATGGACACAATAGTGATCGGCCGAAGCCGATCACAATAAAACTGTAGAAATTATGAAGTTCATGGTTTTGCTTGGTGTATGTGGCACTAAATTTACATTCCCCTGCGCTTGCGTGGCTATGGAACGGAAGGGAAAATCAATATTTATGTGTTGGTCCAACGCTTAATTCTATTTTTCTCTTTTTAATTTGATTTATTTACTTCTGAACACCGTAATTTTTCAAAAGTTCATCTTTTTATATGATATATAAAATATGTGTAAATTTCGATATTTGGTAAATCATGGGTTTGTGCGTCACCATGTCTCTTTAAGAGGTTTTATAAAAAAAATAATATCAGTTACCGTTAAGATTTGTATCACTTAAATCTTCTAAGATAAAGATAAAGATACACCATAAAACGTCATATCAAATCATGCTTGAAAGAAATTTTAAGATTACAGAAAGAGTATACATGTAGACATTTACATGCATAATATGACTTACTCTGAGAACAGCTGGCTCCAATATAACCTGGAGGACAATCACACCTTCCCTCAGATTTACTACAGTTGGCGCCATTTTCACAGGAACACTTGGCGCTGCATTTGTATCCATAGTAACCATCGGGACAAACTGAAAGTAAAAGTAGAAAATACTTAATTTCATAAAACATATACTTCATCTTAGGGACATCTTTATGTAAAATCGTACATACCAATATTGTTGATAAACTGTAGGTACAGGTAATGAATAGAGTAACCATCACAGAAAACAGTATACTATACTATAGAAGGACTTACTTTTGTCACATAGAGTACCGAAGAACCCAGGAGAGCAAATACAGGAACCATTTTTGGGATGACAGACGCCAAGGTTTTTACACAATGGACATGTCTCGTTACAACGCACTCCATAGCGATCCATTGGACAGGCTGCAATTATATAGAAATGAACCAATCAAAGACTAGTTGTAAAACTTAATAAAGTTTTAGTAAAACCAAATTTCAAATTAACAAATCAAAACGCTCAGAAGTTCATTCAATGGTTATATAAACCAACTGAATTGATTGTAACGTGTAAATACAAACAAAAATGGAGTCACAATGCAAATAATACTGCATTGCCAAATATGGTGTCGTTAACGTCTGAAAATAAGGAACAAATCAACTTAAATGAGGAACTACATGTAATTATTTTTTCTGGGTTTTTTGGATCACTGAAGAATCATAAATTAAAGTCACTGTAAGCTACATCTTTTTTTTTCCTGAAAAATGAAATAAAATAATCATACCAATGTGAGTTAAGTTTCGCATACATTCTATATAGCGTTCTTAGGTTATATATATGGTTCTTACGATGTTGACACGTGGGGCCCGTGAATCCAGCTTGACACAAGGGTGAAATACACTGGCCAGTCACGTGATCACAGGCCTGATTAGCCTCACATTTACACTGGAAACGACAGCTGTTTCCAAAGTAACCCTCCTCACAGGCTTTAGAAAAAAAGAAAGAAAAAAATAGATGGTTTTCACAATACCACGACCGTTTTACCTAGCTCACAGCGCATTATTTTTTCATACACAATTTAAACTGTTGTAACATTTTAGAATTTACTTGTTGTATACTCTGGTATATCCCGTGTATTCCTTCACTCTATTTCAATTTCTAACCTAATTTTTTTTCTTTATTGCTCTTTGAGTACATTTATTTAACCATCTTTTAACATACTTTTTTAGCCATCTTCGTGCACATCTATTAAGCAATATTTGAACATGTAGGGAAGGGGTTTATACCTTTGCCATTTTCTCAACCCCTTTGAACTATCAGTAGAATATGTTAAAATTAAGTATTAGTTTAAACTTGAACACACTTATATTTCGCCATCTTTGAACTTATTCAAACCGTTTTTCTGATCATTACCTTTTGAACAATCACTTCCTTGATATCCGGGCCTACAAATACAACTTCCGGTCTCCTGGTCACAGGACCCTCTGTTGTAACACGTGCATCTCTTATCACAATTGTCTCCCCAGTTACCGTCCTTGCATTTGCTCTTACAATTCACACCTTTCGAAATAGCAAAGATAATATTGTTCTAGAATTTGGGGAGATCATGTAATAAATATTTCTAAATACTTTAAAAGAGGATTCAACAATCTTAAATGTTCCAAATTCATCTCATGAATTTGATAAATGGTTAAATAAATTTAAAAATAAACTCATGGCAATGCATTTCACTTGTAAATGTATCACAAGTAGTACTTACAATTTATGCCTGTGAATGCAATTCATGTAAGAACATTGTTAAACAAATCGAAATTCTTGAAGGCATCTTATAAAGCTTTAAACAACTTCGTAAAAAATAAGATAAATATATGTAATATATATCACAAATTGTTGAATGCACGCATTGAGGTATAATAACAAGATTATATTGTTGCGATGATAGTAACAGGTGTGTTTTTTAAGATCGGAATTGGTGTACATATGTTCAGCATGAACACTCACCAAACCACTGAGGGTCACAGAGACACTCCCCGTTCTCTGCCCCACACGTGTAGCTGTGTTCTGAATCACACTCGCATCTCTGTCCACACTTGTGACCAAAGGACCACCTCTAAAGAAATAAACAAAACCGCTCAAGTCTGCATTTTATTCACATCATTTGAGTTCTAATTGCTCTATATAACAGGTTTTGCAATGATAGAAATGTTTCTGAAGAATTCGGACAAATGATTTCTACGACCGCTTTAAAAATAATGCTTTAGAAATATATACAAGGAAGTTTTGTTATATGGGATATAAGGAAAGTCAAAAGTGAAAATCCGAACCGGAAGTGACACTTTAAGTAAATTAGAGAAGAAATTTGAAATAAAAATGATGCTTTGATTTTACCTTGCACTGGTTTTCACATTTAGGGCCTTCATAACCCGGGTGACACAGACACTCGCCGTCCCTAGGGTTACAGTACCCATCATTCAGACAATCACATTTCTGGGTGCAGTTGTAACCATAGAAACCAACGCCACAGGGTTTTTCACAATGCAGACCGATAAATCCTTCAATAATACATAATTCAACATGTCATATCCGTTTTCAACTTTAGAGGACCTCATTAATATAACATTAAACATGGGATCATGCGCAAAACGAAAAGAATTATTCGATATGTTATAATTTGAACCATTTCCTGAGTACCCAAGATTTTATGAATTTTATTCATGCATATTTTTTATACATAAATGTATTAATTAGATTTTAATTATAATAATCATGTATAGACCTCTTTATTAATTGCAAGGCAAATTGTCATAGTTTAATGAAATATGCCTAAACGGCGTATTAATTCATTTACGTCAAATTATTATCTATGTGCTAGAACTTTGCCAAAGTAAGTCAATCTGCCCTGTAAATAAGCAGTACTGCAGTTATCGTGACGAGGTCATTTAGCTTCTAAACTAACTCGAATGTAACCGATGCATGTGTATTATGTTATATCGAAACAAACTAAAACATTCTTACTCAAACCTTTGAAATGTACTTGCAGACTGGATGCAAGACTTGCATAATTAGCTCTTTGTCGTATAATAATGAGCCAGTTTTCATTTTAAATTATTTGTGAATTTAGACCTGAAGTAATTATTATTCATCATTTCATCTCTGTTTCTCAGTGTTTAAGGATTAGCTCCAGTGTTAAATAATTACCTGGTGCACAGTCACAGTAGCCATTTTGAAAGTTGCAGATGCCGCCATTTTGGCAGGTACATATCTGAGAGCAGTCTCTGCCAAACCAGCCGTGAGGGCACGTCTGATTACATCTGAAACAGAAGAAATGACGTCATGAATGCTTGAATCCAATGAAAGGTTATTAGATGATTTTCTAGGATTTGAACTCAACATAAAAAAACATATTATATTATAGCAAAACATGTATTATCTTTAACCCAAAGAAACTTCTTTTGATGATTTAAAGTAATTTAAACTAACCTTTGACCTGTGTATCCTTCCTCACACTGACATTCCCCCGTCACGTGATGACACAGAGCACCATTCAAGCAGTCGCATTCTTTCACGCACTTGTCTCCGTAATTTGGGGCCGGACATGGTTCGCTGCACGTGACCCCGCTGTAACCAGGGCTACAGACACACACTCCAGTACCCGGATGACAGCTATTGTCATTGAGAAAAAAAATATATTGCTAAAATACCAAGATTAAAACAAACCTTTGAAATGTACTTGCAGACTGGATGCAAGACTTGCATAATTAGATCTTTGTCGTATAATAATGAGCCAGTTTTCAATTTAAATTATTTGTGAATTTAGACCTGAAGTATTTATTATTCATCATTTCATCTCTTTTATTTTTTCAAGCTCACCTGTCTGCAAACGAAGTGTTACACTGACACGGGATGTTACAGTTCTCTCCATACTTCCAGTCATCACAGGCTGTAGAAGACAAACAAACAAGATGGACGTCAAAATATGGCATTTGATCGCTATTTTAGCATAGTAGATAATCATATATGCTACGGCGTATAAAAAAAAAACTCTTCGAGAAAATATTTTGTTTTGTATCGTAATGACTCATCTTCTACGTAGCTTAAACTGACCTCTTTTAGAACAGGTTGGTCCAACAAACCCTGGTACACAGAGGCAGCTGCCCGTCACGTGGTCACAAGTACCGCCATTTTCACAGTTGCATTCTTTTGAGCAGAATTTTCCGTAGAATCCAGTAGGACATTCTTCTGTACATCTATATAGTTATATTAAAAATATTCAGAAATAGACTAAAGCCATAATAAAATATATTATTTTATTGCACTGTGCTAAAAACGTACTATATGCAATTCATGCGTGGATCTGTACATGGCGTCTAGACCCCATCCCCTTTAGAAAATTAAATTTCATTAATTTTATTGGTACAAATACTAAAATTTGACATTGACTTACCCCTTCTGGCAAATTTTTACTCCTCAGACCCCCCCCCCCCCCCCCCGGCCCCAAAAAAATAATTGATCCGCGCATCTAATAAGTCAAACAATAGTATTATAAATAAATTAAACTTTAAATTAAATTATACATGTAGCACTGTACACTGTGACCTACTTCTCGCCGATGTAGCCCGCTGCACAGACACAGGTGCCAACCTTGGGGTCACAGGTCGCGTTGTTATAGCAACTACAGGTTGAATCACAATTGGTGCCATAGGTTCCCTGGTCACAGGGCTGGGAACAAATCTCACCCTGGGCAGGAAAAAATAACAAAATGACGCTCTGGGCGAAAATCAAGATCTAGCATTTTTACATCATTGAAAAAAATTCTTCAAATGATTTTTTTAACTGAATTGTTTTATTTATAGATTTCAAATGCAAATGTAGTTAAATGGGTTCTTTTATTGTACAGTGTATAGCCTAGAACTATAAAAATAAGGTAAATGTATTTTCATTAAAATATATGCAATATATAGGCCAATATGTGTACCCCAAACGGCTGATAGACAAAAAATATGCTGTAGAATCATTTATTTATTTTTTTTTAAGTCATTTAATTTCATTGCGTAACTTTTGGATTAGTTTGTATCATAAACATATACTGTGTTTCATGTTAATTTTTGGGGGGTTTTGTAAATTGATCCACGAAATTCACGAAAATTTGACCAAACAGTATTCCATTGATTCCACGGTAGTTTATTAACATCTCTTTTGGCTACGACAAAAATGCATAAAAAGTCAATGCCATAAAAGATTTTAATTTGCAAGTTATTGCCTTCCATCCGGGCTTGCAGGAACATTTTCCGGTCTCAGTATTACATCCGGCGCCATTCTGACATTTACAATTAGAAATACAGTGGACCTCCGTTGAACCAGTCTGGCAACGATTCTCGCAGCTTAAAAAAAAGAAAACACCTCAACATTGTTCAATTACTTGACACAAGAAATTATGATAATTACATGTTTTCTTTTATAAAATCGTTACATATTACGTAATTTTTAACACAGATTAAAAAAAAAATATGTCCAAAAAGAAAATTTATAATTTTTGCGGGTTGTATAACAAGTATTTAAAACAACTTCAAAAATCATTATCATATTTTGTATATACTGTCTTTTTCAAATCCGCGGTTCTTTCAAATCAAATTAAATCAATTGCCATGTATAAAATTTGAATATGAAAAACCAAAATTTAGAAGGAAAAAAAAAAGAAAAAAGGACAATTTAACATCATTCTGTTTTAAAACGAATAGAGATATTTTGGTTATTATAAATTCGAAATAAGCAGGCTTTTTTTTCTTGCTTTTTTTTTTTTGGGGGGGGGGGGGGGGTATTTTTATTCAAATTTGAGTCTTACAGTGCGCCATAATATCCAGGCGGGCAGAAGCAAGCGCCGTTGGTCACACTACACGTGGCGTCGTTTTGACATTGACACATGAACCGACAGTAAGGTCCATAAGATTCGTCCGGGCATTTAGTCTGACAGCGCTCTCCTGTGTATCCTACCAAAGGAAAGGCAACTCAAGAATGTAGGGGGTTATCTGCCGTTTTCATCACCAGTAAACTTAATTTCTAGAGAATTGCGAGGTTTTCTTCCATATCGGTGAAATGTTGTTCGTACAGTTTAACGTATAGTTAAGAAGGTTGTTTACTTTGATAAATGTCAAAGAGCTGAGAAACAGTAAAATTTTGGTGAAAATATATGACAAATGAATTAGGTTAATATAAGGTTAATATAAGGATGATAAGAGAGGGAGAAAGAAATTAGACAGCTGCATCTTTAAAGTCAATTACCTGACTAAGAAAGATTTGTTGCGTTCTTGAATTCATTATCAAACTTTATTTTATTATCATTCTATCAAATTCACCTATTATTTTTTTCATCATATCAAAAGGTTAATATAAGGATGATAAGAGAGGGAGAAAGCAGGGAAGGAATGAAAAACGGATAATTTTAAAAAGATGATCAAAGACAAACAGACAAATGGAAAGGGGAGACAGACCCAACCAGACATAAGGACACGGAAATAAAGGGGGGGGGGTGTAACATATTTCTTATAAGAAATATAACATGAAGGTAGTCTTGTGATAGTATAGCTGACCTACTTAAAAACAGCATGCTTGAAGAATACTGCTTGTGATTGTAATTTGGTTTTTTACCTGCTGCGCAAATGCAGTGCCCTGAATCCGGCTCGCACTGGCCATGACCACTACAGTTGCAATGTTTTTGGCAATTCGGACCCCAGGTGTACGACGGACAGTCTACAAATACACACATTGTTTTATTTCACATAAATCACGCATTCTTGCTTCTTGGTGAGAAGTTTGCTGCAGTGAATTTATCTTGCAACTGGATTGATTGATTTTTCATAAAACATCTGATGTTTCTTAAAATCTGTTGTCTTATTGATATATAGAGCTATTTTGCTCGGTCAGCTGATACCAGATGATGTATTTTTGTTTGAATTGATTTTGTTTTCTTCTCTGATCATGAATCATCTTTTTTTTTTAAGAAAAAAAATTTGCTGACAAAGAACTTGAAGTTTACATCAACATGGTTGATATTCTCAAGAACATAGCAAAAACCAAATAATTCGGTCGGTACTCAAGAACTATGTATTGAAACGACATTCGTGAGAACTTGACAATCTTAAGCATTGGGGGATTGTACATATAATGCCGTCGCCTTTTAACTTGTTTGTTTTTCTAAACTAATCAGAGTTGTTTAAACTATCAAATACATTTTCATTTGCTACTGTTAAATTTTTGGTTTGCTTCAAAATCGTATAGAGCTAGAATTTATCGAAATCTTCGGTTTGCAAAAGTATGAAAAATGATATCCAAAACCAACAAATATATAAGAAAATGTGAATTGAACACGTTGTAAAAAATATTATACAGAAAAGGGCTGGGTGTTCGTGACCATTTAAAGACTATATTAATCTCTTTTAATAAAGAGCTCTCTATAAAGAAACAAGAAAAGATTCCAATACTGAATCTTAAATATTCAGTTGTTTTCTTTACTTATAAATAATCTACGCCAAAAAATTATATAAATAATATTAAAGCAGATCTGATAGGTATTATGTTGACAATCCAGGTACCTTGACTGTCATTTGAAAAAAAAAATGGAAATCTCAAAGAGAGACAAATCGTGTGACATACTAAAGCTACAGTCTTTTCCCCGCCATCCATCGTAACAGACACACTTATCCGGTTCTGTGCACACTCCATTGACGCAACCGGAAGTACAATGAGCTAATTTAAAAACGAGACAGATCACATAATATTAGCGTTTGTAAAGTATTCAACATAGCATAAATTACACATGTTTGAACGACATTTGAATATAGAAATTGACATGATGAAACTTAACAAGTCCTGTGTTCGACTGTTCGTTATTTTGTTTTTAATTTATGTTGATCATTGATTCCTTATATTGTTTCTTCCTCATCCAGTTACTGTTTTAGTCTACAATAGTCTTTTAATATACAAAGTATTTCATCTTCAGAGTAATCATTTTGATACATATCCATTTGTCAATTGTTGAGTTAAACGACTAAAAAATATATATATAATTGTATCGAACATTATAGAACTCCAATATACCCGTAATTTTATAAATGAAAAATGTACATTTGTAAATCTAGGAAACTTACGAAAACAATGGTCGTACAGTAGGTAGTAACCAGGACAACAATAGAACTCCTTTCGGTACAGAGTATATGTCCCCTGTTTATATCCGGTCTTATATAGGGTGCTACAACACAGTGTTTTTTTTTTTCTCATTATTTATATCTCGGTTTAATAACTTTCATCAAAATAAAAATAAATCGCTGATGAACTATATAGCATTTGATAATGCAGTATTGTAAAAGATATTGTCAGAAAGGATCATCAAACGTTTCGAGGTCATACATGGGTGTTACATGTAGGACAATTGAGATTCATTAGTGAAAAAAGCAAAGAGAGATAACTTTAAAAGAATTAATATATCTTTAAAAAATGCCACATTTTTCAAATGAATTAATTTTTAAAGATATGTTTCAAAACTTCATGCAGCAAATAATACGATCCTATCATCTTGTTAGAAAAGAATATTTGAAAAAAGTGCCACATTATATTTTTCAATAATCACAAAGAATAGAAAAATATCGTTTGTTTTTATTTTTAAGAAATGCTTTTGAATACCTGTCAACTCATAAATTACCTAAATGTAAGCTAGATAACGAAAATAGTGGTCACTTTAACAGACAGCTATTAAAGTTTAAAATACGAATTATAAAGATTCATTCTTATCTCATCTTATTATTACTAGTACATTTGTATGTTTATATGCATTTATTTCATTTATATCATAGAATAAAATATGGAAATGTTCTATACGAAAAGAATTAAAGAAAATTTTAACACAGCGTCTTACGTGCAATTTATTCAAGTAAGCATTAAACAGGTTCTTATTTTCTCAGTCGAATAAAGCTAAACGTAAGATGTTTAACGTAATCCGTATACGATCGATCGTCCGTCAGCCGATTTATCAAACTCTGCAGACGGACCAGTCGACCCTCGGTGTATGCCGGCCGACATTTACTAATATTCCAATTGCCTAAATGTCGACCGACCAACAACAGACATAACAAACTGTCTGCCGATGGTCGGACGATGATCAAAGTTGCTCGACGGACTGTTTCAGCTGAAAAAATCGGCCACCGACGCAGAAAAAGTTATAACTTGGCCCGACAGACTTAAAAACTTTCGGCCGACGAAAAAACAGTTGATTGTAGGAAGAAAGATTTAGAAACAAGGATATGGAATAAGTTTCGGTATGACTTTACACTGTGAGAAAAAACTCCAGCTTTCAAAAATATTTTAAAGAAATTTATCAAATGAAAGGTGGTTTTCTTGCACTTAATTATTTGAAAGATATTTTGTAACTTTTATCATAAAAAGCATGTACTTAGATTGAAATGTTAATTCATCCGTAATATTGGTAATTTTGACAGCCAGAATTCTGTCATAAAATGACGTCACGCCGTGATGCAACTACCTGCATTCAGTACATCTGAACCACGACAAAATGTCCCAACACCAGTTCACTGTACACCTCTGGTATGGAACATGGTAGGATTTTCTAAACGTCACCAAATACCTGTAAAGCAAGGCCGATTAAATCACATGCACACAATTCTTTAAACAGTAAATATCATAATTTTTGGGCATATATAATTTTCTAATTTTCTAATTTTTGATAATAACGAAATAATTATTCTGCGCTAGTGACTTCAATATATTAAATTCTCAAAGTTCTCAATATCATGACCAAGACTGCAAGGAATTTTATAAATATTATACATGTGTATTACGTCAGAATAAGTGCAGGTGCATGTCATTGTGGTGATGTATGAATTTGATACCTTCACATGTATTTTTTTTTTTTTTCAAAATTCTGTTTACCTTAGTTTTTTATGGTTTGTATACTAAAGATATTTAACTGATGACTCAAGGAGTTTTAAACACAGGAGAAGCAATAATTTTCGTAATTTATCCTTAAAGTCAAATAAAATTGTTGAGAAATTGAAGAAACTCGACCATCCATGTGCAGCAACAAAAACATCAGATGTTAACAAACAATTATTTATTTATACCACAGCACTGTATCTCTACAAATAACTAATAATGAGACATTCATTTTGTACACGAAATATACAAAAATCAATAATAAAAATTACACTATTTTCCATAAATAAGATTAATGATAAATTACAAAAATCGCTGCAAAACTTACGACACAGTTCTATAACAGACATTTGGATCTCCCCAACTCAGACATTGAGTTACACTGACCAAAGATAATGCCAACAACGAGATCTGGACGAAACCTTGGCGACACTGCATCATGCTGCACTCTGTAAATAAAATACAAAGGTTTATATGAGAGGAGGACGAGATATTTCCTTCCACACAGTCCCCAATTAAAATCTCTCTCTCTCTCTCTCTCTCTCTCTCTCTCTCTCTCTCTCTCTGAGACACAATTACATTTTCTAGATCTTTAAAATATCCAAACAATGCATGGTCAATTTATATCAAATGTTACTTTTGATAGTTAAAGGGAAGTTAAATAAGACAGTATAAAATTCATTTATATTTAAAGTGAATCCTGTTTGCACTTTGGGAGAAGAAAGGGACTACGGTATCCCTCTTTTTGTTTTACTTATTCTATTACATCATATAAGGAAGTTGCAATTTCTTTCGATACAACAATAAAAAATATCATTTATCCACGTATGTGTATTAGTCATCAACAGCACCTAAATACGAAATACGTGTGTCACACGTGTATGTAGATCCCGAGTGAAACTTATTAAGGTCTTCCGTTACAACGGAAGACCTTGTTTTTTTTATTAAGGTCTTCCGTTTCCAACGGAAGACCTTATAGTGATTGTAGTGTTTTTTCTTTCTTTCTTTCTTCTTATTTTTTCCCCCTTTTTTGTCGGCAGAATTTCTCAGAGATGGCTTTATGGATTTCCCTGAAATTTTAAGGGATGATAGAGAATTATAATATCTCGAGGCGTTTTTTTTTTTTCATTTTTTCAAAATTCATTTCCGTTCATCCGTTTCCTGCCCCGCGTAAAAAAACCTTGTTCCCTCAAGGTCTCAGAATCGGCAAACACTTGAACATCCAGTCTTTGTTGGATGATAGACCTATTTCTGTAGATGTGTTTAAACTATTTTGTTTTGTTCGTCGTAACTTCCGGTCGTCACCGGAAGTACTTCAAAAATTATTTTATTTATGTATTAAACTTATTTTACATAAAATGAATCTGATATTATAAATCCTTACATGTGTCATCAAAGCGATGATATATAAACAAAAACATTCTACTTTCGGTGAGATATCTTAATTATCTAAAGTAACTTTTCTATAACCAATTTTGTTCCCCCGAGATCTCAAAAACTTTAAGTGATGAAGACACAAAACTTTAATGGATGATAGATATTTTATTGAAGATGTATTTAACTGGTTTTATTTTGTCGACCGTCACTTCCGGTTCACACCGGAAGAGTTCAAACAAATCAAGCTGTTTATCAGTTAAACTGTTTTTCTTTGATAGTATTAGTGAGCTCGATGAACAATAATGTGTGATGGGCAAGTATACAAGAAATAATAAATCAAATTTTCATTGAGCACTTCCGTTTGTCCGTTTTCTGTCCCGAGACAAAAAAAATTATTTCGACGAGATTTCAAAAACGGTAACGACTTGAACAACCAGACTTTGTGGGATGATAGACCTATGTATGGATATGTGTTTACAATATTTTGTTTTATCCGGCGTAACTTCCGGTCGTCACAGGAAGTACACCAAAATTTGATTATTTAAAAATATTTTGGTTATTTAGCATGGAAGTAACATTTTAGCAATAAAAATACAGAAGTTCATCTACACATGGATAAATAAACGAAAAAATTAATTCTACTTCCGGTGAGATATCTCAATTATCTCAGGTAGCTTTCTTTTATAAAAAAATTGTACCCGGAGATCTCAAAAACTGTAAGAGACCAAGATACAAAACTTATATAGATGATAGACATTTGATTGAACATGTGTTTAATGGGTTTCATTTGGTCGTCCGTCACTTCCGGTTCTCACTCGAAGCGTTCAAGCAAAATGAAGTTTTTTTAAAAGTATAGATTTTTTTAAACAATTTACTCAGAGTGATGAACAGTAACGTATCGTAGGTGAATGTGCTAAAAATATCTACTTTTAATTTCCTTAATTACTTCCGTTTGTCCGTTTCCGGTCCTGAGACAAAAACCTTTTCTCAGCGAGGTCTCCTAACTAACAAAACTTGAACATCCAAACTCTGAGGAAAGACAAAACAATGTATGAAGATATGTTTACTATGTTCTGTCTGATCCGGCGTAATTTCCGGTCGTCACAGAAAGTACTCAAAAATTCACTTTTTGTCTTTTTGTTTTGTTTTACATAGAAATAATTACTGGGAAATTCCATCACAGTATAAATTATATACATTTTCGTTTTACAAGAGAAATGATTTTTTTTCAGATAAATACATGAGGAACGGAAGACCTTTTTGTTGCTGTAGCAACAAGAGTCTAGTTATTATTTTTTTTCCCCATGTTTTGTCCAGAAGATTTCTCAGAGATGCCTGGACAGATTTTCTTGAAAATTTCAGATATGATAGAGAATGATAATATCTCGACGCGGTTTTTTTCATTTTTTCAAAATTCATTTCCTGTCGTCCGTTTCCTGTCCCCCGACCAAAAAGCTTGTCACCTCGAGATCTCAAGAAGGACAAAGACTTTTATATCTTAACTTTGTGGGATGATAGACCTATATTGTAGATGTGTTTAAATTATTTTGTTTTGTTTGTCGTAACTTCCGGTCGTCACCGGATTTAAAAATTAATTTGTTTACGTATTTAACTTATTTTACATAAAATGAATATATAAGTATAAATCTTTGTACATGTCATCTAGGCGATGTTTAATCAACAGAAAAATTCCACTTCCGGTGAGATATCTCAAATATCTCAGGTAGCTTTTTAAAAATTTTGTACCCGCGAGATCTCAAAAACCATAATTGATTAAGACACGAAACTTTCATGGATGATGGACATTTGACTGAAGATGTGTTTAACTGCTTTTATTTTGTCGGGCGCCACTTCCGGTCCACACCGGAAGAGTTCAAATAAATCAAGTTGTTTATAAGTTAAACTGTTTTTCTTTGCTAATTTTAGATAAATTGATAGGCAGTAAAGTTTTGTTTTTAAATGCATGAAAAATTCTAACTTTCAATTTTCACTGAGTACTTCCTTTTGTCCGTTTCCTGTCCTGAGACAAAAAACCTTGACTTCTCGAGATCTCAAATATGGTAGTGACATGAACAAACAAACTTTGCAGGATAATATATCTATATATGTAGATTTGTTTACATTATTTTGTTTTGTTCGGCGTAACTTCCGGTCGTCACCAGAAGCGGTTCAAAAATAATTTTTTTTATAACCTTTTTTTAGTTATTTTACATAGAATGATTATTTTAGTATGAATCTTTTCATAAGTCATTTTTGCGATGTTCAATAAACCAAAAAGATCCATTTCCGGTGAGATTTCTCAGATATCTCAAGTAGCTTTTTTATACTAAATTGTGTTCCAGCCGTTAATCAGAAACTGTTAGTATTCAAAACACACAACTTACGTAGGTGATAAACATTTGATAGATGATGTGTTAATTGTGTTTAACAAGGAACATATGGCAGCAGTCCATTACCCAAACAATACAGGAAGTATTTAAAAGACCCGTCTGCGAAAAACATCGTGAAGGATGATGTAATCGAATTACAATGTAAACGAACGAAATGCAAAATTTGTTCATATATATATATATATATATATATATATATATATATATATATATATATATATATTAAATTTGTTTATATATCAATTCATAGAAGAATTTGGAAATTGGGAGAATAAACAAGTGTAGAGCTTTACCTAACAACATAATGCAACAGACCTTGTAAATGCAGTGTGCAGTATACATAACAGAGCTCAATGTTCATCGTGGGAGAGTTCGAAAGAAGATACGCTTCTTATACCAAAGAACATTACGAAAGAAATGGGGATTTTCGGAAATTCAATATGCAAAAATATAAACAGCTCACAGCAAGTTTCGGTTGTTATTCTTATTGAATCGAACCGACCTAATTTAAATGTCACACTTTTTTTTTTCGTCTTTCATCAAGATAATGCTCTCCTGCAACTTGATATGTATTATGGTTCATCTATTGACTCGACGATTTAATTAAAAAATAATCATACGAGTTATGGTAAATGTGAACAAAGTGAAATTCGAGTGTCTGATTGCACATATTTTCTTACCTGATGTGCACGACGAAAGAAATAATAAAACTTAAAACAAGTTTTATCTTCATTAATGTTATAATAGTTATTCTAAACAGCTAATCTAGAGAGATCGAGATTTTTTGTTTGCAGACGGTGATTTATATATTGGAGCTAGAACTACATCAAGCACCAAGAGCAAACCCAGAATTTTTTTCCCAAGGATGGGGGGGGGGGGGGG
>WFKH01011926.1:45360116-45389444 GCA_016163765.1 Magallana hongkongensis
TATATATATATATATATATATATATATAAAGCACAGGGAAAATCACTATAATGGAGCTCAACCTAGGCCCCGGCCGGGGTTTGAACTCACGACCTCTGGAACCCACTCTCCTAGTAATGAGCGGCCACCGCGCTAACCACTCGGTCATCTAGGCAAGACAAAAACATTGCTTTCGATGACGAACGGAACCTAGCGCGCTGGTCGCTCACTACATGGTCGTTTGAGATACAGGTGGAATACAGTTAAATGACAATTTGAGAGGATTGGAACGATACGCATTGCATAGATATATACATATAATAAGCACCGACATAGCAATAACTCTCAAACTGACATATACCTGCCTATAGTGAAGGATATAGATATACATAAAGCCAGGGAAATTTACTATATTGGAGCTCCACCTCCGCCCCGGCGGGGCTTGAACTCACGACCTTTGGAACCCTTTCTCCAAGCAATGAGCGGCCACCGCGCTAACCACTCGGCCATCTAGGCAAGACAAAAACCTTGCTTTCGATGACGAATGGAACCTAGCGCGCTGGTCGTTCACTACGCAGTCGTTTGACAATCTGTGTCAAAGTGTGTCAGCCAGCACGATCGATACTTTACCATGTTTGATGGTTGTTTAAAATTATGAATTATTGAAAATTTGTTTGCGTTTTTAAAAAATAATGTTAGAATCATGATTCTCTTGTTCGGGTGGGGCCGCAATGGAGATAGAGGTGATTTTTTTTTTTATTGAATTAAATAGGGAAAAATCTTTTTTTAAAACCTTAATCTCAATAACCGGAACAACAAAAGGAACTCACTTTGCTTTAAATCTTTTTTAAAGAGATATTCTCTACGAAGTTGTGCAGATGTTTTGTATTTAATACTCTAAAGCCAGTCTAAAGCTTTTTTTTTTTGTCCAGTTGTATCTACTGTTGCTCAGGTAAGCGATGTGGCTCTTTGGTATCTTGTTTCAACTTTGTCACAATTTCTTTAAAAAATGTACGATTAATCTCTCTTTTAAAAAGTAATAGACTAAAAGTAAACGAGTAAAGCACGCTGTGTTTTAAAGTTGCCTGCAGCTTTGAGGTTCAAGAAGTTTGTAGAGAGCATGGTGCAACGCAAGTGTTCATGAGGTATTGCATTCTAATGACTGAGTATTCGACTTACAAAAGATTACATATTAGATATAAGATCAATAAGATCATATTAAATGTTTTTTATAACTTGTTTTTAAGTAAATCAAACTAAAATAATATGCATTTATGTATGATATAACTAAATTTTGAAAAAAAAATTTCATTGTTTTGAAAAAAATAAACCACCGCTAGAACTTTTTTAAGGTCGAGACGAATTTCATCAATATTTTAGTTTATTGAAAAATAACAAACTGATTTCATTTTGGTTTGATGTTTGAAATGGGTTTCGATATTTGGTCTTTAGACGTAAATATTATAATTTAAAAATAACCCAAGATGACTTTAGTCATTGACTGACTGGCAAACGAGTAGATAAATGAAGGATGTTTTAAAAAAAAGGGCATCAGAAAATTTCCAAACATAATTAATGATAGTGTTACGTTTCGATTTATACATGAAAAATGACAAGTGTAATTTGTAAGAGAAATATTCACCATAAACAACAAAATTGAAATGAACTCATTTTATTTTATATTATTGTTAATTTTCCTCCGTTTGAAAATATGTCGAATCAAATTGATAGTCTAGACATTTTGATGAACCTGTTGTATATATCATTCCGAAATTGCTCTCTTAATTCCTCGGGCAGTGCGTCATAAATTATCCTAATCACGTTGTCCGCATGCAGGCCGTTAATAAACTGTTGGGCGGCGGACAGGTCACTCGTGTCTTTTTTGGCACGGACACCGTCATTCGAACCCCGGTCCATTTCTGAGTTGAAATCGTTGGTGCTATGAACGAAACCATAACTTGGAAGGTTTGCTATTCCACCACTGATTTCCTTTTTACAGAGACAACCATTGAGTTTTCCCGGACAGACGCACTGCTGAACGATAATCCTTCCTTTTTGGGTTTCAAGATGTGCAGGATTCCTAGAAAAGATTAAACAAATTGATGCAAAATGGAAAAACAGATATTTTTATCATCTCATTAACTTTTTTGGTTTCCAAAGGGCAATATAAACGGTTTTTTTATTTATGCAAAAACACTATGAAAACAAATAATTCACAAAAATATATGTCCTACATGTAAAAGCGCTATAACATATGATCAACAAGTGAAAAGCTGTCAATGTGACAGCAAACCGGGATTTCTTTTATGTGAACTGTATCCATAATCCGTGTCAACCCTGAACTAATAAACACTACCTACCGTATACAGAGAAATGTAATACCCATATGCAATATTTTGCCCAAAAATGAATGAGTTAAAAAGCTGGTATTTTTTCGTAAATTATCAGAAATCAAAATCCAAGTAATGTGCACACCTCTGATATATGTACAATTGATCTGCAAAAGAACAACATCCTATCTTGAAAACTGTAGGAGGAGTTATCCGTACAATTAGGGTTACCCTTTGTCAGCCGCCAGCTCGCCCGCCCACCATTTTCAGCAAATCAATAACCGGATTTTTCCGTTGAAAAACCCGATTAAAAATAGTGTATCGAATGAAATCTTAGATAAACGTTCGTGTTATCAGAAATTTTTATTTTTACAGTAATAAGTGCTTTATATAGTGAATGAAAAAATTATAACAATTGCTGAACTTATCTGTTAAGTCATAGACCAGGGATTGAAAAACCAAGGCTTTTACTTTTTTTTCACTTTTATAATTAGGTTCTATTGATGTTAAAGACAATTGTATTACATCATCAGAGAGGCTACTCAACGAAGAGCTAACGATCAAGATTTAAAATATTACCAAAATCAATGTTAATGAAGCACGATTAACCAAATGCTCATTTTTGCAATTGGAAAAAACATGTTAGGGTGATTTAAATTGAAAGAAACGACATGTCAAAAATTTACACATGAATTATTGGAACTAAACCTCACATTTGAGATATGAATAAAGAAGCCGGATCATTTATTATTTTTTTTCCTCATGGTTTTAGTCTTTTGTTATGCGAACCTTATTTTCTTTTCAAAATAAGATACAATAAAAAAAAATATTTGTTATGTGTTAGATTATTTAAACCAATTAACGGAACCTTAAATTTGTTACCATTTTTTTTCTCTATCGATTCATATTATTTTACTATTATTCCAACTGATTAAAATATTGTACATTGCAATCCCTACATTACCTATTATTGTCCAACATTTATCAACTATATTAATTCGAATTGGTGCCCTTATCGATTTTAGAAGTATCACAATTTAAAACATTCCGATTTTTAGTATTTTACCTTACATTATCCTATGTATTTGGTTTCTAAACAATTTACGCAGCAGGGGTTTTTTTTTTTGGTGTTTTTTTTTTTGGGGGGGGGGGGTCTTTGTTTTTTTTATTTTCTTTTTTTCTCCTTTTTTTGGATGGTTTTTTTTTTGGGGGGGGGGGGTTGTTCAGGGGTTTTTTTTTTTTACTTCGACTCCACTAATTAGTAATCAATGGCTAAAATAAAAATATCTTGTTTTCACTCACGCAGTTAAACAATGTCTTCTCCTCATCACAAAAGGTAAAATATTGAGACACTTACCTGTGACTAAAATCCGATGGGTTGTTTACTCCACCAAGCATGACGGATATCGAATTACCGATGCCATCTGAATCTAAGTCCGACGGTCTACCATGGGTTGTAATGATGACGCAAATGGCAATCAAGCCAGGTACCTTTGTCCAGAATCCGTAGTTTGCCATCTTCTCTCTGTATATGACTAGCATTGGAACGTCCAATCTCAGCTCTTTAAATACCTGCTAGTTTTGTGTGGGATAGGCGCCTGAAAACAAAAGTCCTTTCTCAACAAAGGACACAGGTGTTATAAAATGTGGGGGGGGGTTTTTTGTTTTATTCTTAAAATTACCCATTTTCTTGGTTTTACGAGAAAAGAGAAAAAATGAAAAGATCTTCTTTTAGAAATGGCTAATTGTCCCTTGGAAAATAGAAGGACAAAGTTACACAAATAACAATCAACAATATTGAATCTAAAATCATCTAAGTTAATACTGATTATAGAGACAACAATATTGGATTTAAATACATGTAAGTCATTATTAAATATTCAGTTATGATGCAGTGTATTTACAATTGTAATGAGGTAAATTTATTGGGAACCATAATGAGTAAATTGAGTATCCTAACTGCAAAATAGGTAAATGTAATTTATTTAATTATACGTATCGGCAAATCAGTGTACTTCATCCCGATTTTTTCTGAGTCTGGGAGAGGATTCCCTATCAAACAGACTGAATTATATTCAAAATAAGACCTTATAAAATCTGTGTATAGTGATATATTGCAACTTACAGTTTAGTGAAAAAAAACTAATAAACCAATGGTTTTCATATCTCGTCCTTTTGCTCAGTAATATATGCAATAAAATAGTCTACAAATTTAATAGGCCATGTGTTTTCTCATTACAATAATTAACCTTGTATTCTATTTTCAAAAACATCAGTGTAAACATTTAATATGTACTTACTACATCTAATAGTATGCTATTCTAGATATTTTGTGTAATGATAATAAAATAAAAAAAAACGAGTGTTAAAACTTTTTTAGTTTATTTCTATTTCAATGCATATGAAGAATTCGGGAAGTATTTTGAAATATGTGTCAGTCGCAAACCGTTTTAATTATTGTTAGCTTCTTCTCATTAACTACTACAAGGCCAAACTTGACAAAATTGGATGTTAAGCATCTGTTAGAGAATAGAACTAGGAAAATATGAAATTCTGGACCCTCATTATTTTGAAAAAAGTTTTTAGCTGTTAGTATTTGCACATGGTTTGTACAGTTATCAAATTATTTATCCAGGCCCAGAGATTCTATTATAAGAACAGTCAAAGTGCATTTCTTATTATCATCATTTTCTACTCATACACTTGAACTAACTAAATGATGTGATGAACAAGTTTGTGTGTATACCACAATGTGGAATTCATTAAAAGCTCTACAATTAAGGGAACTGGTTTAAGGGAGGGGCTGTATTTTGTGAATTTGTATATATTGTTAAATTAATCAGGAAGGGGGCGTTAATGATTCACCATTTTTATTTCTTTCTGTGATAAGAATTCTTGATTTGAGTACAGGAAGCAGCTTTTTTACTCTTTCGCCAACACCAAGTACTTTATTTATCTCGATACATTTTGCATATGCAAAGCTATATTTTATTTTAGTTTACTTCAAACACAATAATATCTCTCTAGAATATCGTGAATTGTTTTTTTTATATAAAACGCAGCTTCAGCAATAGGGAATTTTATATTTTATTCCAACTTATCCGTTGATAAAGCGATCTAAAGTAGAATAGAGGAATTTACTCGTAAAAAGTTGAAGATAAATACAGATTGATACATGTATAAAAGTCATTGTAACTGAAGAAAAAAGTTCCCGAGCTAAGGACGTTTTTAGCCTTAGAGACTTTGAAAACTCAGCTTCTACATATTTGCAATGCTAATAGTATACAAATGGTTCTTAAGGTAGATTGACTAAGTAACTCTACCATATATTTTGCTTTAGTGAGAATTTGCAGAAAGAAAGTATAATGCTCAATATAACATTTAACCTTTCAAAGCACAATTTTGATGAAATTTCTAGTACTATACTTATGACAATTTTGTACAGAGGAATGGCCATGGACATTTTGTTGTGTGTTTGGTATCCAAAGAAGAGTAGCCCTCACAGCGGATGGCATTTCAGAATACAGATAGAATTAACATAGAAAACATCAAGTAGTATTTTCAAACATGTTGTTAATATACCCTGTTTATGGTAACATTTTATGTAGGAATACATGTCTTTGTGTCCTGCGTATGGTTATCTGTATATTAAATTTGATAATGTCCTAAATTATAGTTTTTGCAAACAATCCCAGAAGAAAGAACACAAATAATTTCAGCTTGGAATGCATTTGAAAAAAAAAATGAATCAGTTAAAAAATTCTCAAGCAATTGAAATAATTTATGCTTGTTAATCGGTTATGTGTTCATCGTAGACTTTAAATGTGAAAATGTTAAGTTAAAAAGGTCCTTCTTAGATTTTTTATAGTAGTACGATTCAAGTCTATATTTATTTTAGCTTAATGCTTTATTTTCATGATGTAGCTATTTTTATAATGTCAAACAACACATGTACAGAGTAGTTATAACAGAATCATATTCGTTGTATTTTAAGAGTTCAGAGAGTACTATTTCTATTTCTATTTATGTAGGTATCGACCTTCAGAAGGCAATCTGCTTCATTGATAAAGACGTTTTAAGAAGTCGTGTTTATCTGCGAAATTATGATAAACATGTTGATCTAAGGAACATACAAACAACAATGGGAAAAGATTATGGGTTTGATTTTATTGGTATATATTGTATTTGTGTTTCTTGTCAAATTTGCGTTTTTTCAAAGACATATTTTAAAAAATAAATATCATGTTGGTGTTTGGCATTATCTTATAACTCATTTAATAGATAAAAAAATAATAAAATAAACTTGAAAACGATCGTGATATATTTTTTTTTGTTTTACATAAATAATTATTCTTTTGGTCATTAAATATCATTGTACAACAATAGAGTTTTTTTCCCGAATCAGTAATGGTTTTTTATTTAAGAAGTAGCAGCTGACAATTAACAGAATTGAATTAAACACTTACCGTTAGTAATGCTGTATTTGACCAGCATTCTTTTTTGAGAAAGTATTCCAAAAAGGTTTTAATTACGAGCTGAAAGCTCATTAAATATCGTATACACTCCAATGAACGATTGATTAGCATGGGTAGATTTTCTTTTTCAATATGTATCAAATTGAAACGAAATATGGCTCGAGTTATTTTCCAAGGTCACATTATGCATTTCAATATTTTAAATTTTAAATCCACCTTAAAAGGAACGAGTGTTTTGCAACCTTTCTTTTCAGGCTTGCGACAATATGTTTTGGTCATGTTTTTATTGTAGTAACTGTAATATTAAGTTCTTTTCAAGTTTTCATTTCATATTTCACAAGATCAACCTGTCATTCAGTTAATCGAATATCAACTGAAAAGTCTGCAAATGTGACAGAATGCAGTAGCTTCATTATTTAGGCAACTTTAAGTAATCTTTCATGAACATTTAAGTTGACTTAATGACAAATATTGAATCTATAAATTTGTTGAAGCACACTCAGGTAACTCCAAAAACGAGAAATAGCAATTTTTAAAAATTAATGTTTATATAAAGGATTGTTTTCATGTAATTACAGGCTTGAATTTTTGTGAAAATTTAATTAAAACTTGGTTCATGATGTTAAAGTGACTCGCGTCTAAAATCCATCTTTTATGCTCTGTGTTTGTATTTTTTTCAGTCAGGAGAACTATTCTTATCTAAGGCTGGAGTACCTATGATGAACCAACATGCGACCTATTTAAGTTATCTATTTATTTTTAGATGATTTAACGTTTCAGTACGTAGTAGTTTTGTCGACAGATATTTACCACCATACATATTCTTGGAATAATTTAATCACTCAATTGCTGATTGCTAATGCTAGAATTGCTACAGTTATTTTGCTCTATAAAACTATTTTATCCCCGAAGCCTTTACCAATGTATCTTTTCGTAGAGTTGAAATGTTGAATGACAAAATGCATGATCTTACTGTGGAATCATTAAAAATTCACGACGGCTCAATTTTTGTGGTATTCGTGGGTAGTCCTTCCCCACGAATTTACATCCTCGACGAAAACAAATTTAGAAAGGGTTATCTTACTTACTGAAACTGAAAACAGACTCAACCAAAAATTACATCCCAACGAATAAGCAAAAAACCCCACAATCCACAATCCCCAGCCCACCCCCACGAACGTAAATGATTCCACAGTATTTGTTTATATCATAAATTAATTTCAAAAAAAATGTAAAAGGATGCATGATCATGGTTACTTTTATACTTTATAAACCTTTGTTTTTTCATGCTTTGCAGCTTAATAATGAACCTAAATCTCGTCATGGAGTTACAGTTCTGCAGCTGGGGCTTTGGCCACCATAAATTTGACCTAGACACGGCGTAACTAGTCACTACTGATAACCTAAACTTCTTCATGATGTCATCAAATGATGTAAACCGAACTGAGCCAAGATAGTGAATTTAAGGCAAAATTAACAAATGAAGGATAGTTAGTGATAATTATACGCCGATAAGAATACAAGTACAGTCCAACTTTATTCTCTTCAAATCATATGATATATCGATATATTTCCAACGATACGAGATAGAAGGTAACAAAATATAAATAAAGAATGTTTATAACTTTTCTTTTATTTCATTATAACCACGGTACAAGGGATAGTGATGTTCCAGACATCAAAGTTCAACTGCACATTTCAGAAGCTTACAAGAATACAAAGGTAATATAATGGGATATTTTTTTTTCTGTCTACACAATAAATAGTTGGTATAATGCTTTCCAAGAGGCATGTTTTGTATATATTTGAAAAAGTATAATAATCGTAAATTAAATGTGATTAAAGTATGAAATACATTTCCACACTTACTGAAATATTCAAAATAAAAACCGTCTTATTTATTGAAATCGTAGTACAAATAATAAATCGACTCCAATCTTACATGGAAAGAACCCAAATCGAACTGTAGGTCCATTCTAAACAATTATAACTGAAAATTTAACCAAAAAAAAATAAAATAAAAATAACCATAACAGTAGAAACACAGACAAACAGCTATTTCCTGAACAAGTCACCAGTTGCACATCACAGTGAGAAAAGCTTGTTCATAATGGATTTTTTTCCCATTTGAAAGTCACGATCCTCACTTATAGTGGGTAAATATTAGCAGTTTACACACACTTTGTAAATAGGAGGGAAGGATATTAATGCTATTATATTGCAATTTAATTATACTATAAAAATGACTCCAAACAAACTCATATCATATCTACGTAAATTTATGTCTTTTTTTTAAGAAACATGATTACAATAGTATTATAAAATGCATCATATTTTGAAGGTAAAATTATCAGTAAAAATAATAACGATGATACTAGGGCTAAATAAAAAGCGTTTCGTTTATTAGAGTAAGCATTTAAATGCCTTTAACTCATAACTTCCTTCTTAAAAAATAAACTGACGATTTAAAAAGTAATCTTAAATAGCGTATGCAAAGAATTCACAATTATTGAGTAATATACATGTGAAATATCATAAAATAACCCACTCTGCACAAAATCAAAATAAGGTACGTAATAAAGCAAACACAATAGAATCATGCCAAACGAAACAATTTCTGCGCTCCACGCATATAGTGGCTTCCGTGTCAGTAGATGGAAGGCCACCAAGAGCTGTAGCATAATTAAAATACAACAGAACGTATCAAAATATAGTCGTTAACATGGTAACCCGGCTATTTCATCTAAAATGAGTGACGTCATTTTCTAAGAGTTTATTTCTGACCATGCATGATGATAATGACGTAATATCCGCTACGTCATTATTCGTTTCAGCAATGTTATCACGTTCTGATGGAATGGAATATTGCGTTTTATTTCTCAGCGTAGGGGACATTTCTTCCTGTTGAAAAAGACACAATGCAATTACCCGTAACGTCACGAGAAGAGTGCGGTTATGCATGACCATACTCCGTAACTGTCGATGTAGGTGCCTATTCAATGTCAGATGATGAAATTACATTGCCAGATTCTGCAAAATAAAATATAATTAAATAATAAATAACGTTAGCTATCTATGAACAAAAACTTTTTCCAAAAAATTAAACATTAAGATATACATGAACTCGTTTTGTTTGCGACAAAAAATAGCAAAATTCCCAGAAACATTATGGAATTGGAATTTTCTGGTAATATGCACAGATGAATTGGGCTTAAAACTGTTCATTACTTGTACTATATTCAGTATATGGCCAAGTTCAAAAGGGCCAAAATTCCCAGAAAAAATAAAAGAAATCGGAATTTCTGATAATATGCACATTGTGTCCTAAATACATACACAATTTAACGAAATTCCGTGCAGTGGTTAAAGAGGAGTTGCGCTTATAAACTGTTCATTATAGCCAAACTTCTATACATATAGTCAATATATGGCCAAAATCCTAAGTTTAAAGGGGCCAAAATTCCCAGAAAAATAATGTAATAACAATTTTCGGGTAATATGTAGATCTACACATTATGTCCTAGATACCTACAAAGTTTCTTCAAATTCTGCGCAGTGGTTTAAAAGTAGTTGTGCTTATGAAACAACAGGACTGACGGACGGGTAAAAAACATTGTACTTCTCGCAACTTGTTGCGGTGGGTACAATAAAGATTTTTTTTTTTACAAAATGAAAGTGGTCGTTAGCTATAGGTTGTTTAAAAAACAATATTAGGAACAAAATATTACAATTATTATTTCATTTTGAAAAGAGAGAGAGAAAGGAACTAGCACAAGTAAGTGCAGTCGAATGAAGTCAACATAAATTCACACTTATTAATATATCTAAATAGTCGACATACCTACTGATACGTTGTCATAGTTAGGTATATTTTGTCTTTTAGGGGCGTCAAGGTCATCTAAGTTGACCTTGAAATTGTTTTCGTGTTTAGCATCCAGTTTGGCACAGGCCTCGTTTTCTAAAGGAGAAAAATGCTTGTTTTTGATACTTTGTTAACTTCAAATGGAGTCAAAAAATTTCATATCCATTAGCGAGTAAGTGCAAAACCAATATGCAGCATATCACATTTATTCATAGTATTTCTTGTACGTGTATTTACTAAATTTATTGCTAATACTGTTAAAATTGATTTTCCAAATTAAAAGGAATAAAAACAGTATCAAAACATTTGATACGCTCTTACGGTTGTTGCTTTGTTATATTTACAGTATATTTGAAAAAAAAAATCAAAACTCATTGGCAAGAATGCACAGTATCTTATTGTGTAGTTTCCGTATTTACTATAGCTATACTGCTGAAATTGATGAAATCGATTTTTTTAAGAAGAAATTATTCTTATTTTGGGTTGAAGTAAACATTAAACACTGTAATGTACTGTTAAATACAGTGTTAAATCAGAATTCGTAATTGTAACGGCAAGTCAAGTAGATTTTACTAAAATGATGCTAGTTCTTGCATGTCATAATCAAATGAATAGACTGTACCTGTTCTATCAATTTCGTCAAGTTTAGCCTGGATATCTTTAAGCGTAGTATATCTGTCCGATTCGTTGTCATCGTCATTCGAAGATACATGTACCGACTCGCATGCTCCATTTACCGGAAGGCTAACATTTTTAGCTACCGTTAGATCATTAATAGAGCCACTGCATGTTACCTCGTTCTCGTTACATGAAGTTGCGGAGTGAAAGTTGCTCTGTCGCTGCTGACGCTGTATTTCCCGCTCAATGTTGGGTAGATTCTGGTTGTCTATTGTATACACAGGGTTTGTGATTCCAGCCGCTGGTAAATTACCATCTATTTAGAGAATCAGCAAAATATATACTGCATACACATGTATTCATAAAATCGTACGAAATTACAGTGGAATGTATCGGAATTGGAATTGAGTCGGTTGATTCTCGGATATTTTTTTTTCCTTTCTATGGAAATTTTTTATTCTAAATTTCATATTCTATTTAGATCTAAATTAAGAAAGCATATGTAATTTTACCAATAAATTGGTTTTTGTTTTTCTTTATTCATTTTTTTTATTTATTTTTGCAAACATTTTTTTCATATAATACTATTCAACACATTCCGTGCCCCCCCCCAAAAAAAAATAATAAAAAAAATTAATAAAAATGATTTCTTTTTTCCTGACGTCGTACACGTTGCATTCAAGTTGATTCTCTGTGTTTTTCTCTGTACAAGGTAACTATAAATACACAAACAACAGATTCATTAATATTTGTAATTTAGATATTGGTACAATCACCTGCATCGGTTCCCTCAGTGGATTGGATATAATGCATCACTGCGCGGTTTACTGACTTCAGACGCCCGATTCGTCTCTTGTAGTAGACGACCATGATGACGATTATAAGAGTCAAAGCCACGACGGTGGCTACGGTAATTCCGATAATTAAACCACTGGCAGATGATTCCCCTACGTTGCTCACTTCTTTGGCAATTTTGGGTCGATCTAGTGAATATTATAGAAATATAATAAGGATAAATGAAAGTAATATCTATTTTTTTTTTGTCCTAAAACATTTATTTTTCTCGCATCCAAAATAATGCCTTTTTTGAAAAAGAAGAACATATTTTAATTATACATGTCTCCAAAAACTTTTTTCAGTTTGCTTTAAATAGGTTTTGGGTTAAAAGTCTAAAATATAGAAATACAGAAAGCCTTTACATATTCAAAGTTAGTAACCTGCCATAAAAAATATTTGCATTTTTTTAAAAATGTGATTTGAAGCAAAATAAAAAGAAGAAATTATTTTAATTATACAATCTGATCATGTATCAAAAAATCTTTTTTTATTTTGTTTAAAATGGATTTTGGGTTAAAAGTCTAAAACATTTTATTTAAAAGGACAAAGTCTTTACATACCCAAAATAAGTAACCTGCCATAAAAAAATCATTACATTTTTCCAAATTGTGATTTGAGGTAAGTTTCCTATGATTTAGACCTCAATTCCATAAGAAAATATATAACTATCAGAATTTCAAAGGCCTTTTCTAGTAAACATTTAATCGGCACCATTATGGATGTGATTAAGTTGCCTTGTCATGAGTATAGTGCTACAGTATCATAAATATCATATGTGATATTTTTATTTAATAGAAGTAATTTCACTCACCTATACAGCCATATGACGGGTGACAGAAATGTGTGACGTCACAGGGGCAGGCCCGATTGCAGTGCTTCCCATAATAACCCTCGGGACAACCTTAAGTTATAAAAAAAAACAACAAAAAACAGTGATACATTTTTGACATAAATGGCTCTCAAGATAAGGAGAAGGCACCGTAGATTCCTTATCTTACACGAGTACTTAATTCCGCGATTACGCCGATTGCATCAAATCGTGAAAATATAAAACCGCGAATACGTCGAATTTTTAATCATCGGTTCAGATAGTACACGTCTGTCCCAAAAATGAGAGCGAGATTTCTAAGTCCACGGCATGTGCTTCTCACGATTTTACACAGACATTAATTTCATGCGTTTAATAAGAAAATTAGAGTAACTGCAGTCAGGAAGGCAGTTGATTTTATATTTTTATATTGTAAAGCTGTTCAAAATTGCAAAGAATAATGTGTAAAGGGGTAAGGTTAAGGGAAGATGATAAAATCAAATTATAATCTTTCATAGCTCTTATTTAGAGTTTTTATGAAGTTCAAGAAAATGATATCAGTTACAATCAAGTTGTATCACTTTAATCTAAAAGACCATACACCATAAAATATCATATCAGATCATATACAGTACCAATCAGACCCAACTTAAGACTAGAGCAGACCCCAACTAAACCCCACGTTTACTTTTGGAGTTTACTTGGGGTTTACTCTGGGTCTGCTTTTTGAAAATTTGCGTCCACTCGTGGTTTACTTTGGGTCAACTCGGGGTTTACTTTGGGTTTACTCGGGGTTTGCTTTTGGGGTCTACTTTACGCACTTAAGTGTAAGGCAGACCCGTCTTTTATCTTACCATCTTACTGCCTGTAATTCCTGCCCATTGTATATTCCAAATACAGATGTAGCGTCTGCTTTCAGGGGTAAACTTCTGATCTGGGTTTATTCTCTGTGTTTACTTTGGGTTTATTTCGGGTTAACTTTGGGTCTACTCTTCTAAACCCGGAGTAAACCCAAAGTAAACCCCGAAAGTAAACCAAGAGTTTAGTTGGGGTTTACTTTCTGTTAGGTTGGCACTGATCGGTACTGTATGAAAAAAAACTTGATGATTAACTCTCTTCTTATGTAAAATATAAAAAGAGTACGCATGTGGACATTTCCATGCATACTATGTGCATTGGTATCTCTGTAACTTACTCTGAGAACAGCTGGCTCCAATATAACCTGGGGGACAATCACACCTTCCATCAGATTTACTACAGTTGGCGCCATTTTCACAGGAACAGTTGGCGCTGCATTTATATCCATAGTAACCATCGGGACAAACTGAAAGTGAAAGTAATACTTTATATGATCTTAGGGGCATGTTTATGTAACAGTTGTAGACAACAACGTTGATAAACTATACACAAGTAATAGAGTAAACAATCATATAAAACAATATCGAAGGACTTACTTTTGTCACATAGAGTACCAAAGAACCCAGGAAAACAAATACAGGAACCATTTTGTGGATGACAGAAGCCCATATTTTTACACAACGGACATGTCTCGTTACAACGCACTCCATAGCGATCCATTGGACAGGCTGCGAATATATAGAAATGAACCAATCAAAGACTAGTTGTAAAACTGAATAAAGTTTTAGTAAAACTAATTTAAAATTAACCAATCAAAACGCTACATAAGTTTATTTAATGATTATATAAACCTATTGAATTGATTGTAACGTGTATATACAAACAAAGGTGTCACATTGCAAAAAATACGGAAAATACATGTATATCGTGTCGTAAACTTATGCAATTAGGAACAAATCAATTTTAATGAGAAACCAATTTATTTTTTCTGGGTTTTTTTTTTGTTGTTGTTTGGATCACTGAAGAATTATAAAAATAAATTCAATGTAAGCGGTTTTTTTCTGACAAATGAATAGAATAACATATATCTACAAAATCAGTTTAATATAAGTTAGTTTGGCATTAATTCTATATAGCGTTCTTACGATGTTGACACGTGGGGCCCGTGAATCCAGCTGGACATGTGGGTGAAATACACTGTCCGGTCACGTGGTCACAGGTCTGATTTGCCTCACATTTACACTGGAAACGACAGCTGTTTCCAAAATAACCCTCGTCACATGCTTTAATAAAAAGAAGAAATAGATAATTTACATAATATCACGACCATTTAACTTTTGCATTGCTCACAGTGCATTGTTTTTATGCAAAAATAAAACAACTACTGTTGCAACATTGTTAAATTTATTTTTTTTTTAAATAAAGTTGTAAACCCCGCTACATCCTATGTGTTTCTTATCTCTATCTCCTTTTCTAACCCTATTTTTTTCTTTATCTTTCTTTGAGTACATTTCTTTAACCATCTTTAAAAATGGTTATTTAGTAATCTTTTCGAACACATTTATTAAGCAATATTGGAACATGAACTTTTGCCTTTAACTCAACATTTTTAAACTATCAATATAATATGTTAAAATTGAAAATGTGATCACATCAGCTTAAATTAAATCTTTAAACACATTTATATTTAGCCATCGTTGAACTTATTTAAACCTCTCTTGTTTGTGATCATTACCTTTTGAACAATCGCTCCCTTGATATCCGGAACTACAAATACAAGTTCCGGTCTCCTGGTCACATGATCCTCTGTTGTAACACGTGCATCTTTTATCACAATTGTCTCCCCAGCTATCATCCTTGCATTTACTCTTACAATTCACACCTTTCGAAATAGAGAAGATAATATTAGAATTTTGGGATATCATGTAATAAATATTTTTAAATAATTTATAAAACAGGATTGAAACAACTTGAATATTACAAATTCGTGTGAAATTCAGTGAAATGCACTGCCATGAGTTTAAATTTGAAAAATGGTTATATAAATTCACAGATAAACTCATGGCACTGCATTTCACTTGTAACTGTATCACAAGTGATCGTTACAATTTATGCATGTGAATGCAATTCATATAAGAACATTGTGATACAAATAAAATTCTTGAAGACATTTTATAAAACCTTAAACAATTTCGTAAAACATAAAAAAAAATAAACGTAATATATATTTCAAATTGTTGAATGCACGCATTGCGGCATAAAATAATGATTTGATTGATGCGATGATAGGAAGATTAGCAACAAGTGTGCTTTTTTAGATCGGGATCGGTGTACATATGTTCGGCATGAAAACTTACCATACCACGTGGGGTCACAGTAACACTCCCCGTTCTCTGCCCCACACGTGTAGCTGTGTTCTGGGTCACACTCGCATCTCTGTCCACACTTCTGTCCAAAGGTCCATTTCTAAAGAAACAAAAAAAAAAAAAAAACAAGAGGCCCATGGGGCCACATCGCTCACCTGAGCAACAATGGCTTTATATGGATGTTCAAAGGATATTGTGCTATATGGTCTCTCGGTAGAATAACAAAAAAAGAATAACAAAAAGTTTCCAAATTTTACACTTATTTTCATACACTTAATCTTTGACATTGTACCTTTATGAATTACCATTTTTACCAAAAACAAGATCCTATGCAAGATATAAAACAAAATTTTTGGTAGGGGTACACTGTTAATTTCCTCCCCCCTCCCCCCTCACTTTATAAAGCGATCAAAATATATGAGAGCATGCATATAGGTACATTTTCTTCTTCAACTACTAACTAGTTATTGTATTTTATTTAAAAAAAATCCTATATGTGAAAGAAGAAAATTGTACCTCAATGCATTCAAATTAAAAACATTCAAAAATTTAATTGGTCTTCCGCATTATAAACGATTGTTGTTTACCAGGCGTGAACTCGTGTGACGTTTTAAAACCTTACTCACTTGATCGATGAATACACTCGAATGAAAAATGTTGTCATGCGATATGTTAAAGAGCTATTATAATCAATGCATACAGTACCGATCAGACCCAACCTAACACCAGAGTAAACCCCAACTAAACCCCGGGTTTACTTTTGGGGTTTACTTGGGGTTTACTCTGGGTTTACTTTTTGAAAATTTGGGTCCACTCGGATTTTACTTTGGATTTACTAAGAAATTGCTTTTGAGGTCAACTGTACGCACTGAAGTGTGAAGCAGACCCGTCTTTTATTTAATCATCATACTGCCTGTAATCCCTGCCCCTTGTATATTCCGAATACACAGTTAGCGTCTGCTTTCAGGGGTATACTTCTGACTGGGTTTACTCTCTGTTCCACTCTGGGTTTACTTTGGGTTTACTCTGGGTTTACTCTGGGTCCACTCTAGTAAACCCAGAGTAAACCCAGAGTAAACCCAGAAAGTAAACCCATGGTTTAGTTAGGGTTTACTTTCTGGTAGGTTGGGTCTGATCGGTACTGTAGGCGTCGGAACCGGGGGAGGGGCTAACCCCCCCCCCCCCCCCCCCACACACACACAGTTTTTTTGCAAGGTTAGACATACTCAAAATCCTTCTTTTTTTCGCTTGTCCAGATTTCTGATAAGGTCTAGCCAACCCCCCCCCCCCCACCCACTTTTAATTAGCTTCCGACGCCACTGCAATGTATTGACAGGCATATCACTCTATTTTACTACGGCCCACCCTTTATTTTCATCTTTATTCAAAAGGGATAATACATTTATCTCCGTAACAGTAATGTTTTAAACTGTTTTAAAGAGGTCGTTTTTTTTAATTGTGTCTGAAAAAACCATCAAAGTTGGTGTAGATTTCATATAATTCATCGTATAAGGAGGGGGCCCCAGAAAGTAGTATCAGCATATGATCCTTTTAATTTTTCTGTACAAGTATTTAACGTTTAGCGAGACATTTCTAGTGATTAATCAAAATTTCCAAGAATTCCAAAATACAGGCGATAGTTCCCCTCAAGTTAAAAAGCATAATTAACGAAAATGAAACGAAAATCAAAACAAGCTAAAACCACCGTCACAAGTTAAAATGTCAACGCATTGAAATATTTAACCTCAATTTACTTCACAAAATCGGCACAAATATATTTTGCATGTTTCAAATATTCCCTTCGCACGTAAACTGTTGCACAACAAGCAAATTCATCTTTGTCAGTTTGACCCGTTTGTCATGAACTTTCGTTTTCCAGATATGGAATACCGAACCCGAAGTTATTAACTGATTGACCGCGATTATCTCTTTATTATTATTTTCGTAAATTACTCAAATTTGAAACATAATTAGCCCATAATTTTTGCAATTTATATTTTCCTTTCCATAAGGATTATTTGTGCTAAATTAAGTTGAATTTTACTCAGTAGTTCTTGAGAAGAAGATTTTTTAAAATGCACCCCCTTTTTCTACAGTTTCGAGGTTTCCTCCGCTTTGAATAAAGATCGGTCTTTCATTTCTGCAATTTATATTTACCATACCATAAGGATACTTTGTGCCAAATTTGGTTGAAATTGACTCAGTAGTTCTTGAGAAGAAGATTTTTTTAAAATGCATCCCCTTTTTTACATTTTCGAGGTTTTCTCCGCTTTGAATAAAGATCGGTCTTTCATTTCTGCCATTCATATTCACCATACCATAAGGATACTTTGTGCCAAATTTGGTTGAAATTGGTCGAGTGGTTTTAGAGAAGAAGTTCAAAATGTGAAAAGTTTACAGACAGACGGACGGACGGACGGACGGACAGACGGACGACGGACAAAATGTGATCAGAAAAGCTCACTTGAGCTTTCAGCTCAGGTGAGCTAAAAACCTTCAAATTTGTATTATTTACACCACTTGAGTTCTAATAGCTCTGTATAATAGGTTTTGCAATGATAAAAATGTTTCAAAATAATTGGGCAAAATGAATTTGAATATCGTTTAAAACAAAACAAAGTAACAAACCAATAGAAAAGAGTTTTATTTTATGGAATATAAGGAAAATCAAAAGTGAAAGCCTGAACCGGAAGTGACGCTTTAAGTAAACTCGAGAAAAACTTTGAAAGAAAACCCCGAGGGTTTTGATTTTAACGAATCGCAACTTTTTGGGCCCCGGCAAGCTCGGAAAAACACGTCGAATGTAATAACACTACGGATACAAAATGGAGTCGCAGCCCATTAAAATCAGTATCGTCTAGACAGCCTTGTATGTCGCTTCTATGTTATATTTAGGGTATATCATTGACTTTAATGAAGTTTAGCTCACACCTCAATAGATCGTAAAATGTGTTGTTTTTATATCAAGTTTAATAAAAAGGGGGGTTGTCATGACGCCTATGTAATACATCCGAGGTGTTTTTCCGAACCTACCGGAAAGGCCCGAGAAGATGCGATTGTGATTTTACCTTGCACTGGTTTTCACATTTTGGGCCTTCATACCCCGGGCGACACGGACACTCGCCATTTCTTGGGTTACAATACCCACCATTCAGACAGTCACATTTCTGGGTGCAGTTGTAACCATAGTAACCAACACTACAGGGTTTTTCACAATGCACACCGATAAATCCTACAATAACAATACATAATTTATCATGTCAAATCTATGGTTGTTTCGAAATCAGAGGACTTAATATATCTTTAATCATGGGATCATGAACAAAATGAAAAAAAAATACGGGTTTTACTTGTAACCATTTCATGAGTACTCCAAAGTTTATTAATTTTATTTATGCATATTTCTTTATACAAAAATATATCAATTAGTTTTTAGCTATGATAATTACATATAGACCCCTTTACTGACTGCGTGTTTGCGTTTTTGCAAGGCAAATTGACAAAGTTTAGTGAAATATGACGTAATGGCATATTAATTTATTTACGTCTAATAATTATCTACATGCTAGTACTGCAGTTATCGCGAAGGGTCAATCGATGCATTTGTATTTATATGCAAACGAAATTCATTCTTGCTCAGGGATTATGAATTAGCTCCAGTGTAAAAACATTTACCTGGTGCACAGTCACAGTAGCCATTTTTAAAATTGCAGACGCCGCCATTTTGGCAGGTACACATCTGAGAACAGTCTCTGCCAAACCAGCCGCGAGGGCACGTCTCATTACATCTGTAAGAAAAGTAACGACGTTATAACATGAAACGTCGTCAACATTAATCCAATGAAAGGTCATTAGTTGAGTTTACTAAGATTTGAACACACCACAAAATATATATAGTTTATATTATATCATACCAAAACACGTATCATCATGAATCCAGTGAATAATCATAAGATGAAACTGACCTTTGACCTGTGTATCCTTCCTCACACTGACATTCCCCGGTCATGTGATGACAGAGAGCGCCATTCAAGCAATCGCACTGTTTCTCGCACTTTTCTCCGTAATTTGGCGCCGGACATGGTTCGCTGCACATGACCCCGCTGTAACCAGGGCTACATACACATTCTCCAGTACCCGGATGACAGCTATTGCCATTAAGAAAAAAAAAATATGTTGCTTAAATACCATACTTAAAAACACCTTTGAAATGTACTTGCAGACGAATCATTGGCTTCTTCATAGAAGTTTTCCTCTCTAGGTATAGCATCCAAGGGATGTTTAATCTCTGTGAGTTGCATAATGTAAGACTTGCATAATTAAAGCTTGGTGGTATATCTATGAGCCAGATTTCTTTTTGAATTATTTTTGCAGCGAGACCTTAAATTCTTTTGATCATTGTTTTATTTCTGGGTTTTTTAAGCTTACCTGTCAGAAAATGTGGTGTTGCACTGACAGGGGCTGTTACAGTTCTTTCCATATTTCCAATCACCGCATGCTGTATATTAAAATCAAACAAAATGGCCGTCTAAAAATGGCATGTGATCGCTATTTAAGCATAATATAAAATAATAATAATATATGTGGAGCACACGGTTCAGTGGTTATGGGCGTTATGCCAGTAACCGAAAGGTCTCTAGTTTAAGCCCCGTTGTGGTCAATTGATGTTGTGTGTTGTGCACTTAGACAAGGCACTTTATCTACATTGTCTGAGTCCACCCAGCTGAAATTGGGTACCGGTTTACGCTGGGGGTTAACCTGCGATGGACTGGTTTCTCATCCAGGGGGAGTCAATGACTCTCATCCGCTTAGCACCACGGAAACCAGATAAGCACCGGCCCTATGCGCCTTCATGGCATGGAGAAGGATTTAACTTAACTTAAAGCTGACATGAATTCATAAAAGCATTTGGTCGCATTTGGTCGCCATATTAGTTTTGATCGCTCCTCTACTGCCACTGGGGTATATATACCGGTTGAGAAAGTAACGGTCGGTTGCTTTCCGATCGAGGCATTCAGGTTGCACGCACTTCTAAATGCATGAACTACACATTGTAGTATAATGTTTGTAAAAAAGAATAAAGGAAACTACAAACAATAAAACACAAAATATATTTATTCTTTGAAAGAATTTCCAAGGTATCCGTATCATTTTGCACAGAAAGCGCTGCCTTACTTCGCATGCACATCGAACACGTGTGCCGTTCATACAGAGTGCATAACGTCTGCTTCTTTTTGATGACCACAGCGGCATTACATCCAACACAGTAGATAAATGATAGTAAATCCTAGAAAGTAACACAGTAACATCGTTTCCATAGGTTTCTACAAAAACACCCCGTTTCTAAAATCCATGCGATCATTGACATGGCTAAAGCGGCCACAGTGTGTAGTTTGCGCATGTGCGATGTTATAACTTACACAGGAAAACGTTCTACAATTATCGAGGATTTTGAAATTTGTGTTCCTGGGATTTCAGTCTGCCTTGTTTCGTAGTTCTTTGGATATTCCATCCCACTGCAGTGGTTGTCATAATATTTTTGTTCAAAACGCGTTTCTACAAGTCTTTTCCTCCAATGTAACGTGTTCGGATGAATGAAATACCTGAATGCGGTGAAGCATGAATAGTGCTATCGGCCTTATATAGGGGGTGTGTAGCGATGAGCAGAACAATAGAAATCGACAACTAATATGGCGATAGTCCGAGATAAAAGGGAAATAATGCGTATTTATGAATTCATGTCAGCTTTAAAGCTGAACACCGCTCGTAAATAGGCCCCGTCACACAGGTACCTGGTATATAAACCCTTCGATTTCTTTACACCCGATTGCACACCTGAAACTCGTGGCCTACGTGTAGTATTGCTTTCGGGGTCTTTGGATTTTATGCATTTAATTCTTATTTTATGTGCATATTCTATTTGTAAAAATGCATTGACCAGTTTATTTGATGTTATTATTCTCCTGACTTGAAAAAAGTGCGTAAAACTTGATAATTTCATTGCGACCGAGTAACACGGCGAGCCAAATTGAATACGTACGTCAACCCTGGTGAGACCTCTACAGCGAAATACTTTAAACTATTAAGAGGTCTGCCGCTTATAAAAGGGGTTGTTGGGATAGCAGTGATGAAAGAGAAATATGGCAGGCAATGCCTATTTACGAGCGGTGTTCAGCTTTAATTATAATATATACTAGAGATAAGGCTTTACGTTTCTACGACGTAAAAAAAAAACTCTTCGAGAAAATATTTTGTTTAGTTTTGTGATAACTCACCTTCAAGATAGCTTTAACTGACCTCTTATAACACAGGTTGGTCCAACAAACCCTGGTACACAGCGGCAGCTGCCATTCACGTGGTCACAAGTGCCGCCATTTTCACAGTTGCATTCTTTTAAGCAGAATTCTCCATAGAATCCTATAGGACACTCTTCTGTACACCTATATTGTTAGAATAAAAAATAAAAAAGATAAAAATTCATTTGTTTTTTCTTCACTATGCTATTAACGTATAGTATGTGCAATTAATGCACGGATCTCATTGGATGGGGGTTCATGGAGTCTAGACCCCCCCCCCCCCCCATTTAGAAAATTAAATTTCATTATTTTCATATGGTAAAGGTACTGACATTCGCCTTGGACTAACACTCTCTGGCAAACAAAAGTACATCTTAGACCCCCTTCCATCCGCGAAAAAAATGATACTCGCATATAATCTGTACAACAATACTACTAATTATAAATTTTAATAAAGCACTGTCCCCTGTGACCTACTTTTTGCCGATGTACCCAGCTGCACAAACACACGTGCCAGTCTTAGGGTCACAGGTTGCCTGGTTATAGCAACTACAGGTTGAATTACAATTGGCGCCAAAGGTTCCCTCGTCACATGGCTGAGAGCAAATCTCACCCTAGACAGGAAACAAAAATAACACGGCGAAAAATAAAGATCACGCATTCCTACATCATTGAAAAACAAAATGATAAATTTTAAATCTGCATGGATTTTTATCATGACAAATGTAAGATTTCAAATGCCTATGTAGTATACGGTTAAATTATAATAATTACAATATTGTATACCCTAGAGCCATTAAAAACGATAAATGTACTTTCATTAAATGTGCAACGGCTGATAGACTATGATATGCTGTAGAATCAATGAATATTCTTTGGACTACTGTATTTTCTTGGATTGTCAATATTTTAATTTTTATTTGTTGATATGTAATTGTGTGGATTAGGTTGTCTGTATCATTATAATATTCTGTGTTTCATGTTCATTTTTAGGGGGATTTGTAAATTCTTAGAAGAAATTGATCCACGAAAATTTGACGAATCATAATTCCATTGATTCCAAGTAGTTTATAAACATCTCTTTTGGCTACGACAAAAATGCATAAATAGTTAATGCCAAAAATATTTTAATATGCAAGTTATTGCCTTCCATCCGGGCTTGCAGGAACATGTTCCGGTTTCAGGGTTACATACAGCATCATTCTGACATTTACAATAAGAAATACAGTGGAATTCCGTTGAACCAATATGGCAACGATTCTCGCAGCTAAAAAAAAAAAAATAACACGTTTTTGTTCAATTATTCGACACAAAAAACTATGATCGATAATCACATGTTTTCTATAATAAAATGTTTTCATAGAACGTAATATTTAACACAGATTTAAAAAGAAAGATGTCCAAAAGATATAAATTTTGCGTGTTGTATCTCAAAAAACTTTCAAATCATACTTATATTGTGCATATACTATATGTAGTGTAACCTATTCATTTATTCAGAATGTTTGTATCTTTACTGTTGATTCAATGTTTCTCCAAAGGATCACTTATATAAAATCAAGGGTTGACCTATAGGGGAGATCGATTTCCCGGAAAAATCACTTTAAAAATCAAAGTTCACTTGATATTTTCTACTGTACATATTATTTCTTAATTTTTCGAATTTTCGTTCTTTGCAAAGAACGTGTGCATTAGTGACAATTTATGCCAAAAATGCAGGAGTAAGGTTTATAGATTAGAAAAAATGGGGGTGGGTCAGTGAGAGTTTTCCGTCCACTTGCCATCCCGGATTCAGTTTCGTCCCCTTATACAAAGGGCTGTTAATACGGAAACGAGTTCAGTTGAATGTACAGCGAATGATGATTACCACAGTGTTCTATCACCTCGTAAAATTCCTTCTACATCTAAAAACATCACTCTTCGTGTTATTTCTGTTGGAAAAACCAAGGAAAAGAGCAATATTTGTCGCAAAAGGTCAAAGGGTTTGGGTAATTTTCCACGTCCAATGTTCTTCTTGTTCATACGGGTCTGTTTCATAAATTTTGAATTACATGTATCATGTTCAAAACTGAATGAGATATAAGGAAAATAAATACCCGAATTTTAACTTCATTGTGGACATGGCATATGTGAGAATTTAATCATCGTAATTATTATCCTATACGGGAATGAAGTAAAATAACAAATTCCTTATTTTTTAAAGAATACTGGGTTAATGTTTTAAATAGAAAAAAAGAAAATTGGTGCAAAAAAACGACATTTAAAATCGCGTCACGCAAGACTTTTGATAGTTGCCAATATGTCCACGGTTGTAAATATAAACTGAAATTAAAATTTAAAGATAATAAAATGAAAAAAACGTCCACAACTCACACTGCTCGTACAAAGACTGGGTTTTTTTTAATCACTATACATTATGAGAACTAGAACCTAAACGTTTACTGTGTATGGCCTAAAATCAAGAAGTGGAACGGAAATCGATGTTTTTTGTAAAGACAGAAACCAATACCGACCCTATAGGTCAATTCTTTTGTTATATACAAGTGATCCTTTGTTCCGGATTATTTGTACATAATAATAATAACGGGTAGCCTTAGAGCAGGGCTGCATTTTCATTACTAGTTTGGATTGAGTCAAAGGACTATATTTGCTATGGTTAATTTTATCCAATTTCTAAATAGTTGTTGTGTTACACGAATATTCTTGGTACGACTTACTTTTTGTATCAAGAGTTATTCCCCGTTTTTGTATTCTTCAATGTATTTTTGAGTTGTGCACAGAGACATGCACACATGCCACAGATGGCTTAAGCAATATTTGTACAAGCGTACCAATGGAGCTGATGATGTAGCCCCACGGTGTAAGTAATTTTGTGTTTATTATTATTATAATATTAAAAATGTTCAGTTTAGGATGTTTATGAAATTGAAACAATGTATGACAGAACTCAGCCATGTTGGCGCGAAAATCGCTCGTGCATGATGTTATATGTATTCATGCTAGGTAAACTATATGATGAATTTATTAAACTACAATTATCTGTTTAATGCATATTAATAACAAACATATTATATATTACGAAACTTTTTTCATAGAAATTAAGTCAATTCAGGTGTCATTGTGTTTTTATGTGGAAAAGTCAATATATATTTCTTCAGTCATTTGTCATGTATTGATTTAAACTATGTTAGGAATTTTCAGATTTATAACTCTGTTATTTGTTTATTACAGCTTTTACTGCAAAGCATACTGATGTACAAGTGTACAATAAACTGAACGACAACCTTGGCGTGGTTATCAGTATAATAGTAGCGTATAAAAATTAAAACTTCAAAATCATTATTCAAAGGATGCTTATCACTTAATTCTTGATTTTAGTCATCATTGCCCATTCGCTGTTTATCTATGACGTCATCTAAATGAGCTAATTCCCGCAATTTTGCAAACAAATGAAAATATTGTCATTTTTCTTTATAGCGAGCGAAGCGAGCTCTAAGAACCAGTGCGCGCGGGAAAAAGAACGAGCTTAACCTACAGCTTCATCAAAAAAAATTCGTCTACGTCCCATAATGCTCTCTAATGTTTTCTCACGTGGTGCTATGCCAAAAATGGATAACTTTTAACTAGTAATTTAGGGTGCTTTGAGGTTTGAAGACACGGTTTGAGTACCGCAAAAGCTTCGGTGAGACCGAAGAAATTTTTTACATGCATCCATTCCGTCGTACTGAGTCGAGATCCGTAAACAAAGGATTATTAATTTTAACGTATGACGTCACAGTGATCTCGCGCTAAAAGAGGTGGATCAAACATCTGTAATGCGTATACTAGCTATTTCAGTATAGACTGCGATAACTGACTCAGATGAATTGTTTTTAATTTTATTTTTTTTTTGGTTTGATAGAGAGATTATTTATATACAAGCAAGAGCCATACTTTACTGTCATATCTATCCAAGTTATTTTAAGCTAATTTTGCATGCATTTACAGTAAGTATAAGTAGGGAGGGGGGATTAAAAAAAATAGGTCATTTTGAACTGAATAAAAAAGGATAAAGAGAAAAATTAAAAATTTAAAAAATCTATGCAGGTATTGCATATTGTCAAACCATTAAATTGAAAATTAGGAAATTACACATGCATGTACCTACAAACAGGGACCGGGGGCACATTTCAACGTATGTAATTAGAATGAAAAAAAAACAAACACAATTTAAAAAATGTGTGAACTAGTGAAAAAAGAAATAAAAGTCAGATAACAACAAGGTACAAAAGAAAATAATACTGTACTTATTGTTTACACTTTTGACCAAAATTAAACAAATAACATTTTACAGACTGATCAATTCTCTCCGAAACTGAGGAACGGTTGTAGGAGGAAGCAAGTCTATGTATTTTGTAAGATTTTTTTAAAAATTAGAAATATAGAAATATTATATAAATATTTCTCTCTCTCTCTCTCTCTCTCTCTCTCTCTCTCTCTCTCTCTCTCTCTCTCTCTCTAAAATTCTTTGATGTATGTTGATAACTCAAATAATCACTAAGTTGACAATGATGCAAGGTATGTGTAATTCTTGCTGCGATCGCCACAACGGTAGCACCGTAAAATATATTATTTTGCATACGGAAATATAGAGCGCAGGTCTGCTCAAGTACAATTTTTAACATATGTTTTGGTCATATAATTATCATGACGTCATTTCTACATTATAACGTCACTGGGTGTGTTATTTTCAATATGATTTTTACTATCTTCCAATTTTTTTTTTAAAAACTCTTTATACAACTTTAATTTGGGGGGCAAATAACGCATATGGTCCTTTGCTAAATGTCTACTTTTAATGAATGCATTTGAATATTCGCTGATTAGGTTCTCACTTACTTTAGCGTATAATACTGTTATCATGCAGATATTGACTTTGTGCCACTAGTGTGGTATTTTTTGAAGGTTTATAGTGATCAAGCTTAATAATGTTCATCATTGACAAAGCATATTATTATACTTTCATGTTAAATACTGAAATCTGATTGGTTTAGACGCAGTTGACAATCCGTTCTCTTACCCTCAGCGCTAGCTCTCTAAAATTAAGACATTCAGTATAATAAAATAAATAGTGCCTGTTTGGGAGGGTAACGCTTCGCGTCGGTTGACAATGGTTTTCTCGGGGTGTCAATTTCAACGGTTACCCTCCCAAACAGGCACTATTTATATATTGTAACATTTACGGTATTTAGGTTTAACTTAAAATTTAACTGAAAATTGTAGGGAAAAATAAGTGAATGATGACAAGTATGTGTAAACGGTTTACATTTAGAAACAGAAAATGTAGTGCAAATAACATGTTGTAAAATAAGAATTTTCATTATCTAATAGATTGAGTTTATTAGTTTTATAGCATTCTAGTAAAATTTCTACTCATGCATTCTATAGCACAGTACATGGGTTTTTTAATTTGTATTTTTTACAGTGTTTAAAAATGCATTGTTATGCTTTCAGATTTAAAAACTCAATCATTACTAAAGGTTAAACGTCTGCAGATTTTGTTCTTGGTGAAATTGTAATAGGCAGAACACTGTCTTTTTCAAATCTGCGGTTCTTCCGAATCGAATTATCTTTAATAATAAATTAATTATCATGTACAAAATCTGAATATGAAAAACCAAAATTTAGAAGGAAAAGGAATTAAAAAAAGACAATTCAATATGTTTTAAAAACAAATGGAGATATTTGGTTAATTCATTGATATCTCTTTTCGAAAAAAGCGGTATTCTGGCGGAAGGGTGTCTCTATATTCAAATTTGAGTCTTACTGTGCGCCATAATATCCAGGTGGGCAGAAACATGCACCGTTGGTCACACTACATGTGGCGCCGTTCTTGCATTGACACAGCAGCTGGCAATTAGGTCCAAAGGACCCTTCCGGGCATTTAGTCTGACAGCGCTCTCCTGTGTATCCTACCAAAAGAAAGACAACTCAAGAATGTAATGGAGTTATCTGCCCTTTATATCACCAGTATATGTATATTTATCACTACACGAAAATTGCATTTTAAATTCTAGGTATTTTTTGTATTTTATCAAGTTGCAAAAACGTATGCATTAAAGTTATCTGCCCTTTATATCACCAGTATATGTATATTTATCATTACACGAAAATTGCATTTTAAATTCTAGGTATTTTTTGTATTTTATCAAGTTGCAAAAACGTATGCATTAAAAAATCGACCAAATAAATTATAGTCACAATTTCGCTTAAGGTATCCGATCCATAATAGCCCCAGATTCATTGAATCTGGATGCATAACAGATATATATGGGCTTCATACTTAGTATACTTGGACATAATTTTCATGTTTAAGTGGCAGTATGTAAGAACAGAATGTGTCCTAATAATTGACCTTTTCCTTTTTTTGAAGAGTTGCTCCCTTTTGCTTTAATTTATTTAAATTAATTTAAAAAAAATATATACAATATAAAATTTACTTTCAATAGTTTTTGTATTCCTAATGATGAAATGCATCTTTTCACCGAAGCATTTATTGATATTCTTTATATTTAATATTTTATTTTAAAAAATATGCATGTCCCCATAGACATTAATGCAATTTTCATTAATTAATTACTGCTTTGTTAATAATATTTTTGAAAATTTCTCTCGGTAAATCTTTTTCTACTCTAAAATGCTTTAAATTAATATCAGAGTATTTAATACATGATTGGTATTCAGGGGTAGAAAAATTAGGTCCTAATATGGGTCGGATACCTTAAATGTTATTCGTAATGTTAACAAATAGGTCAGATGTGTCAAAAACAAAAGAAACAGCAATACGTTTGCGAAAATGTATGATGAAAGATGTATCACCGGGGAAAATGTGGTGTTTCTATATATCCGGTGACAATAAG
>WFKH01011926.1:45389454-45425753 GCA_016163765.1 Magallana hongkongensis
GTACATCTATGAATAGATAGCAGTTACTCAAATTTCACTCCATGATAGATGCATCATCAAAGGCAATAAACTAAACTAGATTTTTTTAGAGTTGAGAGAGAGAGAGAGAGAGAGAGAGAGAGAATATCTAACATATTTAATAAAAAAAATATAATTTTAAAACAATGAAGTTTACAAATATCTTATACCTCTAATTGATTACCATTATAATTGTACAACATACTGCTTATGGTTAAAATCTGGTTTTTTACCTGCTGCGCAGATGCAGTGCCCTGATTCCGGATCACACTGGCCGTGGCCGCTACAGTCACATTGTTTCTGGCAATTCGGACCCCAGGTGTCCGGCGGACAGTCTAAAAATGCACACATTGTTTTATTTCCTGTTTTAAAAATCATTGCAAAAACAACACTTTCTTGCTTCTTGGTGAGAGGTTTACTAAATTTATTAGGCAAATGACATTGCAAACATCTTGCAACAGAAACGATTGGATTTTATTCAAACAGCTGATGTTTCTTAAAATCTGTTGATTTATTTAATTATAAAGCTGTTTTTCGCCGTCAACTGACACCAGATGACGTATGTTTGTTTCACATTGATTGTTTTTTTTTCTTTTCTTTTCAGATCATGAATCATCTTTTGCAAGAAAAAAATTGCTGACAAAGAATTTGATGTTTTCATCAACATGGTTAAATATAGGATTGACATTTCTCAAGGACAAAAAATCAATATTAGATAATTCAGTCGGTACTCAAAAACCATGTATCTAAAGCTGCTTGGTCCGATTTTATATCAAATTTTGTGCCCGCTTTTAAACGATAGTTATGCTAAGTATGTTATAATAAAATACATTGCAGTAGTTTTCCCGGTCAGTTAAGCCATGAAAAATGAAAAAAAAAATGATGTACACAATTTGTTTTAAAAACAAACGACACAAAAGGGTACCGCGTTATTTAGCCTCATATTAAAATTCGCCCCCGAAATCGAGACGGCTTTTATTGTATTATGCCTTTGACATCGCTATAAATAAAGGTCATAATGTTTTGGCAAATCAAAAATAAACCTCTGTACACTTTGTTCACTAATATTTCTAAAGTTTGCTTTTTTTACGATCGATGCATAACCTGCGGGTTGAATGAACCTCTTCATTCTGGGGACGAAACCAAACGGTTCCATTTTCTAAACATTCCCATGATGCAGTTTGGTTTGGTTTTTTGTATGCCCATATAGAAATTATTTTATTTACTTTGAATATTTCTAACTTCGAAAGGAGTCCGATTCTGCTGGTGTAAGTAGGCGAAAGTCTATAACTTTTTAAGATAATTGGTTTGTATGGAAAATTAATTGATACTGTAATAGCGAAAAAAAATCGGACCGTGCAGCTTTAAACGACATTTGTGATGACTTGACCATTTTAATCTGAGTCGAGGAAAAGCTTGGTTGTATTATTGCATTTTTCTAAACTAGACACAGTTGTTTAAATTGTCAGATACATTATCACTGACTGTTATATGTTTCTTTTGCTTCAACATTTTATAAAAAAAATTAATTAACAAACTCTTCAATTTTCAAGAGGAAAAACAATGATGAACAAAACGAGAAATTATCCAGCCGCTTGAATAAAGTGATAAATATATTGAGCACATTGTGAATTAACGAGGCCGGGTCTAATTTGTTCTGCCCTAGATTTTTGAATGAAATTTTTTACATTAATTTCTGCTGATATAATTATTATTTTAAAACAAAAAAAATCAGACAATTACCACATCGTTTGTTTAGGGGATCATCTCAAAGTTTGTTAATTTTCAACATAGGACCCTATGGGATTTTGCTTGAAATGCATCAATTTTGCACATCTTTTAATTTTTTTAAAACTTCTACCCTAGGGATTTTTTTCCTGTTCTACATGTGAAAGCTATTGCTAAAAGGCATCAAATGATTAAATAAAAAAAATTGTTACCTCCTTGTTTGTTCCAGGGGTCTTATCAAAGTTTTTTTTTGTAAGCCCAATTTCCCAGCTTTGTCGGATAATGGCTATTTTTCATTTGACAAAGGCGGAAATTGGTATGTTTTTAGTTATATTTAAGCAGTAAAAATATATAAAATATCACATATAAAGGGCCATAAATATAAAATATATGGTAACTGTCTTGAAATACATGTATTAAGCTATATTTAGGCGGGGTAAGAAAACGTGACAGAGGGCTAGGCTTGCTGAACCCGCTTCACGTTTTCGACCCGAGCCCAAATATAGCTCATACCTCAACACATTTATGTTTATTCTACAATATAACATATTATATTCTGCAATATAATGTATTATAATTTACCCCTCAAAATGACATATTTCCGACAAATTTCGCTGAATATCTGTAGTTGAAACCATAACGCCATGGCGTCAACCATGCAAAAAGATGACGTCACAATGCAAATGAAACGCTGCGCGAAACCGTGCGTACTCGAACTGTACTCGGCCTCGTTAAGAGTTGTATAGTCATTGCGCAAAAAAAAACCTTAAAAGTTTTTCTCATCTAAATAAAAAATTTCAAAAGTGAAAATATCACGAAACGTACTAGAGCTACAGTCTTTTCCCCGCCATCCCTCGTCACAGACACACGTATCCGGTTCCGTGCACACTCCATTGACGCAACCAGAAGTGCAATGAGCTAAAACGAGACAAATCATATGCTACGATAGAGCTTGGCGTAGTTTTTATAACAAGATGGTTTTTATTAAAATGAGGTTGGGTTGAGAAATTGGCATGGTGAGACTTAAATGTCCCATGTACTTTTTTATTTATTTTTTTCAATAGTTTTCGTTGACCATTGATTTCTAACATAGTTTTCTTCCTTCTCCAGTTACTGTTTACGTTTTTATAAAGAACAAGGGATTTCATTGTCAAGGTAACACTATATATCCATAGATAATATAATTATATAGAACTCTTTAGAACAATAATATGTAACCGTAATTTTTAAATTAAAAAAAACTATAGATACATTTGTAAATATAAAGAAACTCACAAATACATTGGTCGTTCACAAGGTTGTAACCAGGACAACAATGGAACTCCTTCCGGTACAGAGTATGTGTATCCTGTTTATATCCGGTCTTATAAAGGGTGCTACAAAAGGTATTAACTGCAGTGAGTATTTATATCTCGCTTTAATGACTTTTATCTTATTAAGAAAAAAAGGATGAATTAGATAGTTTTTAATGATTATGTGTTGTTAAAAATGTTGCCAAAAAGGATCATAAAAATGTTTCGAGGTCATACATTGGTGTTACAAGTAACAGGGACTAGAAAGTTTTATTTGAGAAAGAGCGAAGAGAGACAACTTCACAGCATTCATGTACTTGAAAAAAAAATGCAACATCTTGGTTTATTTTATTTTTCAAATAAAATAATACAAATAATACAAACATATAATCTTTATGTTAAAAAAAAACCCATATACTTGAAAAAAGAATAATATTAATTTTTTCAATAATCACAGCGAGTAAAAAATAATTATCTGGTTTTTTTTTAATTTCAAGAAATGTTCTCCAATGCCTATTAACCCATTTGTCACCTCAATGTAAACCATCTGACAAAAATAAGCATCACCTTTACCAGATGGCTACTGATAGCTAGTCATGATTAAAAACATCAATTAATAAGATGCATTTTTATCTCACCATCCTACTTTTTTTTATATGCATTTATATTTATGTAATACGATAAAATATAGAAATATTTACAAAAAGAAAGAAATAAATTTCCAACACAGCCTCTTACGTGCAGAGTATTCAAGTTAGCTTTAACAGGTTCTTTTATTTCGGTATGACTTGACATTGTTAAAAATCTCCAGCTTTCAAAATCGTGTTAAGTGAACTTCATTTTGGGAAAAAAACCTCACATGCGTTTCAAAATGAGCTCAATGTCAGAATATGGAAGACACAAATACATGATATATCTTTTTATTAAGATGTTGGCAATTTCTTTCGCTATCCGCGATGTAAGATGTGAGTTTGGTAATTGTCTTGATATCATAGCGATTTTGAAAGCTAGAATGATGTCACACAATGATGTCATGCCGTGATGGCACTTACTAGCAATAAGTACATCGAAAACCAGACCACATGTCATCACACCAGGTCTGTGTGCACTTTTGGTATGGTACACTTATAACCTTCGTATACGTCGACGTATATCTGTAAAGCAAGGCCGCTAATGTTAATTGTACATGTAGAAACCTTTAATTTTAAACAGTAGATTTCCGGTATCTGCCTGGTGATCGCTGTTTAATGATATAAATTACATATAAAATTGTTTAACTTATATATGATTAAAAACACTTTCGTGACTTAATTCTTGTCCTTTATTTTGAATATTAACACTACTTAACAATATTTTTTACCTGCCATATCCTTTATTCAAGTACTACATACAGTCTTTTATTTTGATTAGTAAAATAATTAATTCATGATTATCATGAAACAATTATTCCGCAATAGTGACACTTTATATATATATTAATGTCACAAAGTTCTAAATATTATGACCAAGACTGCGAGAAAGTTTATAAATATTGTACATATTTTTAAGTCAGAATAATTTAAGATGTATATGTATGTCAGTTGTGTTGATGTGTGATTTTTTTTTTTTTGGCATTACATGTAATTGTTTTCACCTTAGTTTTATATATTTTGTATACTAAAGATATTTAACAGATGGCGTTAAGGACTATTTTATACAGGAGAAGCAATAATTTCTGTAATTTATCATTAAAGTCAAATAAAATTGTTGCGAAATTGAAAAAAAGCGACCATGCATGTGCAGCAACAAAAACATCAACTAAAAAAAGACTTCACAAACACTTATTTCTTTAAACAGTATCTCTACAAATAATATTTCAAAGATAAATAGTTATTTTGTACACGAAATATACAAAAAATCAACAACAAAAATACACTTTTTTGCAAAAATGATATTCATGATAGAGTTAAACAATCGCTCAAAAACTTACGATACAATTTTATCACACATTGCATTGAGTTACGCTGACTAAATATAACGCCAACAACGAGATTTGGACGAGACCTTGACGACACTGCATCATGCTGCACTCTGTAAATAAAATGCAAAGAATTATTGGAGGGGAAGACAAAATCTTTCTCTTCCACACTGTCCCCAAGCAAAATATTCCAAGTGAAACTATTTTTTATTTGAAAGTGAGATTCAATGTTCATCTTTAAACATGTACATGCATGTAATAACTATATATCTTATTAAATAAAAATAATATTCTGAGTGTATTGCATAAGCAATACATGTCTCCTAGATATACCGACACCTTGTCACTTCTCCATTGTCAATTTATGTGCATAATAGGTTTCGAGAAAATTCGTTAAAACATATCTTTCAATGAACAAAACCGATGTATATAGTATGATTTTATCCTCAACTGTTAATCTTAATAAAACTCAAACTTGATCTGTAATTTCTCAATATAAAGCTACAATTCAAACTTTAAATAGATTTATCATAAGGAACATTTGACCCCTAATCAAAAACATTTTAAAATAAAAATTGTTCTTATTTTCTACAAAGTGTAGCTTTATTATCGTCATTGTGTTTCAAACTATTTCTGGAACAAAATGCTTAAAAAGTAACTAAGATCTTTTGTCACTGTAAAACCTATTTCGCCGCAAGGAAATATTTTCTATCATTTGATTGTCTGCTTCGTAAATATTCACACTTATCACGGCGATGAGCGAAATATCTATCTAGTTAAAGTCAAACAAATTTTACGTAACAAATCACTTTTCAATTAGAAATTTCTTTTGATGTTTGATCTACTCAATTAGTGTCAGATCATCGGATTAAACCCCTTTGTATGTAACCACGCTATACCTATCTTTTTGTCAAGAGGCCCTCGCAAGAGAATCCTTTCTTATTTTTATTGATATGATAAGTAATTAACCTGTAATGTACCTCACCTGGACCAAGTCGAGTTTTGAACCAAGATCCCAGCGTGTCACTTTATGCTGGATCCTTGATGAATAAACTTTGTATCTTTACATCGACTTGATTGTCCATTACATGTAGGACATTATTTTATATACATTTTTATATGCATTTTTATTACAATTATTTATCGTTTTAAAGGGCAAAACATTCATTTTTCCTGTCATTGAATTTTATAATGTCTTGAAATTACATTTATATGCATGTACATGTATATTACATGCTATGATATGAAATTATTGTTAGTTAGAAATTTTAACTTATAAGTTTATTTTCTTAATCATTTTATGTTCATAATCATTTTTCCATCTGTTCTTAATATTTTGCAGTTTGAATTTTTTTTTCTACTAGGCAATTATTACTTCTTTCCGTTTTTCACCTTGATAATTATTAACGCGTCTTCCGGAATTACCACGTGGTTGGTTCTAAATTTAATTATTGTTTACACTTCCGCCCAAGAGGAATGCGGGTTTTACTAGTCTCGTTCAACCAGACGCTCGGCTGTCTCCGTAAATCTCCGACGAGCAGAGAGTCTGGTAAAGCGTCACGTTGATAACCGCTACCGATAGGGGGCGCCGATTTAGTTTCATTTTGGATCGTTGTCAATGTGTGTCGGTGTAGGATTTGTGTGATATACAGTACTTTATTTTATTGCCTTGAAAATTATGGAACTTACGTCGATTTAGTCTTATATTATAGTCTTGCTTTCCACAGACTCATTAAATATGGCTAAACTTGAAGTTCGACGAAGCGGTGAATGTTTGTTTACAAACACAACAGCTAGATTTTAAATTGAAAGAACTTAAATTAATTGTTCTTAAAGGTTATTGATTTTACTCTACCCCGTAAGGTAACACTGCAAATAAATCCTTTCCATTTATAACCGTTTTTTTAAAGTTTCCAGTCGTAGATCTCTCAGTTTAAATTCAAATTCACAAATAGTTGGTTCCCTCATTGTTTACATGTTATAGGAGGTTTGTTTCTTTCAACCAATCAAATTCAATACCAGTATTTTGGTAAGCCTCGTTTTGAGGTCACAAACATTTACGTGACGCTTTACCAGACTCTCTGCTCGTCGGAGATTTACGGAGACAGCCGAGCGTCTGGTTGAACGAGACTAGGGTTTTACAAATCTATTTCGCTAAGAGTATGCGTGTTTCATTAAATAATTCCAATCGATCGTTCTTAAATTATAATGTAAGTGTTTAACATGTTTATATTCACCTACGCTTTCTTTTATTTGAACTTAAAATCTATATTTGACTTTAATTCATTTTACATTTTTATTTCAGCTCGTCAACAAAGCCGAGTATATGTGTACTCGCGCTAGAATAGGTTTATAACCTGCTGCTAAATATAGTTGACTTTTCAATAATTGTGGTCCTCATCATAGCCAAGCGATCTCTCCATTTTAGTTAATTTTCCCCTCATTTATTTCAGTTTTTATTTATAATCATATGTTATAAATATATGTACTTATAAAACACAGATTAAATGTGGTCAATATTCACTTAGCATGTGTATATGTTACAATTGTGTTAGAGTATGCAAAGACACATTTTTATTGTGGTCCTTTTTATTTTACATCTCTGTACATATTTTGTAAAGACCCATTTTTAGTACTCTGTTTTATTTGTCATCATCATTATTTATCATTATTTTGTTTATAATGCACTTTATGCTGGATCCTTGATGAATAAACTTTGTATCTTTACATCGACTTGATTGTCCATTACAGAACACCAAGCAAACAACGCTTTAGAAACGCAGAGGAGTTTCTCGTGACAGAATCTTCAAACCATAAGGAAAAAGGTATTTAAATCCAAGTTGAAACAGAAAGACCAAACAGGCAGACGGAAAGATATCGATAAATACACCACCCACTGAACACTGATATTGAAAATTAAAGGGATTTATGTCCACATTTCTTGTGACTTTTTTTAAGTAATGTTGTAAACTGTTTGCTGTATATGGAAGCAATATTATGATAAAAAAAAATACAGGGGGTGAAAAAGAGGGGTTTTTTTGTTACTTCGGCAGTTGTAATCTTTTAATTGAGTTGGAGTTTCTCATTCTCGTCGTCAATGAAATACATTTTGCATCATTGCTTTTGAACTGTTCTCGGGACCTAGGGAAAAACGTATTTTTCCGTGTGAAAGGTTTGTGTTAATAGTGCGTCCACGTGTGTAATCAATGCAATACACCATCTACCGCCCCGGATGGTCTATTGCTCTACAACCGGGATAAAAAGTCATGTCACGCTCATGGCATTAAGATTACAAAACAAGAAGGAACATATGGGCAGAAGCCCATGACCAAAATAAAACATGAAGTAATTAACAGATCCGTTTGCGAAAAACAACGTAAAGGACGATGTTATCGAATTAAACAAACGAATTGCAAAATTTATTTGTTATGTTAAGTTTCTTTATAAAACTATTTGTAGTAAACATTTGGAAAATTAAACGAATGTAGATCATTACGTGCAAACATAATGCAACAGACCTTATAATTGCAATATCCATAATAGAGCTCAATGTTCATCGTGGGAGTATCGAGAGAAAATCTGCTTCTTATACTAAAAAGTATTAATAAATGAGAAATTTGGAAATGTTTCCCCCAAAGCATTGAATAAACAAAAATATAAACAGCTCATGCCAGTTTCGGTTGTTGTTCTTCTTGACCTGATTTAAATGTCACACTTTTTATCTTTCAACAAGAGTATGCTCTCCTGCAACTTGAAATGTATATGGTTCATCTTTTGATTTGAAGAGATTTATTTTTAAAAAAAATCATAATAAATGAGAACAAAGAGAAATTTGGGTGTCTTATTGCATAGTTTCACAAAGATATGCACCCCCCCCCCCCCAAAAAAAAAAAAAAAAACCCAAAACAGTAATCCACAACAAACTAGAGCACTGTCGCAAAGTTCTTGATTAGTTTATTGCGTTATATGCAGTATAATTATAAGATATTGTTTATCTTTAACGAAAACATTACATGTATGTTACCGAATCACTGGCCGCACAAATTATCGCACTATTACTAATCATAACATGTTTAGAGATCTTCATTACTAATTAAAAGGGGAATATTGCAAACAGGGTGTTTTTTCTCCTGCATAAAGAGTACTAATCAAAATCAAAAGGGTTTGCGGAGCACAAAATTAATTAGAAGGAAATTACGATGATATTAATTATCTCATTAATGATCAGCCTACACATATTGACGTTTTCATTGCTGATTTCGCATTCGTCGGTCTTTTTCTTGCTGTCACGAATTTAATCACACTTTGAATTGGGTTTTAACTGTATATTTACAAATCATTTTAAATTTGTATGTTCGACAATCAATCAATCAATCAATCAATCAATCAGATGGATTGCTCAAATATTTGGATGTCTACATGTTCAACTTGCAGTAAAACTATTTTTTATTTGAAATTATGATTTAATGTGCATCAAGATACAAGTACATTTTGTAATAATCTTTAAACTTGTCCAATCATGTTAAAATTATATATCTTTTTAAATAAATCAGCATTTTGAGTGTATTGTTTGAGTAATAAATGACCCCTACTGACATCTCCTCTCTTCACCATTGTCGATTTATGTGCTACATGTAAATAGATTTCGAGAAAATTCCTTGATACGAATATATCTCTTTTCCAGGACGAAACTAATTAAAAAACAAGTCAAAATTAATTTAATCGTCATATGTTGATCAATCTTTACAAAACTCAGACTTGATCTGTAGTTCCTCAATATCCAGACACAAAGCAAGCTTCAAATCAATTCTCCAAACCATAACGAAAAAAAAATCTGGTAAACATAGTTGGAACAGACAGACCGACAGACAGAGGGAAAGATAACTAAAAAAACAATTACAACCTCCTCCCCTACTAAACACTGTTATAAAAAATTGAGGGATTTAATTATGTCAACATTTTTTGTAACTCTTTTAAGCAATGTTGTGAAATGTTTGCTTTAAAAGCTCTGTTGGAATCTTTTATAGTATGCAACGCCTCTTCTACAGTCTTTGGGGGTAGGGCTTAAGCAATTTTCATCTTCTAACACAATTTTAAGAAGTTTTCTTTCTTCTTACATAAATTTCCATACCAAATTTCATCTATAATGCCATTAGGTATGGTTCTGTCGTACCAATCAGTAGATCACACTTTCCTTCAAGTTTCCTTCATTAGGAAACACCCAAAAGTTAGTCATTATGGAAATACCCTTTTTCTGTGAAAATTCACGAGACTGAAGTGGTCCATATCTTCTTTTTAAAGGACAGGTTAACTTCAATACATGAATCTCGTCTGAACGCATAGAAAATTAACTATTACTCATGTGTGAAAATTTACTCATGTGTAAATTTGCACTCATAAGCAAATACGGGGTATTACACTCATCGTCAATGAAATACTTCTATGCATCATTGTTTTGTGACAATTCTCGGGGTCCAGGGAAAGACGTATTTTCCGTGTGAAAGACTCGTGTAAGTATTTTGCGAAAACGTGTAAATGTGTAAACGATGTACTACACCATCTACCACTCGGTTTATCTACCGTTTTATATACCCTGGATAGAAAGTCTCGTCACGCGCATAGTATTTTGAAATTTAAAAAAAAGGAACATTGAGCAGCAGTCCATGACTAAAACAAAACAGGAATTTCATTAAGGATTCGTCTACGAAAAACAACGTGATGGAGGTTGTAATCGAATTAAACAAACGCACAAACGAAATGCAATTGAAATGCAAAATTTTTTGATACATGTTTATGTAAAATTGGTTTCTATATATAAATTTGTAGAAGAATTGGAAAATCTGGTAATTAAAACATAGTGCAACATACCTTGTAAATGGAGTAAACATAGCAGAGCTCTATGTTCATTGTGATAAATCTCAAAAGAAGATAGGATTTTTATAGTAAAGAACCTTATAAAATGGGGAATTTGGACATGTTTCCCCAACAATTTTTGAAAAATAAAAATTTAAAGAGCCCACAACTAGTTTCGGTTGTTATAACTATTGAAGCGAACTGGCATTATTAAAATTTTACACCTTTTTATCTTTCATCAAGATTATGCTCTCCTGGAACTTGATACCTATTATGATTCATCTATTGAATCCAAGAGCATGATTCACAATTTTTATGAATGAGGTGAACATGACCAAACTGAAAGTTGGGTTTTTAATTGCACATATTAAAGGTGTGCTTGTAACGTATATGTACATGTAAATGCAATTAATATTAAGAATCGGCGAACTGTGTATACTTTGTAGATTGTAACCAAAATTTGGGGTTTTTATAAGCTGTCCCACTTGTTTTTCTCTGTATTGGGCGTATTCATTTCACATTTTTTTTGGAAAACAAAAAGGTTTGCAGTTTTCTCACCAGATGTGCAGGACGAAACACTAAAATTTGAACAAGTTTTATGTACATAAATGGTATAATAATTGTTTTGAATATACATGCATGTACACCTAATCTAGAGAATTCGAATTTTTTGTTTGCAGAGGGTGGTTTTTATAATTATTAAAGCTAGAACTACATTGCATCAAGCACAAATAATCATTAAACTTTTCCCGAGGGGGAATCCGAGAGCTAATTTTGCTTTTTATGAGGAGGGGAGGTCCGATGCCTTTTTTCTTGGTAACTTTACTATGTATATTTAGGTAGTTTCAATTTTCCAGGATGCGACCGCATCCCTAACCCCTCCCCCATCCATTCATCCATGAATATACATACATCTGTGATAATTAATGTAGAATGAATTTTACGTATTTCTTCTTCTGTGGAGAGTTTGTTATCTAATAGCCAATTTTCCAATAAAAAAAATTGTTTGTCATTTGAATATCCAGCTTTTGATTTTGCTAGACAAGTACTAAAATGATATGAAAAACTTTGTTTGCTATTGTTGTTGAGATAAAACCGCATAGTTTCGGAAAGATATGCACCCCGCAAAAGAAAAACAGTACAGCGCAACAAACTAGAACACTGTCGCATAGTTCTTAATTAGTTTACAAGATTAATGCATGCTATGCAACATTATAATACGATATTGTTGATGCTATCTCCAAAGTCTCATGTAACCGAATCATTTTTCATTACTTTTTGTACATCAAATTAAGGTGTTTATAGTTGCTACTGTCTTACCTCAATCTGTTTGATTACAGGACCTGGGAAGGTAATCAAAGCAGTTCTATTTATAAAGGATCACGCCAACTGACCAGAGCATTGAATAGTGAAATATTATTAGAAATTCCTATCATTGAGTTTATGGGTACTTAAAGTTAATAAAGACGTTTCCATGCCATTGGTTTAACAACCAGTTTAAATGAGGTATTTTATTTTCGGTTTCATTGGTTATATTTCGTAATATGACGAGGTATATTTTAGTTATCAACTTGTAAAATAACCAGAATTAGTTTACTAGTATTAAGAAGAACTTTAAATCGAAAAACCGAGCAAAATTTCTCTTAAAGAAATAAACAACAGCATAAATGAAAATCTGTGCAATAAATAAAACATCATTTTTTTCTTCCTTAGAAAATTCCCAAATGCAAAAGTTATTCTTCAAAAGAACTGTTAAATTCAAAACTGCAACTATGAAACAGTCATATTTAAGTGTATTGTTCTGTTACTTGTTTAGTATGAATAATTTTATGTACAAATTAATCACAAGTAAGGTTAGAACTCCTTCTGTGTTAAGAGGTGTGCACAATTGTTTGCGTCATTTTTTCCCGCTACACGCTAGTGACCAGTCACGTTTTGTAATGCCGCACTACTTTCTATCGCCACGGTGTAAGTATTTTAAAATTATTGCAACCTTTGTCTTGTTTTTATAATAACTCGTAATATCATATCGATATATTGTATATTTACAAATTACTGCATACTGTATCTAGCCAGGACTAATTGTTTTTAATAAAGCGTGCATCTACTCAAAGTGCTTGCTGTCGTAATGTAACGACGAATTTGTTTTGCTTCTGTTATTGTGCATCTAACAGTTATAACTAACGATATCATTATGTATTGAAAGTAATAAGTTATATATACGGTCTGTCAATAGTGTCATAAGTAGGTCAACAATGCTTGCTATATTTTCTACTTGCTATGCGCTTCATGCGTGGAATTTAACTCGCTTAGAACTCAAGATATTGTCATGGTGAATCATGGAAATATGTAATTTTGATATGTGTTAAATTATTTTGATTGTGTACTTATTATTGTTTTGTTTTACTTGACTCTCATTTTCACACTTTACACTTGTGAATAAAGGTTAGCTATCTGCAACAGACTTCGTCATTTGACTTAAGGCAATTATGTATTAAAGTTTCAAACCAATTACCTGAAGATTAACTTCTTATTGACTTAAACATTGCTGAGTTTCATACTTTTATGTGACAGTAGCATACATTCAAATGTACTTCTTTTTGATTCAGTATGGTGCCATGCACAGTCTTACCGATTATAGTACGATTGTGTAAAAACGCCAAAATTACGACCCTTTTCTCTTCTAGAAGCAATTGCTCTCTTAAAATAATGCTCAACTTTTCTATATGTCTTTTAAATGTGAGTGCAAAATTTGTGTTAGGTTGGAAGAGCCTGAAAGAGTGGCGATAAAGCGGTTGGGAGAGGCTATAACATTATCTATCGTCGACAATTTCAAATTATTGTATTTAAACTTAATAATTTATGCAGAACATGGAATAAATGTAAGGTTCTTATTTCTAATGATTTTTTTTAATTATCTTCTATATTTTTTCGTATATTTAGATAACAGACATGTATGTTTTCAATTCTGGGCATTTTCATCTTTCTTCTTTTTCTTGTTGTGTCCGATAAAACAGCTAGCTCATCACAAATCTAAGCAGAAAAACAGTAAATAGAAAAAAAGTATAATAAACACACAATATGTGATCAGTTTCCCATAAATTTCAATGGACGAAGTAGTGTCTAATTTGTTATTATATTCAAAGTCATAACCTCACATTTCATATTTTCTAAATGGAGAGGGGGGGGGGAAACATAGTTTTGCCATAAACGTAGATTATAGATTTTGAATAAATGCAATTTCAAACTATAAAACGTCCTTATCCAACTATCTTTGTCCAATTGTATTGGAAGTTTCCCACTATTATCTAAGCATCACATCTGGACCCGTTCAACCTATAACAATTAACATTGTAGATAGACCTCCCTGCTCTTCTTCTGTCGTCTATGTGTCGTCTCCTGTCCCTGATCCTGTTGATCCTTATAACTCCGTGCTGATTATTTTTGCAGGGGGAATTAAGCCATTGTCTGGAGACTGTAAATAATTCTGCACTCGCCAAATCATTGCTTAATTCATTATTACAAATAGAGTCTAGTTGTTTCCTCCTGCGTATTCACTAAATGCCTCAAAGTTTTTTTTTTTTCTTGTCTTTATTTAGTTCTTTAAGGTGTCCAGATACTCTGAAAGAAAAAAAACCCCAAATTTATTGAACAATTGAATTACTTGTTTTGCAATTTACTTTTTAATATTCTTATTCTAATAATCTAACCTAAATATACTTCATAATTAATAAAAAGGACTGAAACAGTTTAGATGTTCATGAAAGAAATGTTTATACAGTCGTCATATCATGGTTGAAATCGGGTCGGTAAATGTAAAAATCATCCATCTTTAATCACACAAAATGAATAAAAAATTTCAATCCTACTATTTTGTTCGTTTGCTCGCCTATATATTTGTTTCAATCCCAAAGATATAGTATGCTTCCAACGCAAGTTGTACGTGATACGTGCACACATTTTTCATTATTGAAATATGACTGTAAATTCTGTTATTCATATTTTGTTGTAAAGTAGTTTTAAAGCGTATTTAAAGTTTTCTTTAAACTGATATTATTGATTTTTGTGTTCCGTTAAACGATTATCACATATCGACTCAATAGATAAGGAAACATTTTCAGAGAACTAGTTTAATTGAAAAGTACATTTTTTCTCACAGCTATATGACAAATAAAATGATTTTGCTCATTCAACTATAAATCGGTTTTCGTGTTTAAAAATATTAGACGTTTTGCAGAAGACACGTGAAAGAAATTCTTCCAATTAAAATCAGTAATTCCAGATACTTTTTTATTTGGATAAACAGTTTCAAAGGAAAATATATACTATGGCTTTATTTACAAGCATTCAATTGCATTTTGCATATGATAATAAGGAAAATCCAAAATATTCTAACTCCGAAAAATAGCCTGGTAAAGAACCCTAAATTTTTTCGTAGAAAAATGTTTAGATGCAAATAAATAATGAATATATTTTTCATGAAAATTTATCTAAAATTGAGAAACGACCTTTAAAAGTAAAGTATTAACAAACTCTTACTAGCTACTAAAGTCGAACGTTTGATTCAAATCTTGGAGTCAGCCATAGGATGCAGTGAGACTGAAGGTGACCATAGCAAGTGTCTTTTCGTCAGGAACCGTAGTTAACCATGCTCGCTCTTGAAAAGCTGCAACTTTAACCGAAACTTCTTTAGCTGAATTTATTGGTTGTGTTAGTGTAAATGATAACTAATAAAGGGTAAAATAACTCATTCAAGACACAGGTGATTTTCAAAGTTTTCATTTCCTTTTAACAAGAGATTTTAAAAAAATAATTTTGGATATAAAAGATGGTTTGACAAAACTATAGGCTTGAAGTGGAAATTTAATTAACAGTTGATGTATGAGGCTAAATGTGTCAGACATCGAGAACCAGCCTTTTTATGACTTCATTTTGTGACTTATTTTATTTCTCAGTCAAGTAGCATTCCTTTTTTAAGAATAGAGCATATATGATGAATGCTATCTTGGCCCTGACATGCTAGTTTTTTTGTAGATTCAGATGCACATGCAATTTAACGTGACAACCAACATGCTAGATAGTTCTGCCTACAGCAAAATCAAGAGATCAACCTTTGAGGTTTACTGCTGTGTAGAATGTGGTTTGGCTAATATCATTTCTGTTCTCTCGTCCGATGGTATCTGTAAAGTTACAATAAAAATGTTTAAAGACAACAATCATTATCTAAGAAGCTTGCAGTGCTTACCGGGAAAAAAACCTCTTCAAAACTTTAAAAATCAATATTGGTATTGGAAAGAACAAATATTTGATCTACTTTATGCTGCCTTGATAAAGAATATTTAATAGTTTTGCAGAATAGTTGTAATTGTAGTTTTAGCACATATTGATCAGCTGAACTCATTGGAGTCCCGATTTTGTATATTGATAAATGGTGATAATTGACAAGGAATGCATTGTAAAATTTGGTTGGAATATAATGTTAATTCTTCGTGTAAGACATCGTCGTAAGCCATGGGTTTTGTGTCCATTTGTGAAAATAGAATGGACACAAAACCCGTGGCTTGCGATGATGCGGGGAAGAATTCCCACAGAATGCACAAAAATTGAGCTATCACAACTTCTAAAAATTCGACAGATATTAAGAAAATACAATATGTCTACAAAACATTGCAGAGTCATAATAATGGACTTACAAAGACGATGTTGATTGGTCAGAGTTGATGCATATTTTTGGGAACTATAACACTCTGTTTAAGGGGGTTTTTTGTACATTTTATTCTTACGAAGTCTTAAACCGAAATATAAACAATATGCACATAATTACTCATCATTAGATTGGAGTTATTTATTGGTGTCTCTTAGATGTCTTCATTTGCACGTTATTATATCGGCTGATTTTGAAATATTCTGTGGGAAACCTACAGTGCTAAAATCGGATATCTTTCATCCAATCGGAACCTACCGAATTCTTTAACCATTTTATCGATATCCTTAAAACTGTGAATGTATATTCGAATTAAAACTAAATGGTATTCATTTTTATTGAAGTTTTTATAATGGTTTGCGTGGTAATGTTTATTCCAATATTATAAACCTTGTTTTCTGTATGTTTTGAGGCGCTACTGTCTCTCGGCATTAATTTTCTGATATAGCCAGTTTAGACGACCTTTGACCATCATTACCTGCATACTATACCTGCTCAGATATATATTTACACTGCTCCAACTTGTTACTTAAAATTCAATGTAAGTCATGAAATCATACAGAGTAATGAATTTATTGCAAAATTAACAAATGACTGATAACGATAAGTAATAATGATATGCCAATAGAGACACATATACATATATTCTTAATTATATCGTACTCGAAAAAATCTCAAAAAGGCATTCGATATACAAAGAGGCTGCAGCTTCAAACATATTTCTGCATATCCTTAATGTTTGCGAACCTGAAGTTCTAGATATCAAAGTTCAACTTGTACAGTAAGCAACCAAGAACACGGATTATAATGGGAAAGTTTTTGTCTACTTGCACAAATGATGGCCGGTATTATGCTCTCCATGAATGAAACATGACAACTTATATAAGCATGTAAGTATTATAGTAATCTTAGTTAACTTGTAATTTCAATAAAAATATATACAACTACATTTGCTAAAATATGCAACATAATCCATACATTGGTTAATTAAAATAACACATAAATTAAACATAAAAGGAACGTGGTTCGGTCTTAACAAAATGATTTAAAGGTTAACAAAAAAACATGGTCACTTATTAAACGATGAATAATTAGACGAACGAAAAACTATCAACAAATAACTAATTATATATAACAGGGGAAAAAAGTGTTTAAAATGTACTAGTTTTTCCCACAGCAAAATCTCAAACCTGACTTAAATAATTAAATATGAAATATTGTATGTCTGTAAATAACACACTTTGTAATTTGTATGCAAGAGATGTGATCGTTTTACAATAAATATAACTTGCTTCATAAAAAGCAACAAACATACCCTTTACACAGATATTTTGCGGTGTAAAGTGTGCTATGTATTCACTAGTATTGAGCAATTTACAACCATAGAAAATAATAAAATCATTGAATATGCATAAATTAAAAACGATAATAAATTATACAGCAAACACTATAGATTAAAAAACGAATGAAAAGCACTGTTATACATAATGACACAATTTCTTCGCTCTTTAAAATAACTAGAAATATGTCACGTTCGTGTCCGTAGCTGTAATATTATCAAGAGCAGCAAAAACAAAAACAAAAACAAAACAAAACCAAAATATCAAAATAAAGTCATAATCATGACAACTCCATAATTTCATCTAACAAATTTGTGACGTCATTCTCTGAGAGTGTATTTCCGACTGCGCATGATGATGACGTAATATCAGCTACGTCATTGTTTGTTTCGGCAATGTTGTCAAGTTCTGACTGAATGACGCTTTGCAACGTTTCCGTTTGATGTGGAATATTATCTCCTGTTGGAAACGGATCACTGATGTTAACAGAAGAATGGGGTTTTACATAGTCATAGTCTGTATTTCTCGGTGGAAGTATCTGTTCACTATCGGAAGATGAAATTACATGGCCAAATTCTGGGGGGAAAAAAAGTAGAAAAATAAATATGCTGGGAGTTTTTAGAACCATAAAACCTTTTTCTTTGACAATTTAAGCTTTTGATTGAGTACAAAATGAGTACAAATCTGAAATTGAAGATGATTACGTTTGACCATGTAAACTAATATTGTGTTCTTTTGTGTTGAAATAAACAACAACTAAGGTATTTTTACTGATGCATGATTATAATTGTATGAATGGCTATTTAGGGACATTCAATACAGTCCTGGTTGCTTATTTGGTGTTGTATATTTTGACTATCTACAGAAAATATAGGGTTTTTATCATTCTGAAAAAAAATACTGTAAAATAACTTTGTGAAGTATGCTCTAATAAACAATGCTTACTCATTAATTAGGAAAATATAAATATTATAAAAAACAATCTAACGAAAAATACATGATTTATATTTGCATAAAATAAAACAACCTATCATCCTTTGTCCTGAATCTATTTATACTGTATGAAAAGCTTGTATCTAAAAAAATATATTAATTTTATTATTTCTACTTACAAACAAGTTTTATCACCAGTACCAATTTCATGCAAACGACATTTAATGTATTTAAAAATTAAAAATGAAATGAGCATGGAAAATACATTTATTAAATTGTATACGGTGCAATAACCTATGCACTTTAAGGCAAAATGAAAGTAAAGCTTATCATGAAGTTTCTGTATCGTGGTTATGTTTTATTGGTCAATTCAAAAAGATCAAATTGTTGACTTATCATTTGCCTTAAAAAAATAATAAAAAAAATAACTTTTTATACAGAATGAAAACCTGCACTGATAGAAAGTAATTACTAGTAATAATCTTGACCTTATTAATTAAGAGTAACCCTATGCATATTTGCGGGCTCTTTCTTAAGGAAAAACAGAAATACCTCTAGCTGATTTAATATTATAAAGTTTTAATCGTATGTTTACAGCTCTGGGCAATATTTTACTTTTAGAAAATCTAAATATAACACTCAATGACGTATCTGTTGATGTCATAACAAATAAATATGCCAAATTCAGCAGTTACCATTCCTGTAACAGTGATCAAGGAAAGTTTTTTCGGAAAAAATGAAATATCTAAATTTATACTTTCCAAAAAAATTGAAAATACAACTGTTCTACTGAACCTGACAAGTAGTAATAAAAAAGAAATCTTGATGAAAATCGCAATTATACATTAAAGAATGACTATCTTTTTTATAATCTATGCATTTTATATTTTTTTTAACAAATCTAGATACAATTTTTTAAGCTGAACAATGTCATTTCAGGGATTATTATTATAAATTTGAATAGCAGAATTGTACTCATAGAGTACCTTTGTAAATTAGCTTAGGTGCATAAGCTGATAAAAAATATGATCTACTTTCAATATGTCAATCTTCTCCTGAAACCAATTTAATCGCATGCTTTCCATGATTTAACAAAAATATATACCTAACTACCTTGAATTGAATCAATCTTGTTGAAACAAATCTCGATTATGTCTCTTTTAGAATGCAATTCAATCAATTGAATTTGTAGAATCTGCAAATGAACCATGTTGACTGTTTATTCGTTTTCTTTGAAATTAATTTTGAGAGACCTGTTTGTCCTACATTTTTTTAAATCTATAAGACCTAAAATATATCTACAAATGAAAAAAAATAAAGATTTTTTTTCACAAAACGAATGTGGTCGAAAATTGGTTGGATAATCTAATTAACAATGTCTGATATTCAGGACAAACACAAAAATATCTTTACAGAGTGAGCGCTGTTGGAAGTTGTCTTGAAAAATGAAATTAAATATATATGAATAGATTAATGAAATAACAAACCTATAGATACGTTGTCATAGTCAGGTATGTTTTGTCTTTTAGGGGCTTCAAGGTCGTCTAAGTTGACCTTGAGGTTGTTGTACATGTTTCCATGTTTTGCATCCAATTTGGCACATGCCGCGTTTTCTGAAATAAAATGATGGGCGTTTCTTTGCTAGTTTCACAAAGACGTCAAAACAATTCAAAACAATTAGAAAGTACGAGAATTATACAGTAGTAATTGTGGAACATCACTAGTATTCAGGATATCAACTTTCTTAGAAGAAAAACAAATTAATAAATTAATAAGAAATTGGCTTGTGTAACTTCACATTAAGGCCTGAAAAAGTTTCAAAAATATTATAAAGTAAGTGTGGTGTCTAATTGAGTATTTTTGTATTCAATATACATGTATCTACTGCTTAAAATGAGGAAATCGATTTTCCTAAAACACAAAATTATATACATGTATTTTACTGATTTTATTGATTATAGTTCAAAGTGATGTCGAAATCAATTTGAAAAGATAAGTACCTGAGTGCAATGTATATTTTTTTGAAAATATTTCTAGTATATTGAGTTCTGGTTTCCCTATTCAAGATACAATTGCAAATTCGTTGTAAAGTTTAAAGTAGATTTTGTAAATCTATTTAAGATCAGGTACCTGTAATGTTAATTTCGTCAAGTTTAGCTTGGAGATATGTAATGGTTGTATATTTGTCCGAGTCGTTTTCATCGTCATATGAAGTTTCTGACGCGCATGCTCCATTTACCGGAAGGCTCACGTTTTTTGCTACCGTTAGGTCATCAATTGGGCCATTGCATGCAACATTGTTCTTGTTACAGGAAGTTACGTAGTGGTAGTTGCTCTGTCGCTGCTGGCGTTGAATTTCACGTTCAGAGTTAGAAACATTCTGAATGTATGTTGTATACACCGGATTGGTGATTCCAGAGTCAAGGAAATTGCCATCTATTCAAAGAATCAGCATATTAAATACTGTTTACACATGTCTTGATAAAACCCTACTAAATTACATTAGAATATTAAAAGGTCGGTTTTTTTCTCAGATACTTTCAATCCTGTTCTTTGGACACTTTACATTCTAAATTTCAAATTCTAATTAAGAAATAAACAGCAAGTTAAAAAAGTTCACCGGGATATGAACTTGGTTGGTCACGTGATCAAATCCTGTGAAGACCGAAGAGCTTCACAGAAGATTTGATCACGTAACAGCCAAGTTCATTTCCCGGTGAACTTTTTAACATTACTGTTTATTACTTATATTTACATTTGAAAAAGGCAGAAGTTCAGAACTGTTAAAATTACCGAGATTTTATGTTTACAATAATCCAACCGACAAGCGATAAGCGCGTGCTATGATTATTGTGACGTCATGAAAAAGTCAACACAGAATTGAACGTTTTCGCTATACTATAGGATCATGTAAGGAAACATTTTTTCAAATGTAAATATTCATATCTGAATTAAGAATGTGTATGTAATCGTGTATTAATTAATAAATTAATTATTTTACCAATAAATTATTTTGTGTTTTCATTTATTCAATTATATTTTTATATTTGCACACATACTCTTATATAATCTTATTCAACACATTCAGTGCAAATTAAAAAAGAATAAATTATAAAATGAATAGATAAAAAAGATTTTTTTTAGCAGACGAAGTGCATTTTGCATAAAAGTTGATTCTCTGTGATTTTCTTTTGCAAGCTGTCTATAAATACACAAACAACAGATTCATTAATACTTATAATTGAGATATTGGTATAATCACCTGCGTCGGTTCCCTCAGTGGATTGTATATAATGCATCACTGCGCGGTTTTTAGACTTCAGACGCCCTACACGACGCTTGTAGTAGATGATGACGATTATAAGAATCAAAACCACGACAACGGCTAGGGTGATTCCGGTAATTAGACCGCTGGCAGACGATTCCTTTACATTGTTAACCACTTTGCCGATGTTTGTTTGATCTACTTAATATTATAGAAAAGAAATAATAGGGTTAATGGAAATTATATCCAAGGCATTTATTGATCTAAAAAGACATTTTTTTCATGCATCCAAAATAAAAACATTTTCCGAAAAAGGAGAAATTATTATAATCATTCAATGTGATTATGTGTTAATTTCTTTTTTTTCAATTCCCTTTAAATGGGTTTTGTGCTAAATTATATGTCCAAATATTTTATTCATATGACAAAAAGTCCTTACATATTCAAAATGAGAACCTGCCATAGAAAAAATTCATTCTTTCTAATTGTGATTTTAATTAAGTTGCCTATGATTCAGATCTCTTTTTCATGACAAATAATATTGCTATCAGAATTTCAAAGGCCATCTATAGTCTTCTAAAGACCCCTTTTTCTACTGATCCTGCAATTGGTTGCATTATGTATGTGTTCCAGTAACACTATTCTAGTGGTCCTGTCATAAGTACAGTGTTACAGTATTTTAAGTATCATATGTGCTATTGTTATTAAGAAGCAAGTGATTAGAAAAAAATCACTCACTTATACAGCCGTACGACGAGTGACAGAAATGTGTGACGTCACAAGAGCAGGTCCGATTGCAGTGCTTCCCATAATAACCCTCAGGACAACCTAAAGTTACAAAACACCGTGAGGATAAGCAGAAGGCACTTTAGATTCCTTATTTACGCGAGTGCTTAATTTCGCGATTCCACCGCTTGCAACAAATCATGAAGATATAAAAGTCTTGCTTTTAATAAGGAATTGTCAATAATTGAAGTTAGGAAGGCCGTTGATTTTATTGTTATATAGTGAAAATGTTAAAACTTTTAAACAATAATGTGTAAAGGTGTAAGGGTTAAGAAAGTTGGTAAAATTGAATTATAATCTCTCACAGCTTTTATTAAAAGTGTTTATAACGTTAAAAAATAGATATCAGCTACAAAAAAAGATTTGTATCACTTAAATAAAAAGATAATACACCATAAAATATCATATCAGATCTTATATGAAAGAAATTTTAAGATGAACTCTCTACATATGTGATATACAAAAAAGTATACATGTAGATATTAACAGGCGTAATATGATAAAAAAAAAAATTCTGTGTAACTTACTTTGAGAACAGCTGGCTCCAATATAACCTGGGGGACAATCACACCTTCCATCAGATTTACTACAGTTGGCGCCATTTTCACAGACACACTTGGCACTACATTTGTATCCATAGTAACCGTCGGGACAAACTGAAAATGAAAGTAGAAAATACATGTACTTTGGTGTTTTTTTTTAAACAATGAATACATCTTAGGGGCATGTTTAAGTAACAATTGTATACAAAATTGTTGATAAACTTTACACAAGTAAGAAATAGAGTGAAACTAATAGAAAACAATATCGAATGACCTACTTTTATCACATAAAGTACCGAAGAACCCAGGAGAGCAAATACAGGAACCATTTTTGGGATGACAGACGCCCAGATTTTTACACAAAGGACATGTCTCGTTACAACGCACTCCATAGCGATCCATTGGACAGGCTGCAAATATATAGAAATGAACCAATCAAAGACTAGTTGTAAAACTGAATAAAGTTTTATTAAAACCAAATTTAAAATTAACCAATCAAAACGTTACAGAAGTTCATTAAATGATTGTATAAACCTATTGAATGGATTGTAATGTGTATACAAAAACAAAAGCGAGTCACATTGCAAATAATATGGAAAATATAGTGTCGTAAACATTGGAAAATAAGAAACAAATCAATTTTTATGAGAAACTAATTGTTCTTTTTTTCTGATTTTTTGGATCACTTTAAAAACCTAAAATCATAGTCAATGTAAGCGACATTTTAATCCTGACAAATGAAAGTTAACATATCTACAAAATTAGTCCAATGTCAGTTTATTTTGACATTACTTCTATTTAGCTTTCTTACGATGTTGACACGTGGGGCCTGTGGATCCAGCTGGACACGTGGGTGAAATACACTGACCAGTCACGTGGTCACAGGTCTGATTTGCCTCACATGTACACTGGAAACGACAGCTGTTTCCAAAGTAACCCTCGTCACAGGCTTTAGAAAAAAAGGAAGAAAAAAATAAATAGTTTACCCAATACCATGACCGTTTTGCCTTGCTCACAGCGGATTATTTTAATGCACAATTAAAACTGTTGCAACATTGTAGAATTTACTTGTTGCATACCCTGGAACATCCTTATGTATTTCTTCTCTATCTTATTTTCTAACCTCAATTTTTTTTATTTCTCTTCAAGTACATTTCTTTAACCATCTTTGGAAATAGTTATTTAGCCATCTTCAAACACATAAGTTAAGCAATATTTGAACATGTAGGGAAGGGTTTATGCTCTTGTCTTTAACTGAACCCTTTTGAACTCTCAATAGAACGAGTTAAAATTGAATATTTGGGCACATGTGTAGGGAAGGGTTTATGCCTTTGTCTTTAACTCAGTCCTTTTGAACTATCAATAGAGTATGTTAAAATTGAATATTTGATCACATCTTTTTAAACTAAGTCTTTAAACACATTTATGTTTAGCTTATTTATTGAACTTATTCAAACCTCTCCTTTTTATAATCATTACCTTTTAAACAATCGCTCCCTTGATATCCTGATCTACAAATACAACTTCCGGTCTCCGGATCACATGAACCTCTGTTGTAGCACGTGCATCTTTTATCACAATTGTCTCCCCAGCTACCGTCCTTGCATCTGCTCGTACAATTCACACCTTTCGAAATAGCAAAGATAATATTGTTCTAGAATTTGGGGAGATCGTGTAATAAATATTTTAAATAATTCAAAACAGGATTCAAACAAACTTGAATGTTCCAAATTCATCGCATAAATTTGATATATGGTTAAATAAAATTCACAAATAAACTCATGGCAGTGCTTTTCACTTGTAAATGTATCACAAGTGTTGGTTACAATTTATGCCTGTAAATGCAATTCATGTTAGAACATTGTGATACAAATAAAATCTTAAACAATTTCGTAAAAAATAAGATAAATATATGTAATATATATCTCAAATTGTTGAATGCACGCATTGTGGCATAAAATAATGATTTGATTGATGCGATGATAGGAACGTTAGCAACAAGTGTGCTTTTTTAAATCGGGATCGGTGTACATATGTTCAGCATGAAAACTCACCAAACCACTGAGGGTCACAGTAACACTCCCCGTTCTCTGTCCCACACGCGTAGCTGTGTTCTGGGCCACACTCACATCTCTGTCCACACTTCTCACCAAAGGTCCATCTCTGAAGAAAAAAATCAGATTCAATCTGTATTATTTACATCACTTGACGTCTAATTGCTCTGTATAATAGGTTTTGCAATGAGGGGAATGTTTCTAAATAATTGGGTCAAATGATTTCTAAGACCGTCTTTAAAAAAACTAAGTAACAAACCAATAGAAGGGAATTTTGTTTTACGGAATATAAGGAAAAACGAAAGTGAAAGTCTGAACCGGAAGTGACGCTTTAAGTAAATTCAAGAAGAAACTTTGAAGTAAAAATGATGCTTTGATTTTACCTTGCACTGCTTTTCACATTTCGGACCTTCATACCCCGGACGACACAGACACTCGCCGTTCCTAGGGTTACAGTACCCATCATTCAGACAATCACATTTCTGGGTGCAGTTGTAACCATAGAAACCAACACCACAGGGTTTTTCACAATGCACGCCGATAAATCCTACAATAACAACAATATATAATTCAGTATGTCAGACCTTTTTTTCAATTTCAGAGGACTTAATATATCTCTAATCATGGAATCATGCACAAAATGAAAAGGAATATTTTACGGGTTGTACTTATAACCATTTCATGAGTACCCAAGATTTTATGAATTTTATTTATGCATAATTTTTATACATAAATATATGAATTAGTTTTTAGTTATGATAATATACCCCTTAACTAACTGTGGTATTGCTCTTTTGCAAGGCAAATTGACACAGTTTGGTGAAATATGACGTAGCGGCGTATTAAATCATTTACGTCAAAATACTATCAACATGCTAAAACTTTTCCAAAGTAAGTCAATTTGCCCTGCAAATAAGCAGTACTGCAGTTATCTTAAAGGGTTCTATTAGCATCTGAACAAACTCGAATGTAACCGATGCATTTGTATTTTGTAATATCTAAACAAACTAAATTCATTCTTGCTCAGGGATTACGGATGAGCTCCAGTGTTAAACATATACCTGGTGCACAGTCACAGTAGCCATTTTTAAAATGGCAGACGCCGCCATTTTGGCAGGTACACATCTGAGAGCAGTCTCTTCCAAACCAGCCGTCAGGGCACGTCTGATTACATCTGAGACAGAAGAAATGACGTAATAACATAACTCGTCATGAATGCATGAATCCAATGAAAGGTCATTAGATGATTTTACTAGGATTTGAACTCACCACAAAATATACATTTTATATCACAGCAAAACGTGTATTATCTTGAACCCTGTGAAAATTCTCTTTGATGATTTACAATAATTAAAACTAACCTTTGACCTGTGTATCCTTTCTCACACTGACATTCCCCGGTCACGTGATGACACAGAGCACCATTCAAGCAGTCGCATTCTTTCTCGCACTTGTCTCCGTAATTTGGCGCCGGACATGGTTCGCTGCACATGACCCCGCTGTAACCTGGGCTACACACACACTTTCCAGTACCCGGATGACAGCTAGTGTCATTGAGAAAAAAAGATCATGTTGCTAAATTACCAAGATTAAAAATACCTTTGAAATGTACTTGCAGACTGCATGTAAGACTTGCATGGTTAGGTCTCTGGAGTACAATTATGAGCCAGTTTTCATTTTGAATTATTTGTAAATTGAGACCTGAAATTCTTTTTATTCATTGTTTTATTTCTGTTTTATTTTTTTCAAGCTCACCTTTCTGCATATGTGGTGTTACACTGACACGTGCTGTTACAGTTATCGCCATACTTCCAGTCATCACATGCTGTAGAAGACAAACAAACAAAATCGCTGTCAAAATATGACATATGATCGCTAGTATTGCTTAGTAGAAAATTACATTTGGTAAATGCATGAGTGTACGTTTCTACGACATAAATAACTCTCCAAGAAAATATTTTGTGGTTTGTTTCGTAATGATTCATCTTCTTCTTCATCTTCATCTTCTAAACTGACCTCTTCTAGAACAGTTTGGTCCAACAAACCCTGGTACACAGCGGCAGCTGCCCGTCACGTGGTCACAAGTACCGCCATTTTCACAGTTGCATTCGTTTGAGCAGAATTTTCCGTACATTCCAATAGGACACTCTTCTGAACATCTATATAGTTAGAATCCAAAATAGATTAAAACCTTAATAAAATCATTTATTTTTACTGCACTATATGCTAAAAACGTACTAAGAGCAATTTATGAGAGGGCCTAAAGGAGTGGTGTGCATATAGTCTGGACGTCCCCCTTTAAAAAAATGAACTTTATAACTTTCATATGGCAAAGTTCTTAACACACTTTGCTAAAAACGTAATACATGTATATGATGTGCAATTCGTGAGTTAATCTAAATGGGTAGGAATAGATGTGCTGTAGACCCCCCCCCCCTTTAAAATTTCACTAATTTGATAGGATAAAGTTATTGAAATTTGCCTTTGACTTACCCCATCTGGCAAACTTTTACTCCTCAGACCCACCCCCCCCCCTTCTCGGAAAAAAAAACTGATCCGCTCTTGTAATTTGTCCAAAAATAGTTCTATTAATAAATTTTAATATACATGGAACACTGTACACAGTGACCTACTTTTCGCCGATGTACCCAGCTGAACAGACACACGTGCCAACTTTGGGGTCACAGGTCGCGTTGTTATAGCAACTACAAGTTGAATCACAATTGGCGCCATAGGTTCCCTCGTCACAGGGCTGGGAACAAATCTCACCCTGGGCATTTTTACATCATTGAAAAAATGATTAATTTTAAAACTGCATTGTGTTTTTATTATAACAATTGAAGATTTCAAATGCATATGTAGTACACAGTTAATCAATTTGTTCTTTAATTGTATAGCTAAGAGCTATAGAAATAGGATATATGTATTTTCATCAAAATAAATGCAATATATACTAGGCTTACTTATGTACCCCCAGACGGCTGTTTCATTTTAAATTTTCTGGGGTTTTGTTAATTCGTATGAGAAAATCCGCAAAATGCACAAAAATTGGCAAAGCGCGAATTCCATTGAATCTAGGGTAGTTTTTGCAGATCTCCTTTCACTCCGACAGAAAGTCATAAAAAGTTATTGCCATGAAATATTTCAATTTGCAAGTTATTACCTTCCACCCGGGCTTGCAGGAACATTCTCCGGTCTCAGTGTTACATCCGGCGTCATTCTGACATTTACAATTACTTTTACAGTGGACTTCCGTTGAGCCAGTCTGGCAACGATTCTCACAGCTAAAAAGAAGTTTTCTTCATTAACTGTTTACACATTTATTTACGTAATCTATAACACAGATTTAAAAAGATATATGTTCAAAAGAAGATATAAAGTTTGCGGGTTGTATCTGAAGAAGCCTTTTAATAATAATTATACTTCGCATATGTTGTCTTTTTCAAAACCGCGTTCTTACAAATCATATTATCTTTATAACAGGTAATCAATTACCCCACGAACAAAATTTGAATGAAAACCCAAAATTTTAAATTCAAAGAGAGGAAGACAATTTCAAATGAAATAGAGGTATTCTGGTTAATAATTAATATCTCTTTTAGATTCTTTTGGCGAGGTGGGGGGGGGGGGGGATTTTCTAGATATCTTACAGGGCGCCATGATATCCGGGCGGACAGAAGCATGCACCGTTGGTCACACTGCATGTGGCGCCGTTCTGACATTGACACAACAATTGACAGTTAGGCCCATAGGATCCTCCCGGACACTTCGTCTGACAGCGCTCTCCTGTGTATCCTACCAAAGGGAAGATAACTCATGCATGAAAAAGGATTTTCTGTCGTTTTCATCACCAGGAAAGAAATATCTAGAGAATTGCTTATAGATATATAAATTTAGGAACTTTTTGTACTTTATAAAAAGTGTAAAAACTTTTGCATTAAAAAGTCAACTTTTCGAAGTAAATTGAAGAACAAACATAAATATATATATATATTTTTTATTTCGCTTAACTGTTTTGCGTTCAGTTTAACGTATAGGTCAAAAGGCTGTAATGATCATATTAAAATAAACAGTAAAACATTAGTGAAAATGTATGGTGCATAAATTAGACGGATGCAGCATGAACATTCATTGGAGTCCCTGACAAAGAAAGATGCATTATTGCGTCCTTGAATTCATTATCAAACTTTATATTTATTATCATTTTAATAAATTCACATATTTAGTTTGGTTTTCTTTTCACCTAATCAAAATGTTATCATAATAATTAAAAGAGAAGTAGAAATAGAAAGAAAAACGAGGAAAAGAAATGAAAAACCCAGATAATTTTAAATAGATGAAGAAAGGCAGACAGACAAATAGAAAGAAGAGACAGACTCAAACAGACAAAACACACAGAAAAAAGAGAGAGAGATGGCGACTCTAACATTCTTAAGAAATAAAACATGAGGGATAGTCTGATAAATCTGCTTAAAATAGCATGATTGTAAATACTGATTGTGGTTCTAATCTGGTTTTTACCTGCTGCGCAGATGCAGTGCCCTGAATCCGGCTCGCACTGACCATGGCCGCTACAGTTGCAATGTTTCAGGCAATTCGGACCCCAGGTGTCCGGCGTACAGTCTAAAAATACGCACATTGTTTTATTTCCTGTTAAATCACACCTTCTTGCTTCTTGCTGCATTGAAATATACTGCAACTGGAATGATTGGTTTTTCAAAAAACGTTTGATGTTTCTTAAAAATCTGTTGTCTTATTTATATAGAGAGCTGTTTAGCTCGGTCAGCTGATACCAGATGATGTATTTTTGTTTGAATTGATTTTGTTTTCTTCTCTGATCATGAATCACATACTTTCGAAAAAAAAAATTCTGACAAAGAGCTTGAAGTTTACAGCAACATAGTTGATATCCTCAAGGACATAGCCAAATCAAATAATTCGGTCAGTACTCAAGAACTATGTATTTTAACGACATTCTTGAGGACTTGGACAACTTAGGGGGGGGGGGGGGGGGTGGTGCATGTAATACTGTCGCATTTTAACTTTTAATTCTCTAAACTAATTACTGTCAGTTATTTTAACTGGAAAATACATTTTCACTTGCTAATGTTAAATTTTTGGTTAGCTTCAACATCTTATAGAGATAGATTTTATCGAAAGTTTGCAAAAGTTTGCAAAAGTATGAAAAATGATATACAAATCTAACAAATATACAAGAAAATGTGAATTGAATACGTTGTTAAGAATATTTTACGGATTGCACAGAAAAGTTTAATAGGGCTGGAAGGTCGGGACCATTTTAAGACAATATTATGGTAGTATGGGACACCTATCAATATCAATGTGGATAAAAGTACATTATAATCAAAACACTTTCATCGGTTTAGGAATTTCAAAATTTACAATATTTAACAAAACAAAAAAAACTGATTTAATTTTTTTTTAAAAGGTAAAAATTGTATAAGCCCCAGCAGGATTCGAACTCATGACTAACGCTCTAATTCATTGTACTACGCTGTAAGGTGACAGTTTTGGGAAAGAAATAAAATTATATAATTATACTTGACTATATTGTTATTTTGATAAGAAGTACGTCACAATAAGGAGTTGTCCCATACCACCTTAATCTCTTTTGATAAAGAGCTCTGTATAAAGAAAAAGGAAAACGACAAATATTAAATCTAAAATATTCAGTTCTTTTCTTTACTAATCAATAATCTAGGCCAAGAAATCATATTAATTTTTTTAAAGCAGAATGATCTGACAGATATTATGTTGACCATTCAGCTCCTCTGTCATTTGAAAAAAAAACCCCGGAAATTTCAAAGAGTGACAAACTCGTGACATACTAGAGCTACAGTCTTTTCCCCGCCATCCCTCGTTACAGACACACGTATCCGGTTTCGTGCACTCTCCATTGACGCAACCGGAAGTACAATGAGCTAAAACGACACAGATCACGTTATGTTATAGGTGTGCTCGACTGTTCGTTATTTTTTTAAAATAATTTATGTTGACCATTGATACCTAATATTGTTTCTTTCTTATTCAGTTCCTGTTTTAGTCTTTAAGAATAAACAAAGTATTTCATCTCTAAGGTAACAATTGATTTCAATATATTATATCCATATGTCAATTGTTGCTTTCAACGATTAAAAAAAATAATATAATTATATCGAACTAATAGAACTCCAATATACGCGTAATTTTATAAATGAAAAATGCACAGGTACATTTGTAAATGTAGGAAACTTACGAACACACTGGTCGTTCACAAGGCTGTAACCAGGACAACAATAGAACTCCTTCCGGTACAGAGTATATGTCTCCTGTTTATATCCGGTCTTATACAGGGTGCTACAACAGTTATCACCAGAAGTAGATTTATTTTATTTATATCTCGGTTTAATGACTTTAACAAAAAATACGCTGATAAATAAGACAGCGTCTGATAATGCAGTATTGTAAAATACTGTATACAGTGTATATTCGCCCCGTTTTATTTTCGCCTATTTTGCCCTTGTTGTCAGGGGCGAATTTAAGTCTAGGCTAATTACAGTGTCTCAATTTTTTTCTCTTTAAACACAACTATGTTTGGGCGATTTCAATACGGGGCGAAACTGTTTGCAAGTAAAGAAGGGCGAAAATAACTCGGGGCGATGATAACCCTGTATACAGTTTATTATCAGAAAGGATCACAAATAACCTAAATATAAACTAGATGACGAAAATAATGGGCAACTTAACAGACAACCATCAATAGCCAGCCATGACAAAAGATGCATTCTTATCTCATCTTCATATTTCTATAGTCTGTCCCAGGTTACTGTTCCCGTCACTTTTTGACGATTTTTTTTTTTACAAAAATACACATAAATGTACGTCAATGAAGTACAATTGAAATCGATATAAGGGGGAAAATCCAAGATTTCTTCATTGACACTTCATCTATTTTTACCCGAAGGAATTAACATGAACGAAAACAAAATTCTTCTGGAAATTCATAATGGGAAATTTTTACATCTTTTCTCCATTAGAAAATACTTGGGACACCTCCCACAAATTTTCAACGTTATCGTCCGGGTAATTTTCATGTCTTTTGCAATGCAAAATCCCCGTAGATTTTGGATTGTGTATTAAAACCTAAAGCGGAAGAGGATGAGGGGTGACAAAACAGAAAAGCTGGTCTTTTTCCGTTGTAGTGGATGAACGTCGTTTGGTCACAAAGGTATTTATAATTATCGAGATAATGAACAAAAAGTGGTGGAAGCAGACACTTGGGACAGAGTATAGTATGTTTCTATGCAATTATTACATGTATTTAGTAATACCATAAAATATAGGAATGTTCTTTACAAAGAGAAAGAAAGAAATGTCCAACACAGCTTCTTACAGAGTATTTATGTAAGCAGTTGAACAGGTTTTTATTTTCCTAGTCGGATAAAGCTAAAGTACATAGGCATCGGAACCGGGAACGGAGGAGACTTAGCCCCCACTTCTTCGATACGGTAGACATAACCATAATGAATTATATTTTTAAATTTCACCGCTAATTGGTTTAATCCCGAATAAAACTAACCTACGCAGAAGCATTCTAAAACTACTTTTACTAATGCACCGTGGTTAACATCCCCCCCCCCCCCCCCCGGAATAGGATTTAATTTTGAATATCGACGAAAACGTTTTTATTTATTTTTTTTCTTGCTTGACAAGATTTTGGATTTCTCAACTGCCCTTACTTTCAATTCGCTTTCGACGCCAATGAATCAACCACCAAATAGGACAAGTGTCCCATTTGAACAAATCAACGACTTGTATAAACTATTTAAACATGCAGTCATACGGTAGACAATATAGATTTACACCGAAATGCTTATGTGTTCAACTTCATCAATGTCAGCCATGCAGTCATATTATTGGCAACATACATAACCCACAAAATGCTCATAGGATATCATCTTTATCAACTTCTGCTCATGCTAACTAGCACTTGGTGCAGCGGAACAACTTGCAAATATCACGACACCACGTTTTAGTAGCTTTTTTTGTACGGTTTCTTGTACGATTTTCGACTGATCTTTTTAAGTTTGGAAGGACGCCCAATAAAAACTAGAAAAATTAAAAGAAATATGTGTCTACCTAGTTACCCATATATCTACTTATGCAATTTTTGCAGTTGTTCACAAGACCTAAATGAAAAAAAAATAGGTTTTGATGAAAGTCACTTTCTCCCAGACTTCCCCTTTCTGTGCACTACTTCCGGTCATGTGACGTGTTTACTCACTAACACTTAGTACACCGAAATAATTGGAGTACATTGGGACACCAGGTCCTAGTACACCGCTCAAAGGGCTTATTATAAGACTTTGTGATGACGTCACTTCGTATGTGTGTTGGAAAGTAGAAAGAAAGATTTAGAAACAATGATTTGAAATTAGTTTCGGTATGACTTGATATTGTGAGATAAATCCAGCCTCCAAAATTATGTTGAAGAAAATGATTTTTTTTTTTTTGCACTCAATTCTTTTAAAGATCTTTTGTAACTAATATTGATAATTTTAAAAGCCAGAGTTCTATCACAAAATGACGTCATGCCGTAATGTCACTACCTGCATTCAGTACACCTAAACCACCTCAAAATGTCCCAACACCACTCCACTGTACACCTTTGGTATGAAGATTGATAGGTTTTTCTAAACGTCGCCAAATACCTGTAAAGCAAGGCCGATAAAATCACATGCACACACTTCTTGTAAACAGTAAATATTTGCGCATGAGTCAGGTAAAGTTCTGGCATATATAACTGACTTTTCTAATTCTTGACTTTCATAATTATAACAAAATAATATTCAGTCTGCAATAATGATTTCAATATATTCTAGTTTTAAAGTTCTCAATACCATGACCAAGACTGTAAGGAATTTTATAAATATTGTACATTATAATTACGTCAGAATAAGCTCAGGTGTATGTCATTGTGATGATGTGTAAGTCTGTTAGCCTCACATGTATATTTTGTTCACTTTAGTTTTTTAAAGTTTGTATGCTAAAGATATTTAATTGATGACGTTAAATGAGTCTACAGGAGAAGCAACAATTTCTGTAATTTAAATCAAATTGTTTACAAATTGAAACAACAGAACTTGACGTTCACCGAAGTACCAAAGCCCGTAGAGAATTGTCAGAGGGTCCCATTTTGCATTTTAAGCTCCATTTAATAATCTTAACCCTAATCCGAATTGATGTTTGACATAACATTTATTCATAAAAAATTATTTCAAAAAATACATGTTCACTTTACGGCCACCCCTAATAAAAAGTCTCAACCCCTGCCCTATTGGAAGTGAATTTCGCAATTTCACAATTTATGAACAGTACAAGAATATATTTTGTACATAATAACAATGCATTCAGATTATCGCCCACGAATGTGAAAGTTCAGAAGACAATGTTATAAAATTCAATACATTTTCAGTATGTGGTCCTACCCAAAGCTTGCAACTCTGACCCAGGTGTCATGAATTTTACAATTTATGAATATCATAACCATGCTTTCAGTTTATCTCACCCTCCTATGGATGAAGAGAAGGAGATTTTCTAAGATTATATACATTTTCACTATATCGCCATATTAGCCCCGCCCTAGGGCCTGAGCGCGACACAGGGGCCATGTATTTTAACATTTTGGTGGATGGGTTTATGAACATCAGATTCATGCATTCAGTTTAACTCCTCCTGCTGTGTATGAAGAGAAGAAGATATTTTAGGATTTGATACATTTTCACCACTTGTCTATATTGAACCCACCATAGGGCCTGAACCTCCGACACAGGGGCCATAAATTTCACAATGTAGGTAGAAGGCTTAATGAGTATCATAACCATGCATTTAGTTTATCTCAAACATATGTAAGGGTAGAGAAGAAGATTTTCTGAGATTTGATACATTTTAACTACATGTATATGTGCATATTGGTCCCGCCCTAGGCCTGAACCCCTGACCCTAGGGCCATGAATTTGGTAGAGGGCTTCAAGGACATCATAACTAGGCATTTTGTTTTTCTCAAATATATATGGGAGCTGAGAAGAAGTTTTCTAAAAATTTGACTCAGGTGACCTAGAAAGGTCCATGCGTGTGCAGCAACAGGAACATCAGATAATTTAAGCAACTAAATAATGACTTCACAAACACTTATTTATTAATACCACAGCACCGTATTTCTACAAATAACATTACAAAGAGAAACGGTCATTTTGTACACGAAAAATACAAAAAAAAATCAACTACAAACATTAAACTATTTTGCATATTAAGTTAGATTCATAATAAATTAGAAAAAAAATACGCTGCAAAACTTACGAAACGGTTTTATCACAGACATTTGGATCTCCTTCACTTAGACATTGAGTTACACTGACCAAAGATAACGACAACAACGAGATCTGGAAGAGACCTTGTCGCCACTGCATCATGCCTCACTCTGTAAGTAAATACAAAGGTTTATATAGGAGGGGAGGACGAAATTTTTCTCTTCCACACAGTCCCCAAGTAAAACATTATCTCTCGATTTCATTTTCTATATCTTCAAAATATCAAAACAATGCATGGCCAATTTACATTTAATTTACTTTAAATAGTTAAAGAGAAGTTAAATAAAACACTATTAAACTGACCTATATTAACGTGAAACTTGTTTGCACAAATTTGGGAGAAGAAAAGGACTACGACATACCTCTTTCTGTTTAACTTATTCTAATGCATCACATAAGGAAGACGTCATTGCTTTGGATACAACAATATACAATTATTTAATGCTTGAGCAGTCAA
>WFKH01011926.1:45436274-45459396 GCA_016163765.1 Magallana hongkongensis
GTGTGTGTGTGTGTGTGTGTGTGTGTGTGTGTGTAAATGAATATATAAACAGCTCCAACTTGTTACTTAAAATTCAATATGACGTCATCAAATGGTGTAAAACCAAACATACAGAGTAATGAATTTATTGCAAAATCAACAAATGAATGATAACGATTTGTGGTAATGATATGCCAATAGAAATACATATACATACATTCTTAATTATATCGTACTTAAAAAACATCTCAAATAAACTTCGTTATTTAAAACGTCTGGAGCTTGAAGTTTATCACTGCATATCCATAAAGGGACTTGGACACGATTTGAGCTCAAAATTTTAAATTTTATTTTTCCAGTTTTAACGTTTAGAATGGACAATATGGGTATTTTTAATGCTTTGTCAAAATTTGAAAGTCAGATATTGAGTTACAGGCAAGATCCAGAGTTTGGAATTCTTTGTTTTGTAAACAAAGCTCGAGCCTTGTTATTGTTTACATGTGTGTTTTATTGGTATAAGATTCAATCAAATGTTGCTTCCTCTATTGATAATATATTTTATAAACATTGAATAGGTTTGCCTTGTTTCCCACGAGTAATTATGTCTCAGAAATGGTAATTCCATACTTTACATTATTTGTAAACAAATATGAGACTCGAGCTTTATTTACATAACAATGAGTTCTTACCTCTGTATCTCCCTTATAACTTAATTCTAACTTTCAAATTTTGGTCAATCATTCAAAATGTGAAAGTAAACCATATATATAGAAAAAATAAAATTTAAAAATTTGATCTAAAATCGTGTCCAAGTCTTTTTAATGTTTGAGAACCTGAAGTTCTAGATATCAAAGTTCAACTTGTACACTAAGCAACCACTAAGCAACCAAGAACACGACGGGATTATAATGGGAATTTTTTTGTCTACTTGCACAACTGATGGCCGGTATTATGCTCCCAGGAATGAGACATGAAAACTTATATAAGCATGTAAGTGTTATTGTTATCTTAGTCAACTTGTGATTTCAGTAAAAATATATACAACTATATTTGCCGAAACATGCAACATTATCCATATATTGGTTAATTAAAATAACACATAAATTAAACATCAAACGTACGTGGTTCGGTCTTAACGAAATATGATTGAAAGGTTAACAAAAAACATGGACATGTATTAAACGATGAATAATTAGACAAACGAAAAACTATCAACAAATTCATGTCATTAAATAGATATAACAGAGAAAAAAGATGTTTGATATGAACTTTTTGCCCCACAGCAAAATCTCAAACCTGACTTAAATAATTAGATATCAACAATTTTATGTCATTATGTTATAACATACTTTTTAATTTGTATGCAAGAAGAAATTATAAGATCGTCAAATAATGAATATAACTTGCTTCATAAAAAGCAACAAATTTACGCTTTACACTGATATTTTGCCGTGTAAAGTGCGCTATGTATTCACTAGTATTGAGCAATTTACAACCGTGAAAAATAATGAAATCACCGAATCTGCATAAATTTAAGAACGATAATAAATTATAAAGCAAACACTATATATTTAAAACGAATGAAAAGCACTGTTACACATAATGAAACAATTTCTTCGCTCTTTAAAATAACCACACATGCGTCACTTTCGTGTCCGTAGCTATAATATTTTCAAGAGCAGCAAAAACAAAACAAAAACAACACAAATTCAGAGTATCGCAATACGTATCAAAATAAAGTCATAATCATGACAACTCCGCAATCTCATCTAACAAATTTGTGACGTCATTCTCTGAGAGATTATTTCCGCCTGAGCATGATGATGACGTAATATCAGCTACGTCATTGTTTGTTTCAGCAATGTTGTCAAGTTCTGATTGAATGACATTTTCCAACGCTTCCGTTGAATGTGGAATATTTCTTCCTATTGGAAACGGATCACTGATGCTAACAGAAGAATGGGGTTTTACATAGTCATAGTTTGTATTTCTTGGTGGAAGTACCTGCTCATTGTCGGAAGATGAAATCACATGGCCAGATTCTGGAACCAAAAAATGGATAAATGAATAAATATAGAAGGAGTTTTTAGAACCTTAAAGCCTTTTCCTTTTGATATTAATTACGCTTTTGATCCTACAAAATGAAAACAATTCAAATTACAAATCTAAAACTGAAACTGTAAGAAATGCTTGTATCATAACGAAAATACTACGGAAATTGGGTAAAGAACATTGGCTAGACAGATAACACATAAGTGTTTATATTCATAGAGAGATGGGTAATTAAGTCCAGTGATGAACCTGACTGCGCCTGGTCAACAATTATGAATAAAATGCTATGAGTGACCACGGTGCGTCAGAACATTAGTATGGACTTGAGCTCATATTCTTATAAGGTTCGGAGATTTGAGGTGTAGTGTCCGTGCGTATAAAAAGGAGGTGCGGGGAAAGCAGCTCTCCAGTAGTCAACTGGAAGCTGTCTTTTGCCTCCTCTTTTTATACAGGTAAGATCATATTAAGATACTTGAACGTTTTTATAAATGTTAACATAAATGATTCAGAGGGTTCAAATAAATATAATATTTTCTTATCAGAGTTTCTTGTAATCAATATCAATTGTTATTTATTATACATTATATTATATTTAAATTGTGGTGATTTATTCGGAATGTTTTATAATTAAAAATGATTGAAATACTTTGAATAAAAGGAGTAGTCAACTGGAAGCTGTCTTTTGCCTCCTCTTTTTATACAGGGAAAGGGTTACTCCCCAGGTTGAGGAGGAGATAATTCCAGGGTTAAATAACGTTGTACCAAGGACGAATCCGATCCCGAGGATCGAAGGAACTTAATGTCGTATTAATAAAAAAAATCAGAGTACGATTCTTGTATCTATGAAAAAACAATCATTTTATTATTTAAAATTACAAGCAAGTTTTATCACCAGCACCAATTTCATGCAAACGTCCTTCAATGTATTTAAAAAAATTATTCAATGAAATGAGCACGGAAAACACAGGGTGCAATGACCTACGCACGTTTAAGGCGAAATGAAAGTAAAGCTTATCATGAAGTAGAGTTTCTGTATCGTAGTTTTATTGGCCAACTCAAGATGTGATCAAATTGTTAACTTATCATTTGGCTTTAAAAAATGATTTAAAGAATAACTTCGTATACAGTATGAAAACATGCATTGATAGAATGTAATTACTAGTAATAATCTTAACTTTATTAATTACGAGTAACCCTATGCATATTTAGGGGGCTCTTTCTAAAGAAAAACCAGAAATACCTCTGATTTAATATTATATAGTTTTAATCGTATGTTTAATGCTCTGTGCAGTAGTTTACTTTTAGAAAACCTAAATATATCACTCAATGACGTATCTTTTGATGTCAAAACAAAGAAATATGCCAAATTCAGCAGTTACCATTCCTGTAACAGTGATCAAGTAAGATTTTTTCGGTAAAAATTGAAATATTTAAATTTAAAATTTCCACAAATAAAGAAAATACACTTTTTTTGCTGAACCTGACAAGTAGTAATAAAAAAGAAATCTTGATTAAAATCGCAAATAAACACCAAATAATGACAATCTATTTGATGTTCTATGCATTTTATGGTTTTCTATGCATTCTATATTTTTTAAAACAAATCTAGATCTAACTTTTTAAGCTGAATAATTGTCATTTCATGGATTATTATTATAAATTTGAACAGCAGAATTTTACTTATAGAGTACCTTTGTAAATAAGCTTAGGTGCATAAGTTGAAAAAATATATGATCTACTTTCATTATGTCAATCCCCTCCTGAAACCAATTTAACCGCATGCTTTCCAAGATTGAACAAAAATATATACCTAACTACCTTGAATTTAATCAATCTTGTTGAAACAAATCTCGATTATGTCTCTTTTCGAATTCAATTGAATCAATTGAACTTGTAGAATCTGCAAATGAACCATATTCAGTGTTTAATCGTTTTCTTTGAAATTAATTTTGAGTGACCTGTTTGTCCTACATTGTTTTAAATCTATAAGTCAGATGTAAAATATAACTACAAATTAAAAAAAAAATATATTTTTTTTGTAAAACGAACGTGGTCAAAAAATGGTTGAATAATCTTTGAATTCTTTGAAATTCAAAGATTATTTCTTGAAACATTCCTTGAAATTAAGGACAAACACACAAAAAAAAAATCCTTACAAAGTTCGTGCTGTTGGAAGATGTCTTGGAAAATGTAATTAAATAAATGAACAGATCTAAACAATTAATGAAATAACAAACCTATAGATACGTTGTCATAGTCAGGTATATTTTGTCGTTTGGGGGCTTCAAGGTCATCTAAGTTGACCTTGAGGTTGTTGTACATGTTTCCATGTTTTGCATCCAATTTGGCAAAGGCCGCGTTTTCTGGAGTGAAATGATGGGCGTTTCATTGTTAGTTTCACAGAGATGTCAAAACAATTCAAAACAATTAGTAAGTACGAGAATTACAAACTGCCAATATTGATGAAATTCGTTTTTCAGAGGGAAAAATTAATAAATTTATAAGGATTTGGCTTGTTTCACTTCACAAAGTTTCAGTAATATTATAATGTGATATCCTGTGGAGTGTTTTAGTATTCAATATACATAAGTATCTACTGCTGATAATGCTGAAATCCCCCGAAAATATATATTATTCTTTTTTTTCTTTTGGTGATTATTGTTTATAAGCATAAAGTGATGTTGAAAACAATTTAAATAGAGAAATACATGAATACATCATGCAATGTCATTTTTTTAAAAAATATCTCTAGAATTTCATACTTATGTAATTGATGACATAATTTTTTGAAATACAAATTTTATATTTTTCACCTTTTTGAGTTAGGTTAACACTTCCCACTGTCATGCATTGCTAATAAGTTAACAGATATTGTTTGTATCTTTTATAAATTGAGTTCTGGTTTCTCTATTCAATATACAATGACAAACTCGCTGAAACGCAGATTTAGTAAAAACTTAATAATCTGTTTCAGATCAGGTACCTGTTATATTAATTTCGTCCAGTTTAGCTTGGATATCTTTAAGCGTTGTGTATCTGTCAGAGTCGTTGTCATCATCATACGAAGTTTCTGATGCGCATGCTCCATTTACCGGAAGACTAACGTTTTTGGCTACCGTTAGATCATTTATAGGGCCACTGCATGCAACCTCGTTCTGGTTACAGGAGGTTGCGCGGTGGTAGTTGCTCTGACGCTGCTGGCGTTGTATTTCCCGCTCAATGTTAGAAACATTCTGAGTGTCTGTTGTATACACGGGGTTTGTTATTCCAGAAACTGGTAAATTGCCATCTATTGAAAGAATTATCAGAATAGATTTTTGTTAGACATGCATTGCTACATTAATATTAATTAAAAGAGAAATATATATTAAAAAAAATTAGTTGTTTTTTCATGAACACTTTCAAGTTATTAGCATATTCAAATTGATTAAAGAAATGGTGAAGAATATTGACTTCCAATAGTTGTTGCTTTGTTTATTTCTATTCATTTATGTGCATTATATTTTATCTGTAACTTTATTCATGCATTTATTAAGATTTCTATTTATATTTGCAATGCCTCTCAACAGATTCAGTGCAAAAGATAGATCGAACAAAATATGGTGAAGACGTGCATTTTCCATTGATTTTCTATTTTTTCTTTTACCATGTATTCACAAATGCAAAACTCCCAAAATATAATCAATAAATGCAATCAAAATCTTGTTATTATCACCTGCGTCGGTTCCTTCAGTGGATTGTATATAATGCATCACTGCTCGGTTCTCAGACTTTAGACGCCCTACGCGGCGCTTGTAGTAGACAACCATGATGACGATTATAAGAGTCAAAAAAACGACGGCTAGGATGATTCCGGTGATTAAACCGCTGGCAGACGCTTCCTCTACGTTATTCACTACTTTGGCGATGTTTGGTTGATCTAGTGAAAAATTATAGAAAAGAGAAATTATACAGAAATATTGTCCAGCTGGGGTTTTTTATATTGAAAAGTCATTTTGTTTATCCATTCATAAACTTAAGATAAATAAACTAATTCGTTCCAAAAAAAATTGTTTTCTTTACAATATAATTTTATACATTCAAAAATTCAAAAGAAAAAAGAAAAATAAATTATTAAATTATTGATGTAACTGAACTTTACTTATCCGAAATGGTATTATTGGCTCAATTAAAAAAACATTTTCGATTTTTATGTCTTTAATATTAAAAATCAGATGTTTCTTTATACGTAAGATAAGAAATGCAATAAAATGGTCAGGACTATCTATAGTCTGCATAATGTTCTAACTTTTCTAGTAGTGATATGGTTAGGATCACAAGATTGGTGCTTCATCTTCGCTAGCTAAGGGTGAGGAAGGTTCGGAACAGAAACCCTTGGTTAGCAAAGATGTTTGTGCTATAGCATCACGATTTTAGTGGTTCCATTTTAATTAACAAGGATAAATTTTAAAGAAGCAGTATATATAAACTCACTGATACAGCCGAAGGATGGGTGACAGAACTGTGTGACGTCACAGGAGCAGGTCATATTGCAGTGCTTTCCGTAATAACCCTCGGGGCAACCTGACGTCACAAACACAGTGATAAACAGTTGGTTCTAGATTGCAAACATTAAATTGTGTGTTTAAGTAGAAAGGTTTAAAGAAGATAGAATATTATATATATATCGAAACAACATTATGCAATATTCTTTCAGATACAGAACTTTTATTAGCCTCAAGAAAATGAATTCAGTTACCATTAAATCTGTAACCTACAACTGGCTTGATGTAAAATACACCTTTAAATATCAGAATAGATAGCAAGTGAGTGGAATTCTAACTCTCTTCTCATTGTATAGTACAGAGGGAGTATATATGTAGATATTTACATGAAATATATGAGCAGTGGTGTGCTGTAACTTACTCTGAGAACAGCTGGCTCCAATATAACCTGGGGGACAATCACACCTTCCATCAGATTTACTACAGTTGGCGCCATTTTCACAGGAACATTTGGCGCTGCATTTGTATCCATAGTAACCGTCGGGACAAACTGAAAGCGAAAGTAGAAAATATATACTTTGTTTGTTTAAACAATGAATGAATCTTAGGAACATGTTTAAGTAGCAATCGTAGACAAAACTTTTGTTACACTATACACAAGAAGAAAATAGAGTAAAATTAATAGAACACAAAATCGAAGGACTTACTTTTGTCACATAGAGCACCATAGAATCCCGGAGAGCAAATACAAGAGCCATTTTTGGGATGACAGACGCCCAGGTTTTTACACAATGGACATGTCTCGTTACAACGCACTCCATAACGATCCATTGGACAGGCTGAAAACCAATAAAAAACGTGCTTCCATAACCAATCCAATTAAAAAGCTTCCGTATTTCATGAAATGGGTGAATTCACCAATCGAGTGATATTCGCTCTTTTTACAAACAATGCGATTCAGATTGCCCCCACTCTCCAAAAAAGAATGATAAAAAATACAGAAACACGGGAATAATGGCTGTTATGGGGGAAAATGGAAAAAAATTAATGAAAAAATCAACATTTTATTTTTTACATTTATTTATTGTGTTCAATTTAAATAAAAATGAGTACAACATGCTTTATAAAAGCGATGTGCAAAATATTTTTGAATAAATGAGAAAAAAAATTAACCATCTACGTAAATTAAGCTTTGCATTTTGTTATATTTTAATAGCGTTCTTACGATGTTGACATGTTGGTCCCGTGAACCCAGCTGGACACGTGGGTGAAATACACTGACCAGTCACGTGATCACAGGTCTGATTTCCAACACATTTACACTGAAATCGACAGCTATTTCCAAAGTAACCCTCGTCACAGGCTAAGTAAAATAAATAAATATATATGAGTATTTAAAAAGAGTATTGTAATTTATTATCCCATGGTTCATTTATCTTTCACACAGCTAGCTCATTATTTGTTCACAATCTAAATTGATGCAACACAGGATTTTTTCACTCAAAGCTTTGTAACTCTATATCTCTCGTTAATTCTTTTTCCCTTTCACCTCCGCTTAAATCACAAATCACATTTCATTGCAATTCTTCTTATATGTCTTTAAAAAAAATTCTTTTTCCATCTTTGAACACATTTAATACAATTTTACTTAAAATTCTGGAAAATGTTAAGCTTATAGACCATGCCTTTTGAACAATCGCTCCCGTGATATCCGGGCCTACAAATACAAGTTCCGGTCTCCTGGTCACATGACCCTCTGTTGTAACACGTGCATCTCTTATCACAATTATCTCCCCAGTTACCGTCCTTGCATTTGCTCTTACAATTCACACCTTAAAAACAGAATTAAAGAAACAATGATACAAATTTATAAGATTTATTTAAGGAATAAGGAATCATTCTTTTAGTATTATGAGGTGATAATTTCAGTCGGGGCGTGATCAAATCCAATAAAGCCCGAAGGGCTTTATGATAGATTTGACCACGCTCCGACCTAAATTATCACCTCATAATATTCAAAGAATGATTCCTTATTACTTATATTTACATTATTTCCAATTTATACACTTTAAAACAACATTATTTAAAAGCACTATTTTGTCGTGTAGCACTGCGCGGCGCAGCCAATACCGTCTCTCGGTTATGCTATAAGACACGCCCATTTTGTGTCACTCATGTTTTATGAAGTTATTGGGTTTTAGGGTTCAAAATTGATTCGTAATGTTATCACAGACAAAGACAGTTGAAAAATTCAACTGGCATACCTGTTTATCAAAAACAAATGTCAATCGAATAAAATCATATCGGTAATTTAATAAACTATTTAAAAATATTAAATTTAGGTATAATAACAATATCGTATTAAGAAGAAGTATATCTTTTAAAAACTTGTTTTAAGCGTATCTGTGTTTTAAAACCTTCCTGTATATTACATGAATCATAAAGTTGAACACTCACCATACCACGTGGGGTCACAGAAACACTCCCCGTTCTCTCCCCCACACGCATAGCTGTGCTCTGGGTCACACTCGCATCTCTGACCACACTTTTTACCAAAGGTCCATCTCTGAAGAAAAAAACAGCAACAAAAAACAGCCTTTAAATTTTTATCTTCACATCACTTGAGGTCTGCATGAATTTGCTCTGAATGTTTGGCATGCACAATTACAAAATATTTTTAAAGAATTTGAACAAAAAAATTGTAATACCATCATTTAAAAAAAACAACAAATACGTAACTAACCAATACAAAGATGTAGGATTATCACAGTAGAATGTAGACATTCAGAAATTCAGACTAGAACATATGAACCGGAAAAGACGCTTTAAATAAAACATAACAAAAACATTAGCCGGAAATTACACACCAAGTTTAGAGCGATTTTTACCTTGCACTGGTTTTCACATTTCAGGCCTTCATATCCCGGGCGACACAGACACTCGCCGTTTCTAGGGTTACAGTACCCATCATTCAGACAATCACATTTCTGGGTGCAGTTGTAACCATAGTAACCAACACTACAGGGCTTTTCACAATGCAGACCGATAAATCCTACAATCAAAAAGAATATTTAATTTAGCATGTTATATGCGTTTTAGAATTCAGAGGATTTTAATAACACTTTTCTAATCTTTGGGTTATAAACAAAATAAACTAATTATAACATATGATAAACACGAATGGGCAAATGAACTAACTCGAATTAAACCAATTTATCTATACTGCAATTCCTAATCAAACTGAATCAATTCGTGCTCAAGATTTCTGAAAGGTTAAGCGGTTGGTTTAGATAATTACCTGGTGCGCAGTCACAGTAGCCATTTTGAAAATGGCAGACGCCGCCATTTTGGCAGGTACACATCTGAGAGCAGTCTCTGCCAAACCAGCCGTGAGGGCACGTCTGGTTACATCTAAAACAGAAGAAATGACGTCATAACATAAACGTATGTTATCAAAATAAGTCCAATAAAAAGCCAGTACATAAATTAGCTAAGATTTGTACCTACTACAAAATATTTAGTAATGCCATAGCAAATTACGTTATCATCATGAATCCAGGGAATTAGCGTTAGATGATTTAACGGTAGTCCAAACTGACCTTTGACCTGTGTATCCCTCCTCACACTGACATTCCCCGGTCACGTGATGACAGAGAGCGCCATTCAAGCAGTCGCACTGTTTCTCACATTTGTCTCCGTAATTTGGCGCCGGACACGTTTCACTGCACGTGACCCCGCTGTAACCAGGGCTACAGACACATTCTCCAGTTCCCGGATGACAGCTAACAACATTAAAAAAAAATAATGATGCGTATAGTCAATAACTTTAATGAATGTATTTTGGATTTGTTTACAATTCTGGTAGAGTCGTTGGAAAATCCTTATTTATGTTTCTACATAAAATGTTTCCATTCTACCCAGTAGCATTATATCTGGATGGTGTTTTAGCAGATCGCTATTTAATGTAATTTAAGGCGCAGGTACCATTGAGAGTAATGAGTATTAAGCAAGCTGCTTTTTCCTCGAACGATTGCAACATAAGGACAATTCGTTTTTATCTGAGATTTTGTAAGCTCACCTGTCTGCATACGAGGTGTTGCATTGACACGGGATGTTACAGTTCTCTCCATACTTCCAGTCATCACAGGCTGTAGAAGACAAACAAACAAAATGGCCGTCAGATAAAGACAAAATGTCGCCGTTATAGTATAGATAGTCGTATAAGGTAAACATATTCTTTTTTATTGGAAGATGTATATTTTTGGGTAATGATTTATCTACAACTGAGCTCAAACTTACCTCGTATGGCGCAGGTGGGTCCAACAAACCCTGGTACACAGCGACAGGTGCCCGTCACGTGATCACAAGTACCGCCATTTTCACAGTTGCATTCTTTTGAGCAGAACTCTCCGTAAAATCCGACAGGGCACTCTTCCGTGCATCTATGTAACGATAACAAACAGATTTTTAAAATGTAAAATCAGTTTTTCCACTACGACTGCAAATAAAGTGTGTTGTATAACCATATTCCATGTTCTGCATTTATTTAAGTAATAAGGAATCATTCTTTGTGCATTATGATGTGATAATTTCGGTCGGGGCGTGATCAAATCCAATAAAGCCCGAAGGGCTATGATAGATTTGATCACGCCCCTACCGAAATTATCACCTCCTATTATTCAAAGAATGATTCTTTATTACTTATATTTATATTATTTTCAGAGTTGTACGATTAGAATTAGAATATTATAAATAAATATGAAAACCCTGCTTGCGCCCCAACAATACGTCATTTGAATTTATTAGACTGTACAGTTCAAAATCGATTCGTAGTGTTGTCACAGACAAAGACACTGAAAAATGTAAATATATAGAAATATAACACTGTCCACTGTCCACAGTGACCTACTTTTCGCCGATGTACCCAGCTGCACAGACACACGTGCCAACCTTGGGGTCACAGGTCGCGTTGTTATAGCAACTACAGGTTGAATCACAATTGGCTCCATAGGTTCCATTTTCACATGGTTGGGTACAAATCTCACCCTGGGTGGAATAAAATTATACAATAAAGCTTAAAGGGCTGATATTTTTTTCATATCAGATGAAACAAATTAAGATATTCTGTAGAATTATTTTATTTCATTCGGGAATATTGTTTTTCGCCATGTATTTTTATGGGGTAGATTGTCTCTAATATTATATAGACTGTGTTTCATGTTAAATCTTTTTAGAGACGAAAATTCGTACTAGAAATTTATCTGTGAAATCCATGAAAATTTAGACATAAATTCTATTGATTCCAGAGTTAATGTAGTTTATGAGCGTATCTTTTGACAACGACAAAAAGGTGGGTTATTGCCATAAAATATTTGCATTTCCAAGTTATTACCTTCCATCCAGGCTTGCAGGAACATTTTCCGGTCTCAGTGTTACATCCGGCGTCATTCTGACATTTACAATTAGAATTACAGTGGACTTCCGTTGAGCCAGTCTGGCAACGATTCTCACAGCTTAAAAAAAATGAAAATATTGTTCAATTACTTGACACAAAAATAATTTATGATTATCAAATGTTTCCTTTCAGTTGTTTACAAGTTGCATAATTTTTAATGCAAATTTGAAAACAAAACCCTTGCAGAAAACGTTGCGGTATACATTTTATATCTTCATAGAGTTCAGTAATATTGTCTTTTTCAATACGTCCATGCTTTGCACTTGACAATCAATTACCATGTACAAAATTTGAGTATAAAAAAAAAATTAAAAAGGACGATTCATCATCAAAAAATTTTATGTTTTCAAAGATACAAAGATATATTGAAAAGATCGTATTTCATTTATCAAACCGAATAATATATCTGTCTTTTTTTTGAGGGGGGATTATATTTCATTAACGTCATCTCTTGTATCTTACAGGGCGCCATGATAGCCAGGCGGACAGAAGCATGCACCATTGGTCACACTGCATGTGGCGCCGTTCTTGCATTGACACAACAGTTGACAGTTAGGTCCATAGGATCCTTCCGGGCATTTAGTCTGACAGCGCTCCCCAGTATATCCTACCAAAAGAAAGACAACTCAAGGATGTAATGGAGTTATCTGCCCTTCATATCACCAGTATATGTATATTTATCATAACACGGAAATTGCATTTTAAATACTAGGGTTTTTTTTGTATTTTATCAAATTGCAAAAACGTATGCATTAAAAAGTCGACCATTGAAAAAAACGATAGTCACAATTTCGCTTAGATGTTATTCGTACAGGTTAACGAATAGGTCAGAAGTGTCAAAAACCAAAGAAACAGTAAAACGTTAGTGAAAATTTATGATGAATAACTTAGAAAGATGCATCATCAAAGTCAATTACCTAAACTAGAAAGAGATATCGTGTCCTTGAATTTATAATACTTTTCTATTACTTAATGAATGCATCAGGGTTTTTTTTTAATTATTAATGTGTTTATATCAAAAAGTTATCATGATGATGATTAGAACAAAAGAGAGAAAGAAAGAGAAGAACAAAGAGAGAAGGAAGGGAAATCAAATGAATGATAGATATATCGATGAACAGATACACAGACAGATGGAGAAAAGGGAGACAGCCCAAGCCAGTGAGAGAGAGAGAGAGAGAGAGAGAGAGAGAGAGAGAGAGAGATAATATGATATCTAAAATATTTTATTAGAAATATAACTTGGAATTAATCAAGCTATCTAATATCTGACACCTCTATTTAAAAACATAATAATTGTTAAAATACTGCTTATGGTTCTCATCAGGCTTTTACCTGCTGCGCAAATGCAGTGCCCTGAATCTGGATCACACTGGCCATGGCCGCTACAGTCACATTGCTTCTGGCAATTTGGGCCCCATGTGTCCAGCGGACAGTCTGAAAATACACCCATTGTTTTATTTTCTGTTAAAACATTTAAAAAACAACGCCTTTTTGCTTCTTGGTGAGAGGTTTACTGAATTTATTAGGCAAATGACATTGAAAACGTCTTGCAACTGGAATGATTGATTTTTATTAAAACAGCTGATGTTTCTTAGAATCTGTTGTCTTATTTAAATATAGAGCTGCTTAATGCTCTGTCAACCAATACCAGACGATGTATTTTTGTTTCACTTTGTTTTGTTTTCTTCTTCTCTGATCGTGAGTCATCTTCTTTTAGAAAAAAAAATTTGCTGACAAAGATCTGAGTCTTACATCGGCATGGTTAATTATAGGATTGAAGATCCTCAAGGACAAAAACAAAACCAAATAATTCAGTCGGTACTCCAGAACTTAAAATACAGTCGTGAGGACCTGACCATTTTAATCATTGGGGAGAAAGCTAGGCGGTAATATTGTCATTTTTCAAAACTAATCACAGTTGTTAAAACTGTCAAATACTTTTTCACATACTGCTGTTAAAATTTTGGTTTGCTTCAACATTTTATATATTAGATTAAATTCAACAAACTATTCAGTTTTCAGAGGTAAAACAATGATTAACAAAACGAGAAATTATCCAGCCACTTGAATAAAATAATAAACGTAATGAGCACAATGTGAAGAGTTTCATTGACATTGCGCAGAAATAAATACAAAAATTAACTCATTTTTTTTTTAAATGTCAAAGAGTGAAATGTCACGTGACGTACTAGAACTACAGTCTTTTCCCCGCCATCCCTCGTCACAGACACACGTATCCGGTCCTGTGCACACTCCATTGACGCAACCGGAAGTACAATGAGCTAAAACGAGACAGATCATATGTTATTTTAGAGCTTTATGTAGTTTTGAAAACAACATGACTTTTACGTATTAAAACGAGGTTGAGTAGAAAAATTGACATAATGAAACTTTATTAAGTCCTGTGTTTATTGTTTGCTTTTTAATCATTTACGTTGACAATTGATTCCTAACATTGTTTCTTCCTCGTCCAGTTACTGTTTAAGTGTTTTAGAATATAAAGGGTATTTCATCTTCAAAGTAAGAATTGAGTTCAATATTTATCCGTTTGTCAATTGAAGATCCGCGCAGATAGCCAGAATTTAATCAAGAAATTTATAAAATAAATATCGAACTATGTAGGACTCCAAAATACTCGTAATTTTAAGAATGGGAAAGGTGCAGGTGACTTCGTAAATGTAGGAAACTTACAAATACATTGGTCGTTAACAAGGTTGTAACCAGGGCAACAATGGAACTCCTTCCGGTACAGAGTCTGTGTCTCCTGTTTATATCCGGTCTTATACAGGGTACTAAAAAAGTTATCAACTGTCATTAAATCTCGCTTTAATGACTTTTATCATATTAAGATAAAACCATGATGAATTACAAAGTTTTTGATAATTCTGTGTCGTCAAAGATGTTGTAAAAAAGGATCATCAAATGTTTCGAGGTTATACATGGGTGTTACAAATACAAATAATACGGCCATATCATCTTTATGTTGAAAAAAAAAATATTTGAAAGAAGAATATTGTTTAATTGTTCAATAACCACAAAGAGTAAAAAAAAAATATAATTTGTTTTTAATTTCAAGAAATGTTTTCCATTACCTTTCAACCCATATATCACCTCAATGTAAACCAGTTGACGAAAAAAACCATCATCTTTAACAGATAGCTATTAATAGCTAGTCATGATTAAAAATATGAATTATTTAGATGCATTTACATGTATATCTCACTGTCATATTATTTTCATATGCATTTATATTTATGTAATACGATAAAATAAAGAAATGTTTACAAAGAGAAAGAAAGAAATTTCCAACACAGCCTCTTAAGTGCAGAGTATTCAAGTTAGCTTTAACAGGTTCTTATTTTCCCCGGCGAATAAAGCTAAACGTAAATTGGCATGCAACAGTACAAATGTGACACTGGGATAAATCCACGAACAGAATATGAAACATTATCAGTCAGAGTCAAACATGCTGTCACGTGATTGAAAATATTGACAAACCCCCGAAATGCGCATGCTTTCTTACTTTCACCAAAGACAGCCATGCAGTCATTTTTTGGGCAACATCGATAAACCCAAAGATGCACATGCGTTAACATCTTCACCAACTTCCGCTCATGCGCAGTGGATACTATTTAGTACTCACTAGCATTTGGTGCAGCGGAACAACTTGCGAATATCACGACACCAGGTTTTAGTACATTTTTCGTACGGTTTCTGGTACGATTCTCGACTGATCTTTTTGAATCTGGAAAGACGCCCAATAAAGACTAGAAAATAAGAAATGAGTCCTGAATTCTGAATAAATTCTCATAGTTCTTGACCCAATCACCCATATATCTACTCATGCAATTTTCGCAGTTGTTCACAAGACCTAGAGGAAAAGATAGGTTTTGTTAGATGTCACTCCCTCCCAGACTTCCCCCATTCTGTGCACCACTTCCGGTCATGTGACGTGTTTACTCACTAGCACTTAGTACAACGAAATAATTCGAGTACATTGGGACACCAGGTCCTAGTACAGCGCTCAAAGGGCTTATTATAAGGCTTCGTGATGACGTCATTTTGTCTGTGTGTTGGAAAGTAGAAAGAGGGATTAAGGAAAAAGAATAGTTACGAAATCAGTTTTGGTATGACTCGATATTGTGAAAAACCTCCAGCTTTCAAAATCGTGTTTAATAAACTTGAGTTTCGAAAAGAAAAGATTCACAAACGTCTAAGAAAAACGCTTGACACCAGAATAGCAAAGGCACACATAACTGATATGTCTTTTTAATACAAAATTTACATTTTTCTTTACCTATTGCGATGTGAAATTTAAATATGGTAACTGTCTTGATATCAATCATTGCGATTTTGAAAGCTAGAATGATGTCACACAATGACGTCATGCCGTAATGTCACTTACTAGCATCTAGTACATCGAAAAAAATCCCATAAGTTAGCACACCAGGTCTGTGTGCACTTTTGGTATGGTACACTTATAACCTTGGTATACGTCGATGTATATCTGTAATGCAGATGTTAGTTGTACATGCAAAAACCACTAATTTTAAACAGAAGAGTTCCGGTATCTGCCAGGTGGTCACTGGTTTAATAATAGAAATTATAATGTTTCACTTATATGGTAGCAAACACATTGGTGACTTGAGTCTTGTTCTTTATTTTAAATATGCAATCTTTTATTTTGATAAGTAAAATAATTAGACGCATCTTTTTTTTCAAATGTTTGCTTGACATTTATTTTCTGCATGGTTTGAACGTCAAAGCTGTTTCAAATGTTTTCCAGACATAGTCAAAAGATTCAGTTTTTAAGTAGACATACATGAATCGTCGCAAACCACGGCCAATATGTACGATCCTGTCCCATCTGGAGAGAGCTACTGTATACAGGGAAATATTCGCCCCCGTTTTATTTTCGCCCCTTTCGCCCTCGTTGTCAGCGGGCAAATTTAAGACCGGGCGAATTCGAATGTCTTAAATTATCTCTCTTTTCTATATTTGTGTCTGGGCGATTTCAACACGGGGTGAAAGCGTTTGCAAGCATAGAAGGGCGAATAAACAGGGGGAGTAAATAACCCTGTATACAGTATGCGGACTCCGGGCCGTGGCCTGAGACGATGACATAAAGAGACCTGTTCAACAGAGCAAGCGCTCGCAAAAATTTGAGTTGTAGGTATAGGGAATTTTGGCGAGCGCTCGCGAACGCCGCTCGCTCGCTCTGTTCAACACGCCTCTGGTGTCACGCAATTATATTCATTTTCATAAATATGAGTTTCAATCATATGCAAAATGCAGCAACCCATATTGAGCTAAAGTACAAAATATCAATTTTACAAATGCATCATCCAGAGTGTCACAAATTTTATACGACAACAAAGTGATTATTATATATACTAATGTACAAATAATATTGCATAAAACAGAAACCATTTAGTATAATTTAATATATGCAATAATCCAGGAAAAACAAAAGATGCTTTGAATTTGCATTATTTTGTACATCGTTGTCATAGTAAAACATAAAGCTTTTTTATGTGAAAAGATATTAAACGGTATAGAAAAAACTTACGACACTGTTTTATCGCACACATTTGGGTCTCCCTCGCTTAGGCACTGTGCAACACTGACTAAAGATAACGCCAACAACGAGATCTGGACGAGACTTCGACGACACGGCATTGTGTGGCCCTTTGAACAAAGAAATGACATTATATGGTGTTTCCTCTCATGATTTCTGTAGCAATTTAAGTTGTTAAAAAATTGGAATTAGACTAAAAGGACAAATCCATCGCTATTGTGCATATAATACATTAATTTGATTGGAAGACTTGTTTAAAGCTTTTTACGTTAAAATGAAGATTTTTACTGGGATTTTTTTCTGTTGGGCATTTCGTATGCTGCCTGGCTTATTTTCTATAAAACACACCGCCTGATAAAAGATATTCGTTGTGTTATTATTGTGGTTCACAAAATTTTGGGAGGGGCATAGGCGTACAAGGGTTTGTGACCTAAAATAAGAGACATTCTTGGAAATAATAATTTGTTATGAAGGCAACCGGCTATGCGTCGTCTTACAAGAAAACCTTTACCGCGCACTTTGCACGTCAATGCACGCCCATCGTTTTGAGGGACCAGTCGACAGTTTTATATCACACAAATACCACCTACACTTCCATACCTGATGTGTATGTATAACGTATTGACAGCTCGTAGAACAGCAGTAACACATCAGGTTATTGATAGCATTGCTGTTTGGAAATTGTTTTATAATACACTGCTCGTAGTGACCATTTTGGGGAGGGGGTTGGACCGTTGATGTTTTTATTTTTATTTCAAATTCGGCAAAAATATCAAAATCATAGAAAAAAATAAAAGTTAAGGATTCTTTTAAAAAAATTAATGCTCTATAAAAAAAAACCAAAATTTTGGAGGAAAAGAGAAAATCTCTCATAAGGGGGACAGTAATTGTTTATAACTTTGACGAAGATTCATGCATTTATATTTAAGTTTTTAGTAAGAAACAAAAAATGTTACGTCATGTTACTACATTTTATTGCTGTAGTTTACAGAAACGCAGAAGTAGAATAAAACAGTCTCCTATTCAACAAGGTAGTGAAATTGGCGATAGCATTTTTTGAAAACAATTATGACATTTCTTTTAGACGTTTTTCTTCCATTAAAGGATAAAAATAAGTTGCTTATTGTATAAACAGTACAAGTATGTTGCACATACCTTTAGCTATAGAATACACTTGTATACAATGTATATATCACAGCACACAACACCTAATTACACTCAGGTGTCACACGTGTACTGGGGTCCCTAAAAATCCGTTACCCCCTGAGGCACAAATTATCGCATTATTACTAAACATCACATGCTAACGAATCTACAATGCTAATTAAGGGGAATATTCGTTGTCAATTCGGCATTTTGCTTGCATTAAAATATATAGAGTGAGATCCTGATTAAATTGAAAGAGCTTTTTTGGTGCAGTGAAATGATTAGAACAAATTAGAAACGAATCCAATTATGTCATATTCAGTCTTCTTTTTCTGTTGTTTTCTCGCTGTCACTAATGCTAACATTAATACTTGTATACATGTTCTACATTTTTGTTATTTATTTTCATTTACCTATAACTGAAAACTTATACACGCGGTCCTTAGGTGCGTTTGTTTCTTTGTTTCAATTTGTCTCTTTGTCTTTCATTTGACTTGCAATTATTGCCTCAAATGTTACATTAATATCTGTTTACGAAACTTGCTTAAGAAGTTGAACGACAACCAAATTATTACGCATCGTTAACTGGTGATATGAAGACGAGAAACAACTTTGAACTTATAAACTGATACATGTATGCACGTGTATCCCAAAAATAATAAATAACGATATTAGTAATAATTTTTTTCTAGAACCTTAAAGGCTTTCTAAACAAGATGTTAGATATGATATTGTGATGTTTTTATTCTAATGTCTTTCTGTGTTTTATAGTATATTGCAATCAAGTGGTATAAAGAGAAAAAAAGGCAGGAGGCCATTGGATATAAAGGGTACATTTTGGTTGAAAATTCAGTTTCCACGTAGTGTCCGAGTCATCATTGATTAATAACACGTTTATGTATCACGGATGATTGTTCTAGGGGGCCAGGGTAAGACGTATTTCCGTGTGAAAGACCCGTGTAACGGTGTAAGTGTTTTGCGTCTACGTGTGTAATCGATGTACTACGACTTTTACTGCCCGGGGGTCCTTGCTCAACACCCGGGATAGGAAGTCTCGTCACGCGCGTGACATTACGAGATTACAAAACAACAAGGAACATTGGGCAGAAGTCCATGACTAAAACAAAACAGGAAGTAATTAAGAGATCCGTTGACGGAACAAAAAAACCCAAAACAAATACGGTATTTCCGTGGGTCAAATACAAAATGAATATATTCAAACTTGTAACTTCTAATTTATTTAATTCATTATTATGAATTGACGTTCTAGGTTAATATGAAATCATTAAAGGGGGTCCAGACTGTACCTAACATACAAGCAATACAGTGATATACATAAGAAGCGTTCTATAAGCTTACTTTTTTTTTTTCAAGCTGCGTTGTAGATTACATATGACAAGCATTTATTTTGACCAGGTGGACGGTTTGGTTTCATGGAAACATCATTAGGTGTAGAAAATAAATTTTGCAATGTTGTGATGTCCCCAAAATAGCCATTGTGCACCAGCAGAGTCACTGGAGTTCTATTGCAGCGCTAATTAATTGTTACACACGAACTTCTTTGTTGAGTCACTGACACTCGAAATATTGAAAGAAAAGATCCGGTTTCAATTACATTACAAAACAATCTGACCTAAATACACAATTCTTAAATGTGTGCCATTTTTAGTTTTATTATCTTTGGATTCCTTCAAAATAGAAGCATATTCAACATTTGAATCGATCAATTTATTATGATTTATAAAATATCAGTAATATATACGAACGGGGAGTTTTATCAAATGATTTAGATGCATAAACCTGCAGAAAAATTAGCTAAATAATGATCAGCATGTACCATTGACATTCATGTACGTTCTGAATTTAAAAGTTGCATGTATACATGTATTCATATAATTCATCAAGCATAATTGGGATACTACAAGAGGAACTTCATTATTATTTTGTAGATTTACAACAACAGATGTAGTCTTATTGATGGCAATTCTAGAGATTGGTATTTATATATTCAATTTGTACTTTAGTCAAAACTTATAATTTTATATGAAAAGCCATTGAATCATGCAAAATAAAAGTTTGCAATACCATATGACTGCACGATTTTTCCCCCTTTTAGACTAAAAGTATATGCAAACTTAAATTGCCTCGTTGCGCAAGAAACGTCAAAGCAATATTTATAACTTTTGCTGGGGCGTAAACATATACATGTATATTTTGATCTGAACTTGAAACGGTTCATTTTACCTAAAAATTGAGGCAGAATTCATACGAAGGTGCAAAATTTATGTGCATCATACGGTTTGATATTTGATTTTTGCACCCCGTCCTCAAATAAAATTGTGTTTTTGTTCTACATGAATCTGTAATATATAGAATTTGTAAATGTCGATGATTTCGCTCAATGATCATTTAACCACAAGGATGCCTTATAATATACAAGTACATGTACCAATAATCCTAATATAAACTGGTATTATAACGTTAATTTCATCATAATCTGAAAATATTGCTTATTGTTGAGATAATTGCTCGGGGTTTTTTCCCCCCTTCATTTCTTAGATATTTAACAACATTCCATATATCTCTTATTCCAGTTACTCTACCTAAATATTATAATAATATATGTATATTTGGTATGATCATAAAATAATTCTCTCTCTCTCTCTCTCTCTCTCTCTCTCTCTCTCATGAAAACCTTATCATTTGTTCTTATTTACAACAAAATCGAATTATCTGCACAATTTAACATTATAGATAATTAGATAAATTTACAACTGATTGCATTATCCACATCAATTGTCTTATTTTCTCAACACCGATACGAATTTTATAATGCGTCGTTATATGCATTATTTGATGATTAGTGACATTCCTATACGTCATGATAAAATATATACCGACATGCATTGTTGACGTTATCTCAATAAACCATCAATAATCATTCTACTTTAGTATAAATACAAGTATCTCTAAATCAAACCACCAGACATCAATCATTCAGCAATTCACAGTATTATTTTGCGAGGAGTACTTTTAAACTTTCTTACCTAAATTTTCTCGCTATAACCACAGTAAAGTAATAATTCAGTTCTGAACAGCTATATTTTTTTTTACGATCAATTCATTTAAATTCAGGGCAATAAATAAAGAATTGTGACACAGAAATTCCGAATCGCGGTGATGTGCATTTATTTTTAGTATACAGAGATTTCAATACAATTTGATTAACATGCAGTTTAAAGGGGAATTTTCAATTGGGTTTGTTACGTTAACGGTTTTGCCCAACTTCGTCACAGTTTCCAATTTTATTCTTCAAAACATCTGTAGTGGTGTTACCGATATCTAAGGGAAAAATTCAACGTCCTATTGTTAAACATTTTAGTAACAATGCCCTTCAATGAATAAAAACCTTTACATAACTGAATCGCTAGACCTAACAATAAAAAAAAATCTTACTCAATTTTTTTTTTTTTATTTTTTTATTTTTTGGTGGGGGGGGGGGGGCTGGTTTCAAATTGGAAAACTTGCACAGTGTCATATTTATACCATTATGTGACTTAAGGACTAGTATATAAATTGAAGTCATTGTTTATTGTTTGTTTACTTTACAAAAATAACAGATCTATAGAGCTAAACAATTTTTTTGTCTAGATGCAGTACGATTACAGATTTGAACTGGCACACAACACTCTGTGGTTGTGTTTGATGCCAAACAAAAGGGTCGAACATATTAAGTTCATGCACATTTGCTTTGACGTTCTGGGTATGTCCATCCTCTGTGTTTGATTGTCTGGTTTGGGGGGGGAGGGGGTAAGTTTGAAGGCAGAGGAGGAAAATGACAGGACCAACATGAAGTCATTCTCCTACATTCATTGAACCTTTACAGGTATTCATTTTGGATTTTTTTTTCTTGTATAGGTTTGTTGAAAAGCGTCGTAAAGTGCCTCACTTGACAAAAGATTCGTCACTATTGACCCGAAAACTCGGTGTTGAGATTGTGAGAGGACAGTGGTCGTTACCCAGGCACCTGTTATTCCGGTAACATGTCCCCTTATTTACTACTGTTATGTCTAGACGTAACGCGGGAAAAAAAAACTCGCACTGCCGAGGGTTATAACATGTATGTTAATTGGTTTTGTAACTAATTACAACTTTGTACCTGGACAGTGTATATCGCAGGTAACTGTCAGCTGACTAATTAGAAATATACATATAATTAATGGTTTATAAACAGTTCTGGTACAGTAACAACAATTCTGCGTTATTTTTTGCACTTCGTTCTTCTCTCTTTCTCTCTCCCCTCCCCCTCTCTCTCTCTCTCTCGTGACGTGGCGTGATAGACGACAACACACACACACACACACACACACACACACACATATATATATATATATATATATATATATATATATATATATATATATA
>WFKH01011926.1:45493101-45509794 GCA_016163765.1 Magallana hongkongensis
CATAGGTTAAAACAGATATACCATACATAGTTTAACTGTATTGTGGTGTTGTGTAAATTATACCATGGTTTGAGATTCACAACCCCGGGTAACCTCACTCGACTTCGTCTCGTGAGGTTAAACCCGGGGTCGTGAACCAAACCATGGTATAATTTACACAACACCACAATACAGTTAAAAATGTATGGTATATCTATTACTTAAAACTGGCTTCAACACCATATGAAATGATAAGTAAATGTAGGAATCCGTGTAATTGTCGAACTGAAATATGGGGGGTTGTTTACCACCACTGTATTTCCTAAACAGATATTTTTCTTAAAAATACAAAATAATCCATAAAAGGATGCTTAAAAAAGACTGTAGAAGCAGGATCAGAAATGGAAATAATTAATTTTGAAGATACGTTATTCCTTAATAATATTCCGATATACTGATATATTTAATCACCGTATCCTTTAATGATACAGAAGACGGTACACAGAATGGATTTTGTCTCTCTTTTAATTTTTTTTTTTGCATTCACAGTCTGTATATAATTGAACATTGATTCATACTGTTGTATTGGGGCTGATATCGATGGGTCAAAGTTATCATATTTCATGTTTCTTGGTGTATGGATAATTAATAGAATCGATCTGTTGGTACGGCTATGTATATTGGAAGTAAAAGCTCTGTATCAGAGAAGTATCGATCTGGACCGTCATTTACCGTGCAGTGGATATAAGGTGGAAAAGGAAGATTAAAGATGTTGTATGGAGAGAGAGAGAGAGAGAGAGAGAGAGAGAGAGAGAGGAGGTGACTACCAAAGATACAGTTCAATTACTAGTACATTGATGACAGGAGAAAGGTCCTCACCCCTCATCTATCCTTTTTTTTTTTACTGTTACGAAGAAAAGAAGAGATGATAATAATTATCTTTTTATACATTATAGGATCTCCCATCAAACATATTCTACACGACTATCAACCGGTTTACTACGACCAGCACATCCTCAAACAACAGCATGAGCGCATGCGCAGGTCACTTATTAATACCATGGACTTTGAGTTCGGTACAATTAACAGGTATGTGTTTGTTACATCTTGGAAAAGTAAAACACATTCGAAAAATAAATAGGTCGAACAAGGACATGTAATCGATTCTCTCTTCCATGTAAACTTTCTCTTCTCTTTATTTACGAAATTATGATATTAATATAGAGATACTAGCACCTGCTACCACACACGTTCATCGTTCATATTCCATACTTTATTTACAAAAACCAGGGAAAAGAAAAAAACCGTATCTTATATACACGTATATAAACTAAGTTCAATAAACAATTGAATTGTTTAATATGTGGCTTCTGAAATAAAACTTTAGAGCAGATATATAGACATAATTATGATAGTCATTATGATTTTATATTTATAATTCTATAAATTTATAGAAAATTCAAAGTGAGGTTAAAAAGAGACAACCATGTTTTTCACCCTGACGTCATCATCGAATCTAGTCACGGTCCATTGGAGATGGATACGTCATTTCTATACACCGGTGTTCTCCAAGGTAAGATCTTGAACAAGATTGGTGCAAAACTACGTTGCGCAGGTAAAATTTTGATTTGACTTAGTGTGCGGAAAAGGTAAATTTAGTACAAAGTCATATGATTGAATACTGTATTTATATTTTTCCATGGAGGATAGACGTCCTTTAGTTCGAGCCAAATTCAATACGTATATTAATACTAATGGCAGAATAGTATATGAACCTGTCCGTACACGTTAAATACAAAAAAGATTAACACATTCATTTGAATCAATTGACTTGAACCTTTGGGTTTGAAAATAAAGGATCAGGAAAAAAGTTGCAACCGGATTCGTATTGTTAAAGATATCAAACATGACCATTTAAGATTTGTCTGACGTTATTTATACACATACATGTAAATAGAAACTTTATTATACTGTATATTATCTTCGCGGTATACACATGGGAGCAAAGCGCAAACACTTGCATTCTGATTGCTTTCCAGACATTTCTTTTTCGATAAAATAAATCTACAGCTGGAAAACAATCAGAATGCAAGTGTTTGCGCTTTGCTCCCATGTGTATACAGCGTAGCTCTCTTCATTAATTATCCGAAAATCTGTGTTATAAGCATGATATACATCTTTGTTTGTAATACCACTGTAAAAAAGTTACTATATATCTCTATACAAAAAAAGTCCAGCATTTTGACTGTTGGTCAGGAACTTTTGGATTGAAACTGTTAAAATCGACTGTTATAAAAGACTGTTGACCGGTGAAGTCATATTCCGCGAAAACGAGTTATTAAATTAGTAGGGGTATAACAAAACAGTTGCTGACTGGGGTCGAGGGCAACAGTTGATCTGTCGGACCGGCTCGCAAACTGTTGCCCAAGACCGAAGGCCGACCCCAGTCAACAACTGTATAATGTGTCCTTATTTCGTTTCTTTAAGGTGAACGTTCACGAGTCTTTGGAATTGTCACCCCTGAAGGTCATTTCCAAGGTCAAATTCAAACCGAGGATATAACCTTTTTCGTGGAGCCCTCGTCCCTTTACTTCAAACAACCACAAGAGTTTCATTCCATCGTATACACAACCAATGACGTCAATTTCAACATGTCATCATTTTGCAACGCCGATGGTATCAGACAGAGTGTCATGAACAAAATCCCCTTAGACGATCGTCACGAGGAATCTGACCAATGGAAACACAGATATTCGTTCGATGCGAATCTACCGGCACACCGCCGGAAGCGGGCTATAGTTCCGACAAAAACTGTGTGTACATTGTACATGCAGGCGGATCACACGTTTTACCAAAAATACGGCAGCAATGTGGACACGGTGGTTGCTCAGCTTGGGGTTTATGTTCAGGCTGTAAACAATATATTCAGCCCCATAGGTAATAAAAAATATCCGAATTCAAAGGCACTGATACTTGTTTTGTTTCATTTTTTACTTATATTTATACTTATTAATATGTACCATACTTATCTATTAATCTGATTTCTTAATTTTCTGTTATTATAAAGATTTTGATTTGGACAGCAACGCAGACAACATTGCTTTCCTCGTCAAGAGGTTGAAAGTATACACGGACCCAAACGCAGCGGGGTACAAATTCAATGGTCACTACAGTGTAGAGAAGTTCTTAGACCTGCACTCCACCAGTAACTACGATGGTTACTGTCTGTCCTATATGTTCGCAGACCGTGACTTTGATGGGGGAGTTCTCGGTCTCGCATGGGTGGCTTCATTGTCAAAAGCCGGTGGCGTGTGTGAAATATATCGAGTAAGTGATTCGTTTAGCACTTCCCTATGAAACGAAAGATAACTCTTCCACAGAATGCTACCTGACAGGACGTCTGCTAAGTTTAATTAAACATGTACAGTTGGTGATATAATGCCTACCTAAAATTAGTAAAATATTCATAAATTCTTTGATTTGAAAACTTAATTGGTGTTATGTGTGTGCATCTGTATTATGTTAATATCGATGATGCTGCACTTTTCCCCAGTACACTCAGAACTTCCGAAGAAACTTAGCTTATCTAATAACAGGAAATATTCTTCCCTATACGTTTTTAATTTCAAGTGTTGGGTGGATCCTCTATTTTCAGAGTTACAGTGGAGAATCGAAGAGTCTAAACACCGGAATCGTGACGGTCAAGAATTACGGAGCCGAAGTAGCCTCCGTGGTGACGCAGGTGACCTTTGCCCATGAAATAGGTCACAACTTCGGATCAGAAGTAGGATTTTGTTTTGAATTTTAAATATTAATTCTTCAAAATTTAATCGCATGGTTAAATGCCAAGATCGAGTAAATGAATGTGCCTCTTGTTTCATAGCACCCTTTATAGATTTAAATATTTTTTTCTCCAAATTCCTTCTTTTGCTTTAGAGATCTGAGAAATCGATGCGAATTGTGTTAAATTTAAATGGAATTTGACAGAAAATTTCTACTTTTGAAAACCAACAAATGTATCTTTAAATATTCTGCAAATGTCTTGAAATTACTTTTAAAAAATCACTTTCATATTTTCTAAAGCATGATTCAGATGGCACCACCTGTGCTCCTGGTGGGACTGACGGAAATTACATCATGTATGCGCACGCAACTTCCGGAAATCTACCAAACAACAACAAATTTTCTACCTGTAGTATCAACCAAATGGCGCCAATCATTGAAACCAAATGTCGAAGTTCTACAGGGTGTTTTATAGGTAAATGCACGAGCATAGTTCATTACAGAACTGAGTGTATTAAATGAATATATTACACCAAAATAGAGATAGTTTTATATGTTAAAATAACTTTTTGCAACATTGATATATACTTATTAAAAAGTAATTGTTCTGTAAAGATTTTTTTTACCTGGAATATGAATTGATTTTACTTAAATGATAAGATTTCAAGCAAGCTATAATTGGCAGCAACTGGAATATGTACAATTTCATAGCGAATAGCCATAGGACTTCATGCTTAAGAATAACATGCCACGAAGTTCAATTATTTTAATTTCCCGCCAATAGCACCAGTTAGTCACGTTTGCGGAAATAAGATCGTGGAGAGCCCGGATGAGCAGTGTGACTGTGGATGGTATGAGGAATGCACGGAGACGTGCTGTCACGGCGCGGAAAACCTGAATGGTTGTACATACACAAGCAATACAGTAGGATTCTGCAGGTAACATGTTATTCCTTCCTCGATCGGTGATATTAACATTTTTTTTTCAAATGAATTGAAATAAAATAAAATTTATCATGTATTTGAAATTCAATTAATAAAACAGAAATTATCCAATAATTTACATAATTACATCAAATTTGCCCAGGCAACCGATTAAATATGGAAAATTGAAAAATAAACTCAAATAAACAAAACAAAACAAAATTTTAATTGTTGCATCAGCAACTTAAGGTATCCCACTCCTCAATGTTGTTGTATCAAGAATTTCTTATGAAGTATATTATTGAAATCTGTAGACAAAACATACTTAAAAATTGCAAAGAAAAAGGGGGGTCAGTTTTCATCCCTCTGAGTTATGGCCCATTTAATTTGACCTTTTTGCACCTAAAACGCAATTTCAGCCTGATTAGCATTTCTTGCCAGTAGTTTTAGTTAAGCAAAATTATTTTATCAAATATTTTTTTCAATTATGCACAATGATCGGACTGAATAGAGAGATTACGAAACAAATTTGTATGAAGCTGCATAAATTTTTTCGTGACCTTTTTGCACTTAAAATAGACAATTTCTTTGATAGTTACAATTTGATTTAAAATAACAACTTTTTGAATATCAAGAATTTTATAAGATTAATCCAGTTTGCCTAGATATGTATTCAATATTATTTTAATATAATAAAATATGGGGGTCAGTGAGGTAAAATTTAAGATAGAGGACTTTAAAGGAAAAATTCTTGCAAAATTTGGCTGAAAAAATTTCAGACTTTGTCTAAATATTTGCTAAACATCTATCACACTCTCAAGATTCAATATTGTACATGTCACACAGAACCTATAGAATATGTTTCAAACCTATCAAATGATAAAAATGTGCGTAATGAATAGAGTATAATAAAAAGAAAAGTATATTGAAAATTCATAAAATTGCTTGTTTCTGTCATTTTCGTCTAAAAACCTTCCGCACGAAAAAATAGTTCCCCCCAAAACTTGTGTGTTTATTGAATTCAAATGGGTTTTCTTTATGAATGTTGTGTAGTTATGAAATAATAATCTTTCTGTGATGAATAAGTAAATAAAATCATATTTATTTTAAATATAATAATCATGTGCGCAATGAATTCAAAACGTGACGAGTGAGATACCTTAAAACCCATATCATACATTTTGTTGATCCAAAAATATGTAAAGACCCATTTTTTGAATATTATATAGTATGCATATAAACACTGTAATACTAAATCAAATTTTCCATATAAGAAAACAAATTTATCATACGAACAGAGATTGTTGAAAATACGTTTATGATGAAAATGATTGCTTTCAGTCCAAGTGAGGGGCCATGTTGTGATGACAACTGTCAGAAGAAGACTTCCGGTGTGTGTCGGGGGAATACATCGTGTCTGGCTACAGCCGAATGTGAATATCCTTTTTGAAAAGAGAGACAGAGAGAGAGAGAGAGAGAGAGAGAGAGAGAGAGAGAGAGAGAAAACCAGAAGAAAAAGAAAAAAAGAGAAAGAGAGGGGATTTAGCATTCCATGTAAAAAATGTCAAAATATTTGTCAAGCTGAATATAGTGTTAGATATTTGAACCAGGACCTTTCAAATTGACAACACACACAAACAGAGAGAGAGAGAGAGAGAGAGAGAGAGAGAGAGAGAGAGAGATGGACTATTTCTCCTTGACTATCACACTGGCTCTGGTGTTACTTGCCCGTCATCAGCCCCTGAACCAAATGGGACCGCATGCGCAAACGGACAAGTCTGCTATTTGGGCGTGAGTCATTGCTGATGTTTCTTTAAATAAAATCTCACTGGAATCTGACGGTTTTTTTCGTAGTGAAATACCGATAGGGGTTATATTTTTTCATCATGAAAAAATATAGCGTAAGGTGGCTGTGTAAATCTAAAACATGTTTAACTAATTTAAGTACAGTATGCCGTGATTTGTGCATAAAGTGAAAACTAAAAAATAAACAGATCTTCAACAGCGATTTTAAAAGTGTTTGCAAAAGGCTTATCACTCAATTTACACAGAGTTTTTGTTTGTTTCAGTTTCTTTGTTTGTTTGTGTGCTTTTGTTTTGTTTTGTTTGTTTGTTTGTTTGTTTGGGGTTTTTTTTTTTGCTTTAAAATACCTCTGGGGTAAGTCGGCCCTCTCCCCACACTTTGGAAAACGATGCTACACGTGCATGCCATATGTAAATACTTAAGTGATGTTTCAGCAATGACGTTTTACATTTAAACACAAATACATGGTAGTTCTCTGCCTCTGTAATGACAATCTACTGTAGGGTAAAGTGATGATGCATCCACTTTTTTACGAATATTTATAATAAAGATTATGATCCTGTTGTAAATTCGTAGTCACTGATTTTAACAAAACAATAAGTTAGTTAATATTACACATGTTTAATTTGATGGATCAACTCATCAACGAAAATTGATGAAATAGTATTATATTCATGTCATAATATATTTATACATTAATATAATGATACATTATATAATCCCGTTGCAGGAGTGCTCGGCCTCTGTGTGTCTGGCCCGGGGTTACCTGTCCTGTCAGTGCCCGGGGTCGGGGTGGAAGGACTCCAACCTGTGCCGCCTCTGTTGTCTGGTCAACGACACGTGCAGCTTCGCGGGGGATATCCCTGATCTGACGGAGGCCAATGCGTTCACGGGGGCGCCGTGTAACAACTTCAAGGGCTATTGTGACGTGTTTCACGTCTGTCGTGAGGTATTTCTAGTTTTTATTCATTTAACATATTATGATATCAAAAAAATGACATTTATCATTAAAAAAGAAATTAAAATGATAAATTTCTCTCTCTCTCTCTCTCTCTCTCTCTCATTAATTAAAAGAATTAAGTTTCTTTGATATTGTAAGGAAACTATTTGCAGTCTCTCTTTTTTGTGAGTGCTGAGTTTCGTATATGTTTTTAGTTGATTGGTCAACTGTAAACATTGTTTGGATTACATTAGAAGATAAAATACAACATGTGACGCTACAAGCCATTTGACGTTGACTTATATACAAAATTTCAAACATATAATACATTAAGTTCGTACTAACAATATTTGACCCATACCACAATTAATGCAATACAACAGATGAAGTTATGCAGCTTTTGACGCTAATTTACAAACATCTGACGCTACACACACCATTTGACGCTACATTAATTTACCATTTGACGCCTAAAGCTGAGCGGTGTCTGCTCTGTTCGTAGGTAGACCCAACCGGTCCCCTCAGTAATATCAGAAAGCTGCTGCTGTCCGGGGACATCATCAACACGGTCAAGAAGTTCCTGACAGAGAAGTGGTGGGTGGCCGTACTGGGGGCCGTGGGACTCTTTATTATTATGGTAACTCAGTTTATAATATTTGATTATGTTAGATATTTTATGGTAACTTATTTTATAGTATTTGGGTATCTGTTTTTTCCTTATGTTAGTATGGCTGGGTGGTCGTGGCGATTTTCACACTCAATTTATCTCCTTACAAAAAGAGCTTCGTATAAATATTTAGCAAGATATTCATTTTTTTTTTATTTACTAATTGATACATGTAGTTTATAGCCATACTAGTCATTTCTGAAAATATAAGGAAGATATGTTGGTCAATTTGTTAACCACTCAGCCTCCTTAAATATTGTCAATATTACTGATAATCATATTCCTTTTTAAACAATATTCTTGAGTTATTTTTTGTATGATTTTCTTGTTCTTTTGGTACCTGAACATGTACATGTATATACCTTATTTCAATATTGATGATGATCAAATTTTTTCTTTAAAATTTAATCTAAAATTAGTCAAATTTTCCGTATGACGTCTTGTCCTTACGGTCACCGATGTTTAACTATTTGATAATTCTATACTCATCCAGACATTTCATTGTTAATTGGCATTTTTTAAAAGATCTGTCCTATTAAGTAAAACATTGTACATTAGGTCTAAATATTCTGCAATATTGTCAAATGTAACTAATGTAAAGGCACATTAATAAGAACCAAGAGATATTCTTCAAATGTGGACTTTCTAAAAGTAGTTTTTGGAGTTTGTAAGTTGCCACTGTTCATTATCAAATCTATATAGTCAATGCTTTTTTTTCTTTATAGGGAATTTTTATCAAGGTCTGTGGAAAAAGTCATGGACCCAAAGAAAAGAAGTCCAGCGGAGGAAAAGGGGGAAAACCAAACCGCGTCAGACCTATGCCTCGAGAGAGTCATATGTAAACATGTTCATATGTAAACATATTCCTTTCGGAAACTCAGCAATGTCCGATAACTCTTTTTTAACATTTTACGGTGTATTATGAATATATGGCCAATGTGTATCATAGAAAACAACAGCACTTTGAATGTTTGAAGATCAAAGAACCTTAGAATACTTTAAAACAATCATGCAACTGGGTTTTTTTTATAATTCTTCCATCGTTACATTGCGTTCATTCTTTTTTAATAATTACTTGTTTTAAGATTCAACATTTGCTTACCTATATTTCATTTTTTCATCATATAAGTTATATAAAATATATCAATTTTGTTAATTTTGTGCAACAAAAGGCGATGCGTGATACACCTATTACATACATGTAAATCATGTTCATTTAAAAAATGACAAATTGGCCCGATAGAGCGAATGTTTGATTCTTATCTACCGTCACTATAATAATTTGCTTACTTTCTTTAAAGGTCAATGGACTACAATGAAAATGATTTTGCATATCAATATTTATCAACAATTTGCATCTCATTGACCTTCAAATTTGCATATCATTGACCTCCATATTTGCATAATTATCATTGACCTAAACATTTGCATATTAGTATTGGTTCCTACATGTGTAAATATAATTATGGATGTGAGACGATTTTGACGAACTTTAACGTGCATAATGTACATGTATTCAAACATTCTGTGATATAAAATGTTTCTTAGACCATGTAGGTGTATATAGATAATTTTTTATCGATTTTAGTTTTAATGTGCTTTTGTCTCTTCGTCCATGTTCTTGAAAAAAGTATATTTTTCAAATAGTGCTATTATATTCGTTTTGCTTTTTTAAAAAGAGTGCTATATTTGTTGGGTTTTTTTTTCATTGATTGTTTCCAAAAGAAGAGAACTTGGCATATATCTCTGTGTTTATTGATAAATGTTAAAGCTTTTGAAGGAGGCTAAATGGTTACTAAATTAACCATTAGATGTACATTAAAATTTTAGATATGATATCTTTAGCCATTAATTGCTACATGTATTTAGTAAAGAAAAATTCCAAATATTTTACCTTCCAAGTTTTGATGCTGTCCTATATCTTTATACAAAACTTTTCTTCTAGAGAAGATTAATTTAGTCCTTAAGTGACCACAATCATTATAGTTAATTACTTTTTTTCAGTATTGTCCATTAATTTTTTGAGTCCTGGCACACGATTTGTAAATACCGGTAACTTATATTATTAATGTATTGTGATATTTTTAAATAAATACGAAGTATTATACACATATACTTAAAATATTCAAGCTTTTGATGTCGTTGATTAATTATTTTTCTATCAAAATTAAATCTGCGACTTAGTAATTACACTTACTGTATTACCCAAAATGAAGCAAAAAGATGTAATTTTTGCAATGAAAATATATATTGTTTCTCTATTTGTTTGTCTTTTGTAATGATTTCTCAACCAAAATGTTTAGGTTTTTAATTTTTCCAATTTTGTTTTGAAACGTTATATAATATTTTTCATTATTTTGTAAATATTGAAGCAAAGTAAGTTTTATCAAATAAGAAACGAATTTTAGTAACTAGATTCAGGCATTTCAAAAAAGGATAATCAACAGTTCTTCTCGTCTTTTGCTTTCATCGATATTACTCCTTGACCGCAATCCATTTAAAATTAAATGTTAAAATGTTTTAAAAACTGTTAAATGGTGCACTGATCCTTTCATTAAACAAATTAAGAAACTTTCTCGCTATATCCCCTCTCCGTCACGGTTCACTGAGCGCACGATCTGTTGTGACGACCACTGGTCAGTAATGAAGCTTAAAATCAAATGTTGACATTACCGCTTAAATTTCTTCACCCCCTCAGTTTCGCTGTCATTTTTAAAAGCCTCTTCACCATAAAAGTTAATTTTCTGTTGACCGTCGCATAAAATTCCGTTTTTCCTTATGTTATTCCCTGGCGAGTTTTCTATCTAAACTTTGACATAAAAGGCACTGCGATTTTGTTTTTCAAAATATTTTTAATGTGGTTCGAGGTGGATGCCAATTATACCATTTTCAAGCTTTAATAATAAAAAATAACCACAAACTATAGCGACCAAAATCACTTAACGGGTTCCCAGCAAACTATAAACGAATCACTAAATTTATACGGCCTCAATTTACTTATGTCATGCTTTTCCATGTCGTCTGTTTTTAGATTCGATTTCTCACTTTTTTTGTTGAAACACGGTATAAGGGTCTGGTCATAAATTGTCGACGGTCGGATAGGCCCAAGTACACGCCGGCTGCTATCTAACAGTTTTATTACAAGCGCCCTTTGTTTGTTGTGTTTAATTTGAGGAGGAACCTTTGCAAAAGTATTTCATGATTACCTGGTGACTTCCTCCTTCTGTGGTTGAGTTGAACCATTCACGCCATTTCATTAAGGATACGCATTTTCTCTATTGCATGCTGTTTTCTTTTTGACTGAAGTCAGAGAAATTAATTATGGATTACGTTGGATAATTAAGCGGCTCGGGTCCAGAATGTTACGTCGTGATATGTGAGGAATTATTTTTTGTATTGTGAAAGTTTTAGAAATGTAACATTTTTTAACGGATTTAATTGGATTCCCTCCGTTATTTTTTGTCCCTTCTCACAATGCCGAGGCGGGTACATCCAAACGAGCACCAAGAGGACAGGGACCCAAATAAACTGAATCAACACCTCAAGGTATGCATACCAACAATGCGCGGATCTAGGATTTGTTTTTTTAATGATGAAATAATTTTCATTATTTATTGGCACGGATCACAGATTTTATGTTCGCTGATCTAATGTTCTAACAATCAACAAATTAACATCGTTTACTACTAGTGCACTTTTGAAGATTCATTATGATAGATGAGCAGGCATGTAGCAACGGGTGGCGGGGGGGGGGGGGGGCTTTTTTTTTTTATTGACATTTTTTTTTTTTTTTTTGATTTTAAATGCCATTTTTAAAAAAACCAACCCCCCCCCCCCCCTTCCACTTGGATCAGCGCATTACACACTCAGGCCTCTCAAATTTTCCGAGAATAAAAAAGATCTTGATGGTTTTTAAACAGATTATAAGAAATGTTACCCACCTCACCCCCTAGCCCATTGAATTAGGAAGTTAAAACATTTACTTCTCGACATATTATGTGTAGGTCTGGCCCCTTCATTTAGAAAAAACGAGGCTACATCTACGTGCCTGCGATTGGTACTATCTACTAGCGCGGATGCATGCTCTGTTTTCTATTGATGAATAAAAATCATAGCATCTATTCACGCGAATTTTAAAGAGAAATGTTGAAATAATACATGTAAATCAATTCAAATTATCACTCCGCGGTACGGATCGATGGTTTAATCGTTTAAATATATGACAAGGGACTAGAAGTGCGGCCTGCCACTTACCTTATCTGCTTGAATAAATGCAGTATTTTCTACAATCTTGACGTTTCTTCGTATGCTTTCATTTGAACATTTGAGAATTACAGCACCGAAAAACGCTGACCCCAAAAAATTGTTCATGATAAAGTTACAATGTTCCTATCTCCCCCCCACCTACCCCCCCCCCCCCCCCCTTTATACACACTATCGTTGTCTTATTGGACTTTTTAAGTATGCACCAATTTTGTTATACAACAGGTAAATGATAAATCAATGATGCTTATAAATATGTTATTTTAAATGCCTAATTAAAAAAAAACAACATGTATCAATATTTAAGTTTCAAAAATCAATTAATGCCAAGTGCTCATCGTAAAGGGCAGATAACCTGTGACTTTGTATACCAATGTACACCTGCATCAAAGATTGTGAAAACGGTCATTGCCTTTAAAAATTTCATCAAATCTTAAATTTTCCATTCATCATGTTTTGAATTTGGAACTTATCGGGTAAGTGTAGAAAAAAAAAAACGATAAATCGACTGTTATCTTTGTGTAAACACCATTTAGCTAACGAAGAATTTACAGCATAACATTTTACTAACAATTACTTCTATCTTCAGTTCAATTCAAAACGCTATCATGATAAAGTCTGCTTAGAAATTCTGTAGCAAACTTAGCTGAAAATTTTTGAAAATTTGTGACAGCTGTCCAATATTTCTTTTGAGTCATTTAGTTTAATGTTTACCGTCCTGAATGCATGATCAGCAGTTCTTTCCAAACTTGCACTTACACGCTCAGCCTTAATCGCTCCTTGTATATTGTCTTTGTAAATAAACGTACATTTGCCTGTAAATAAATTACCCGCAAGTGGTTCAAGTGAAAAAATAAACTTTAAACTTCGAACCCTGACATGTAGTATTAAATGTTTACGGGTTTTTAATGTCGGAGATAGTTTTTCCGTCTTTTTAAAGCAGACTGCTTGTTTGCAATTGCCGTAAATTGACATATATCATGTCGTAACCATTGTCGTAAATTTGCCGATTTACCGACATGTCGTTACGTCTGATAATGTTGTAGTTGTTCTGTGATGACATTTACAGCGAATTACAGAATACCAGTAGAGTTTTCAATAGCTTGCTAGATTGCTCAATAGGGTATTCAATTTGGTCAGCAAGGTATCACATTAGGTTTAAATCTAGGTCATGTGATTACTCAGGTATGACAGCAATAAAGTGAGTTATATCTAGTAAACATTTGCACATTTCGAGCTTTTTTGTTGGGAATATTTTCTCTATGCTATCCTACATTATTGGTATAAAAGTTTGAACTAATTAAGCAGTCACAGCACAAACATACTATTAGCTAGTGTTGTATGTTGCACCAGGAATTGAGGAACCAAAATGTCATTTAATGATTTTTGCAGAAAAAAGTTACCTTCTTTTTAAGGTTATATTTTTCTCTTTTGTTTGTTTCTTCAGAAATGTCTTTTGAATTACATTTTTGAAAAACAATTTCAAAGTTACTCCAAGCAAAATTGATACTCTAGAATCCAGTGCTGTCCAGGTGAACCTTCTTTTAAAAAGTCTATGAATAGAATAACTAACAATAGGAGAGCGTGTTCTAGAGACTTTCTTTGTGCAAAATGAATGGATTGAATGTAAAATAACAATCTACACTTGAATAATCACATGACCTAGATTCAGACCTAATGTGATACCTTGCTGACCAAATTGAATACCCTTTTGAGCAATCTAGCAAGCTATTGAAAACTCTACCGGTATTCTGTAATTCGCTGTAACTAATATCTTATTTTATTTTTTGTCCTTTTCTCAGGTCAAGTTCCACGATGTTTTTGAAGAGGCGCCGGCTCTAAAGAGTCTCGAGTTGGTCTGGTTATGTTCGCAAGAGTGCTACACGTGTTTCAATGACTGCTGCTACAAACTTCTCACGTTATTTCTCGCTCCTTTCATCGCCATTTGGTGGGGCTGTGGTTTCGCCCTGACGGCATTCGAACACGTCTGGTGCCTTACGCCGATCAACAAGAACGTATATATCTGTTGCGGCACGTGCTTTAAAGGCTGCTTCAAGTACCTTTTTGACTGTTTGGTCACGCCATGCACTCGGGCCTGCGGAGGAATATTTGTCGTGTTTCACACCGATCGGCCTCCGACGCCGAGAATACGCCCCAAAGCCCGGCAGACGAAAACAGCATCACGTGACCAGAAAGCAGAAGAAGAAAACCAAGATGACAACGACGATAAGAATAAGAAGGCGGCCATTTTGGCGGTTCCAGTAGTGGCGCGGGAATCCAGCTACCTTGCCCATAATAAAGGGAATGCCTTAAAGTCTATTCAACGTCAGATGGGGCTCTACAACTGAAACGTTTTGGCGGGAAAATCAAATGGGTTTTTTGAAGGCGTCAATTTCGGGATACGTGTACATGTATATAAATTTCTTATCAAAAGTGGTGTAGTGAAACTAACTCTAATAAAGAGATGGGTATGACCGTATCCAGGCGATTGCATGATGTAAATAACACTGTGCCGGATAATTACGCCAGTGCGAAGGTGGCATTTTTGCACCCGTCTAAGCTGCATGTATAAAAAAATTCAAATATGCCATATGATAGACCATTGCTTAAATAGTTTATAACCACCTTTGTGGTTAGTGTATCTCACTTGTCAGGTGAGATATTTGCCTTTAAAAAATAAATTCCTACAGGAAAATAATTTTTCCCAGGAGAAAAATATTTTTCTTGTAGGATATTTGAAATTGAAATTTAAATTCCTACAGTAATTTAATTCCGATAGAATTTGAACAAAACTCCCATATAGTGTTAAAATCCGATGGGATATCTTAATTTCCTATAGGAAACCTACCTGTCTGAATCGAATTCCTACAGGAAATACCTTTTCTCCTAAAGGAAATATAATTCCTATAGGATTTTTAGAAAATCGTACATATTAGGATTCTCAATATTTCATAAAGGAAAATTATTTCTCCTATGAAAATTATTATTTTCCTATGGAATATTTATTTTTAAAGATAAATATCTCACCTGTCAGGTGAGACACACTAAAAACAAAATTGGCTATATACTCTGTGTACAATGATATATCATTTGGTATCTATTGATTTTTATGAAGCTGCATCTTAAGCGGGTGCAACAATGCCACCTCGTCACTGGCATAAGTATCCGGCACAGTGTTTAATGTAACTTCAATTAAGCATTTTTATTATTCATTGTAACAACTTTAGATCTTTTAAAAGCTGTACTACGGGCCGTGGACTCAGTATTTAAGAGACTGTGATATTGCTCCCTTGAGCAACATAAACTTTGACTTTGCCATTTATAATACCGACGTGGCGAGATGGTAAAACGAATGAAGCGATTTAATGTGCGTAGCAAAAAGGGACACTCTTTAAGAATCTATTTATGTATCTTGAATTTGGTTAAACGTTTAAATCAAATTGACTTTTCTCTTTTCCATATACACAGTTTGGCCCAACACTCCTTTTCCCGCGTTTTGGAAGTATTTTAATGATTTTTTTTTCTTTTCTTTGCTTAATCCTCTAAATAATAAATACTACTATCTAATTAATAAGCCAACCGGGGGTTTACGATTCACTCAGCTTCTATTAAAGTTTGTGTGGGGACTTAGTAGAGTAAGATCGGAAACTCTTAGCAAGCAAAGATAAACAAAAATAATGCATAAAGGCATAATATGTCCATACAACGGTGTTGCATCTACGATTTATTTTTAAGAATAGAAATTACTCTTATCAATGAATTAATTAATATTTCCATTTTAAGTCCATTGTCTATCTTTAGTGTAAACACCAGTCAATTTTCCTAATTCAATCGTAAGATTACAATTGCAATAAAGGTTTTGAATAAATCTCTATTATTGTGTTTAATTTGGCTTCAAATTGAACTATCATTGCTTAATTTTCCTAAATAAATGGGGTCATACTATTATTATCATAATAAAAGTCTAATACAAAAAAACATTGCTCTTTTACTTTTACTCGCTGATATTTTCATTACAAAGTCAATGTTTTCTTATGTGTAAAACGAAGTGAATTAAGCGTTGAATAATAAGACATATGGTGAAAATTATTGTTTATTTGTACGAAAAAAAAACACAACATTTTATAATGAAACCAACGATTTATCAAAAAAAGTACATGTGAAATATAACACTAGGACAAAACACTGTTTGAAAGCCACTCATGATTTATCAAAAAAATATAAGATAAAACTAAATCATTTATAGTAGTTGACTCAAGTTCGAGGGAAACACTCTCCTATTAAAATTATCAACAATAATTAAAATTAAATCTATATCACGCGCAGATCTGGGG
>WFKH01011926.1:45509894-45530641 GCA_016163765.1 Magallana hongkongensis
GAGTCCAGACCGCCGTCATGGACAATTAAGATTTTTTAAAATTTACATAGAAAAAATACCCAAAACATGCATCGGATCCCTCGAATATCTCTCTGACCTCCACCCCCTTTCGAAAGAGAATTCTAGATTTGCGCATGTATATTAATAAATTATCAAGTAAAGCCATAACAGTACGTGTCATGAAGGGGTGGGCAATCGTAGGAAAAAACACCGCCAAATTTAAATTTGAAAGAAAATTTGAAAGATAATAAAACATTATTTTTCCAATTTTAAATGTTTACAATGCTTAAGAAGACCAACTTTGTTTTTTTTTTTGCCTAAAATTTTCGATCAAAAAATACTTTTTTTCTTTTGAACCATGAGTACTATACACCAACTCTAGTGTACTAGTACCTGTGAAGTGTCATAAAAATCTATCGCCTGGTTCTTTAAGTAGCCATCTCAAAATATAGCACAAACATTAACAGTAGAAATATATTTCAATTGCAATTTCCTCTAACTCTCTCAAACTTTTAATCCAGTTGATCAAGTGGACAGAATTCCAGGGTAGGTTTTCTTACAAGCAATTAATCTGTGTTCTACCTTAAGCATTTGAAAAAAATGTAGAATTTGAAGACCCCCCCCACCCCCCCCCCCCCCCCAAAAAAAAAAACAAAACAAAAAAACAAACAAACAAAAATACACCCCCCAAAAAACAAACAAACAAAAATACCCGTGACTAGCCCTTTGAATTATGTGTAGGAAGTTTTCTAAACTAAGTTACTGTAATAATCTCAAAACACCTTCCTCTCACAAATATACTGGTACAGCTTACTGCAGTCCTCGTCACACCAAGTATGATTAAACGGCTCGTACAGACAGAGGCAATTCTGGTTGCCATCGTGATTGTTTGGTTGCCCTGGATACCAATTCACGTACGTGAGCGGCGTGTTTTTCTCCGCCGACAACCACGTGTCCTCCACAGCGATATCCGTCGCACCCAACCAGACGCTCTCTATTTTAAAATAGATCAAACAGGACCTATATCTTATCATATCATGTACTGTGGAATCATTTAAATTCGTGGGAGCTAATTTTCGTGGATTGTAGGCTTTTTTGCTTATTCATGGGGATGTAATTTCGTCGGTTTTCAGTATTCAGTAACATGACTAATTCTTTCAATATTTGTTTTCGTCTGGGTGGAGGGCTACTCACGAATACCACGAAAATTAAGCTACCACGAATTCTAATGATTCCACAGAATATTTCACGACACTTCTCCCCTCCCTATAATATAATATGCCTTTGTCTGAATATAAAATTTTATTTAAAATAAAATAAACTGTGACGACAGTTGATGCACAGGGATTTTTATGAAAGCAACTTATCATGGGAAAAGTGAGAGAAACAGAATACCAGATATGTTTTACCTGTCAAATTGAAAACGAGGCTTTGAATGAAATCATCTTCTTCCGGTGATTCAATTTCTACTATGTTGGCGCCGATGTTGCTGCATATTACCTGAAAAAAAAAACCCACAAAACGAGGAACGTCAAATAACTTACTACACATCCTGTTACGTTTTATTAGATTGCTTAGACTGAGAGAACCAAAAATTAACGTATTTATGTCGCCCTGAAATTATTCAGTGGGTATGTAGATTAAACTTTTAAAGACACCCATGAAGAAAAATTCGTATGTATTTGTATCTTATAATCAATTTTATTTTGAAATGTTTTAAAGTACTTATAAAGTTAAGTCTATCGATGTTTTTGAAAAACAAACAGTATCACGAATTGAAATCACGTGAAAACGTAAATGTACATGTAGTAACAGTTGTCTGGGAATCCATGCATAAACTAGTGTTTTGTTTTTTGTTTGAAGACACAAAAAGGGTACATGTAAACAAAAGACTCACTTCTGCTCCATGCCACGTTGTAAGATCCTTACCAAGCCAATACTGTGAATTCATGAAGTCTATCCACGCTACAAAATATACATGTAACACGAATTTGAAATTATAACTAATCGTGTATGTTGTATGTACCACGCACTTCAAACTGATTTCCAAAAATATTCAGCAGGTATTTTAAATAGTTTTTAATATTGGATATTAAGTGTCCTTTTTTATTTTAAATTTAGCCTATGAACTCTTTAAGATAACAGTACGGGTGCAGATGAAAGAAAAACAAGAGGCCCATGGGCCACATCGCTCACCTGAACAACAGTTCCTTGTAACATTATATTTCGTAGCATATGCTATTTCTATTTTAAACTTTGAACCCCTTTCTGGGGCCCCAGTATTGGTACGGGTTTATTGTTGGCTTTACAATTTAGAATCTGCACTATTTGAGGATCCTTGCATAGTAATCTCACAAACTGTAGTTGTATTGTAGTTCTCAAGAAGAAAATTTTTAAACATTTTCCATATATATTTCTATGTTAAACTTTGAACCCCTTCTGGGGCCCCAGTATTAGATCGAGGGTCACGGCTTTAATTATTTAGAATGTACATTATTTAAGAATGCTTGCATAGTTATCTCACAAATTGAAGCATTTTAGTTTTCCAGAAGAAGATTTTTAAACATTTCCTTCTTTATTTCTATGTTGAACTTTAAACATTTTCCCTCTATATTTCTATGTTAAACTTAGAACCCCTTCTGGGGCCCCAGTATTAGATCGAGGCTCACGGCTTCTATAATTTAGAATTTTCACTATTTGAGGATCCTTGCATAGCAATCTCACAAACTGTGACATTGTAGTTCTCGAGAAGAAGATTTTTAAAAAACATGTTACTATATATTTCTATGTTAAACTTTGAACCCCTCTTGGTGCCCCAGTATTAGTCCGGGGGTCACAATTTATCACTTTAGAATCTACAATAGCCAAGGATGTATGCTTAGTAATATCCCAAACTGTTGCATTGTAGTTCTTGAGAAGATTTTTAAACATTTTTCTTATACATATTAAACTTTGAACCCCGCTTTGGGCCTCAGTTTTTGCCCGGGGGGTCACGATTTTTACAATTTATAATCTTCACTATACATACAAGCTTTTGTGTAAATGTTGGCATTTCTGGTGCAGTGGTTCTTGAGCAGAAGATTTTTAAACATTTATCCTATGTATTTCTTTGTTACACTTTGAACTCCCCCTGGGGCCCCAGTTTTTGCCCGGGGGTCACAATTTTTACAATTTAGAATCTTCACTATATATACAAGCTTTTATGTAAATATTGGCATTTCTGGTGCAGTGGTTCTTGAGAAGAAGATTTTTAAACATTTATCCTATGTATTTCTATGTTAAACTTTGAACCCCACTGGGGGCCCCAGTTTTGGTTCGGGGGTCACGATTTTTACAATTTAGAATCTTCACTATATATACAAGCTTTTGTGTAAATATTGGCTTTTCTGGTGCCGTGGTTCTTGAGAAGAAGATTTTTAAAGACATGCACCCTATTTTCACTGTTTCGTAATTATCTCCCTTTTAAAAAAGGTTGTGTCCTTTATTTCAACAATTTAGAATCCCCTTTTCATAAGGATGCTTTGTGCCAAGTTTGGTTAAATTTGGCCCAGTGGTTTTAGAGAAGAAGTCAAAAAATGTGAAAAGTTTACAGACGGACGGACAGACGGACGGACGGACGGACGACGGACAACGGGTGATCAGAAAAGCTCACTTGAACCTTCGGTTCAGGTGAGCTAAAAAACTGTAATGTAAAATGAATTAATCATTCGATCGTCATTCATGTATGCATATAATTATCATTTAAACAAATGTAATTCTTTCAATTGGTTTAGTGAAATTTAAAGAAAATTGAAAAAAAAAATTGATTAACCATTTTTGAAAGGCCTTTGTTTTATCATAGTTGAACATTCAAATCGTTAATTTTGAATGTTGATGATATTCATCTTCTTTGCGACGGAAACACGACGATATATACGGTTTGCAAAAGCATCTAATAGTAGTTCTGATGAGATTTTTGGTGCATTCTCGATTCAATTTGAGATAACAATTTTTACATACTTAAAATTCTTACAGATATTGATATAAATTTTTTTAAGGTTTAAATACATTTGAAATCTTATGAACTTGATGTCAGTCTGTGTCCTGTACACCCATTCTGTCCTATGTCTAACTTTTATTCGCGACAACTTTATTCGCGGTTCACTTCCGATAAACTGGTTCGCGACGACAAATGTTCGCGACCAAGCCTTATCTAGACTCGTCTTTTTATAACAACCAATCGACTGGTTCGCGGCGAGAGATATTCGCGACGACGACGCCCTCGCGAACCTCGCGAAAATTTCTCGCACGCGAATAAAAGTTTGTTTACAGTTCTTAGTATCCAAATAAGAATCTTCCTGTGTTTTGTAGGGTGCGTCTTAGTTATTAAGTGAGGTGTACTTTAAAATAATTTTGGTTTTAATAAGAAAACGCTTATCAAACATCAAAGAAACAACACAAAACTTTTTTTAAAATAAAAAGAACTGAAGATGTAGTATAGTCGGCAATTTTGATATATATTTATAACTTTACCATGATTTGCGCTCATAAATGATATCATATTTATCCATCAGTCTGAGTATCTCTTTTTTCAGTGGCTTAACAGTATAGAATGCAAAGGGTTGGCTATAGGTATAAATATTTTAAACTATTGGTTTCCCAAAACAAATACACATTATTCGCAATACAATCCTTTATTTCCCCGCTATGTTCATAACAATATACACGAATTGTTCTTACAATTTAAAATTTAGGTTACTGCGTTTTTGGTAAAACATCAACAAACATCTTTAATATCCATCTGGGAAATGAATAACCATGTATTAAAGTAAATTATTAATTAGTTGTTTGATCGTTTTGAAATGTGCATGGAATGATGTCGGCTTGATGTGACAATTAAAATTCTCTTGAATGGCCTAATGAAATCAAGTATTCTAGTTTCAGGTCATCAATCGTTAGATTTTATAGTCAATTTTTCCATCAGCAACCCACTTATAAACTGTATCTTTTTTAATAATTTAAAATTCTTTGATGCAAACAAATATCAACCAAAGAATATAATACATGTTACTGCTTGTCGATGATGCGTGCACATGTGTTTATCGGTGGATAACGTTCCTTTAATCAAATCCCTCAAAAAAGCTACCATATAAGATTCAAATTACTGCCAACCTATATTATATGTATTGAAGCAACACACAATTTCAGTAAATAATAAAACCTGGTGAGTATTCACACATTTGTTGAAAAACTGTTTTGACCAAACACACGAACTTCTACCTTTCAGTGAGTCCAATGGTGACTGAATTGGAGAGCTATGTTATAATCATTCATTATCATCGTATCAGATCGCATTGCATCGTTACAATATATCGCAACATATCGCATTTAATCGTTCCCCTCTATCCCCAATCGTGATGATCTGGGTCAGTCTTAGAGGAGACGATTACCACGCTGCATTGCTTTCAGTTGCGATGTGTCATTACGGTCAGTTCAGCAATACAGATATATTGTCGGGATCCAATCGTGGCTAAAATTGTGATCACTTTCACCTTCCAACCTGATCGTGAAAAAGAAATGCCGTCATTATCTTGCCCTATCGCAACTGAGCATGTCGGTTCGTGATGAACGCATCACAACGTATACAAAGGTATCTGCACGTACACAAGTGAAGCATGTCGCGAAGTTGGGATCAGATCGAGATCCAATCGGACATTTTCTCTGGACATTCTTATAAGAACATATATTATCGTATCTAAACGGGCAATTCGATCGTGACCCTACCGTATCAAAACTCAACAAATCGCATAAGAATGTATCGACTCGTATTACTTCGTATCAAAGACTTAAATTATAGAAGTTCCAGGGTCATTTGCATTTTCTCAGTCTTAGTGTTCTAAACAGATCTAAACTGTACGACATTGAGAACGTAGCATAATTTATATACTTATCAATATATATTGAAATTTATCACATATTTATCTCAATATGCGGTGGATATCAGTTTTGATATTACACTGTGTGTTCTTACGTCACGTGACGTCATAATTAAACATTACGTAGCTTTAGGGTAATAACAAAGCAACGTAGAGAAAAAAAAAAACATCGTCAGCGTACAAAAAATGCTGCAATGTTGCAATGGAATATGCTTGCATCAAAACTGAGTAAACACGTTTTGTTCGATTTTTTTCCCTGATATTTATATTACAGGATGTATATATGTCATTCACTTAGCCGAACAGTAACTCAAAGGTAACTGTCTTTACAAAAATTTAGATTATCGGGAATCAAAATTTGTACATGACAATTAATTATCATGTACAGATTTTGATTCCCGAAGTTTCTAGTATGCCGGTCCCCACTTCGCGTGACGAGTAGTCTCCCATGACGTTGCTATGCAATTGGTAAATAGTCGCCATTTTAGCGCTCGCTTCAGAGCCAGAGATGGATTTTATTTCCCCTGTGATTAGGGTTAGGTTTAAGAGTTTTATGACAGAATTAAATTATTTAGCATTTTTTATGATACTTTTTTGACTTTGGGCTAATTCTTGTGATTTTTGCTTTCAAAAGGCGCTACATGCGCCTTTTGAAACCGAAAATTACAAGAATCAGGCTAATGTCGAAGCATACCTTGAATTTGATGTCGAGAAAAAGAGACAGTGAAATAAAATAGATCTACTAACTTTACAGGGAATCTCCCAGACGTTTTAGTGCTACATTTCTTTCAAAAAAATGTTACGTTTCTGTCATCAAAATGTTACGTTTACGATTTTTAAGCGATAGATCTTGTTCCTATGAGGTAGGGCCTACGCATAAACTTAATTAGGTTCATCAAACGCAAGAGGAATGCAATTTCACTTTCATGAAATTAAATTTCCTATTAATTCTAATTAATTTATACACTGTAAAACATAGGTAATAATTCATCCTACCTGATAAACTTCTCTCAATCCAAAACCCTCTTCATCACAGTTATCACAGATATTCCCATCCAAATTGTTTAGCACAAATAATCCAATTAACCGGTCATTAAAATCCTTAATATCAGTTATAATCAGCATTTTAAATTTTTCAGATTAAGACCATTTCGATGCAAATCAGCTGTTTTCTGTATTATCACAAGAGCTTCAGTGACGTCAATATGAATATTCATGAGATTGAAGCGCACGAGATGATTTTCCCAACGACATATTTTGTGTTATAATTACACGTTTGTTTTATTTCATTTTTTATTTCTAATTTAAAAAACTGTGTTTAAAAACCAGTTTTTTAAACCCAATTTTTAACGAGGAATTCAAATTTTCGCTTTATTTTGTGTTTTTCTTTGGATTAAGCGATTTCTTCGATCGCTCACGCGATCGTCTATATATAAGAGACCGCCTACGGCGGCATACATATTGGCGCCATATTTATGGGGACCGGCAAACTAGAAGTGTTCCGATTTTTTCCCCTGATATTTATATTACAGGATGTATATATGTCATTCACTTAGCCAAACAGTAACTCAAAGGTAACTGTCTTTACAAAAATTTAGATTATCGGGAATCAAAATTTGTACATGACAATTAATTATCATGTACAGATTTTGATTCCCGATAATCTAAAATTTGTACATGACAATTAATTGTCATGTACAAATTTTGATTCCCGATAATCTAAATTTTTGTAAAGACATCACGAACATGTTACCAAATGGCACTCCCTACTACAAAGCCCATTTAGTCAAGGGTTTAAGAAAGGTAACAAAAAGTTGACTACATGGCATACTTCTGCCAATACAATCACCTGGGAAAAGGTTTATAAAGGCTACGCCTGTTACCTTATTCATTTTAATAGTAATAAAATATGTTTGAATTAAATACAATAACTTGTCCAGTCTTTTCAGTCGACATGAAATTGACTGAATAGTTCACGCCTGTTTTTTATAACCTAACACAGGAACTAGACAATGGTCGATTCAAATGTCCGTGTCATAATATATTTATTAAAAAAGTCAACAATTTAACCATTCGATCTACCTGAAAATTCAAGATATGAATGTTTACTTATAAACCGTTATACGTGAAAGTAAAAGTCCTAATATTTTAGGTTTAAAATTTGAATATATTCTGTATCTTTGAACAAAGCTGTCCTTTTAAATGAGATTAATAATAGTAAAATAAAATGTCGTAATATACTGTATAAAGTGTTATTTTCGCTCCGTGTAATTTTCGCCCTTCTTCACTTGTAAAAGGTTTCGCCCCGTCTTGAATTCGCTCAGACAAGTTGAGACTTAGAATTCACCCAGTCTTAAATTCGCCCACTGACAACGAGGGCGAAAGGGGCGAAAATAAAACGGGGGCGAATATTTCCCTGTATACAGTATTTATTAAAGAATCTGAATGGTCAACAATTTACCCATTCGATCTACCGATATGAATGCTAAGTCATAATCTATTATTTGGTACAGTAGAAGACCTAATATTTTAGCTTTAAAATTTGAATACTTTCTGTATCTTTGAGCAAAGCTTTCCCTTTAAATGAGATTAGTATAGTCAAAAAAAAAAAAAAAAGAAAATGGCCACGACGATACATTCCCCTTCATAAATTGTTAATAATTACTTACGTGTTCGGTAATACTTCCAACCTGCATCGTCAGCAAATGTACTCTCTAGTCTACAAAAGGTATGGACGCGGCATTTGTGAACCATGGAGTTGAATCCAAAACATCCACAGTTCATCTGACTACAGAGAATTGTGCACATTATAGTTGAGGAACAGTTGACTTCTGATAGTAAATTGTCAACCACCTGCTTATTGACAAACTCCTGGTCAGCTTTATATTGTCGATAAAAAGTATCTTCCAAATGCACTCCATACATTAAGAAAACTAATGAAACTGAGAAGATGTTTCTAGTAAAATACATTTGTCACGGAATTGTTGATTTGGATCTGGTGGTTCTTAAAAAATGGTTTACTCTTGATAAGGTTTTTACTCAAACTAAATGCTTTATAAGTGTTGCCTAGCTAGCGTCATGCTTATCCTAATTGTGAATGCAAATAAATAATGCAATTCAATTAGAAATCAGCAGACTTCTAGAAAGAAATAAAATTGTGAATACTTAAATGCTTTTGACATGGTGTGAATAGATGATAAAATTCCCACAAATTATTCATGAACAAAGTCATTTGTCATTGGTCGAGAATACAAAACTTGCATAATACTTTTTACCAAATAATTCAAGGCCACTTAAAGAACATATCGATTTTGCTTTAAGAATGACAGAATTATCAATAAGATACGTTGTGAATGATCACTGAATCATACAAAAACATTGCTTAAATTGTTAAAGAAAGGCAGGTAGCAGATGTAAACTGACTATGATACAATTTTTTATTTATTTTGTTAATTTTTTAATTAAAACAAAGACATAGCTGGCCATTCAATGCCGTTTTGTTGGTTTCCGAAATAGAAAGGAACGATTTAAGTTTACGTTTAGTAGGCAAAGTGTACTTCCGAACGACATTCTTAAAGCTGCATGGTCCGATTGTTTTAGCTATTACAGTATCAAGTAATTTTCCATAAAAACCAATTATCTTAAAAAGTTATAAACTTTCGCCTATTTACACCAGCAGAATCGGTCTCCTGTCATAGTGAGAATTATTTAAAGTAAATAAAAATAATTTCTTTAAGGGATACAACTCCCCCACCAAAAAAAAAAAAACAAAAAAAACAAAAACAACAAAACAAAACAAACCAAAAAAAAAAAAAACCCCCCAAAAACAAATCAAAATGCATCATGGGAATGTTTAGAAAAGGGAACAGTTTGGTTTCGTCCCCCGAATGTTTGGGTTTATTCAAGCCGCATGCTATGCATCGATCGTAAACAAAACATACTTCAGAAATGATAGTGAATAAAATGAACATGCAGGTTTCTTTTTGATTTGCCAGAACTTTACCCGTATTTAGTCTCTATTAAAAGCGATGTCAAAGTCGTAATACAAAAATCCCCGCCTCGACATCAAGGGCGAATTTTAATATGAGGCGAAATAACGCGATAGCCGTTTTATGTCGTTTGTTTTGTAAAAAAAAATGTACATCATTTTTTTCATTGAAATATGATTAAGTGACGGGGAAAACTACTGGAATGTCTATTATTATACACATATTTAGCATAACTATGGTTTAAAAGCAAACACAAAATTTTATATAAAATCGGACCAAGCAGCTTTAAGCATACAAGGAAAAACAAAACATGATTAAAATCATTATTTAACTGTATAAATAAATCTCAATTCAAATACATCAAAATAATGTTCCTTAGTTATAAAACTATTAATTAAACATTTACAAAACAGCGCTGAACGTAATGTGTGCGCGAGTAGTGAAGTTTGCCGGATGCCTCATACGGGCGCATACCTGTGATCGGCTGAAGCTGATCACAAAAAAAAAAAAGAAAAAAAAAAAAGAAAAAAAGAAAAAAAAGAAGAAAAAACTGGATCAGCCTATTGCCATTTTTTATATCGGTTATCTGAAAGATCAAAATTAAATTAATCCGACAGTGGCCCCCTTTCCCTTCTTTTTTACATTTAGATGTGGCGTAAAATCAACACACCGGTTTGGCCGACAATTGTTAGCTTACTTAAACATGTATAATCTGTATGTATCAAATTATTTTGATATGTACAACTATCCAGAGCAATTAAACAGATCATTAAAAATCACACAGGAAACCCAGGCATTCATAATATTCGTGGCAAACACTCTTTTTAGCTACCTATTATGATATGTCGGTATTTTTTTTTATATATATACAACTGCATAATGAGCATGTGAATAGATCATTAAAAATTTCATAAATTAATGCATGGCAATTCAGAGATTCATAACGTCCATAGCACACAAAATATTCAGCTTCCTTATAAGGTACGTCTGTCTCAATTTTTATTTTGATATGTACATCTGTAATAATAAATTAAATAGTTTATTTTATATTACATTTGCAACTCAGGGATTTATAACATTTACGGCACACAAAAGTCCTGGTATTTGCCCATACTCTGGACATGTCCCATTTCCTGTGTAGGAACTCCCAAAGAACTGAATTGTAATATCGCTATGTTTGACGGTGTCAACGAAGTCCCCACTAAAAGTTTTCGGACCTTTCATTTTCACGCAAATTTTGTATCTCTCTTTGGCAAGAATTTCGCATGGCTTGTGGAATTTTATTGGAAATATCGGTTTACTGTCTTCAAATGTCGTCGGAGGTATATGTAATAAACAGTTGTTACTTGTTACGGAAGAAATTCGTACCTCAACAACATACGTGTAAGGAGTTTTTGAACTACCGTACAAGAGAATACCGCACAGCTCGACCGTTTTATCTACTTCAAAATCAATACAGTCCTCCATTCCATTTGCAGCCCAATCACATGTTTTACTTGTGTCCCTAACTCGCAAGATATTCGCAAGATTTCCTCGTTTATTTCGGTTAAACTTTGCATTTGGTATGTTTTCTCCGACATTGAGCCTCGATATCTCCATTTTTTCTTCGGCAGACAAAATTTCTTTCGGAGCTATGTCCCTCCAGAACGTCTCTAAGGAAAATAATGGAAATCGTATTTGAAACAGAAGGTCTCCTAACATCCGACGAATTTCCGCAGGATCGTTTTTGTCTTTTCCCTTCTTTATACATCCGTGTTCCGCCCAAAGCATCACTTTGTCATAGATTTTCTTTTCTTTTAAAAATAATCCATCAGATTGAATCAAACAAGTCAAGAACTCCCTGCTCATAGAAAGCAGACTTGGAGATTCAAATATCTTTCTTGAAATCGACTTCGACTCAGTAATGAAATTCACACACATTGAAAGTAATTTTGAGTTGTTAAATAGCTCGGCACTTTGAATAATAACAAATAGTGTGCTTTCGGTGATATTGGCTTCCAGAAATGCGTGGCATCGTTTAACGAGTTCGGTAACACAATATTTGTCCGCCACATACAAAGTCTCAACAACTGTATTCTCGTTGATTTCCGCGTCTCCGCAATAAATAAACCTAGGAAGAATAACAAATAATACAGACTCTGTAAAAAATTGTTTATCAATTTTTTTTATCATTAAATTATACTATTCTTTGTATTTTCTAACTAAATATCCTCAATGCAGACTGTTCTGCTTAAAAACCTGCGTTAATATTATACATATTTTTTTTTCAATACTAAAATGGATCTATTCTGTGAAGCTGTCAACAATTTTTTTTTTCAGAGTTCATCTTGAAAGTTTAAAAATGATACTTAAAATTAATAAATTTCACTGTAACAGTAATACATGCATGACATTTGTTATATTTCCGATTGTAGATTTTACTAATTATCAGCTTATAAATACATGTAAGTCATATATATGGTTTCTTAAATTCTAAAATAAAGTTTGCCCCCCTTTTTTTATCATTATATTATCCCATTCTTTATCTTTTCTAAATATTAAATATCTTCAATGAAAGAAATATGTTGTTTTAAAAAATACTCAACATTCTGTTAATGATATAGATATCATTGATACAAAAAATGGATCACAAATCTTTAAAGAATAAATATATTCCCAAGTAAAATTTCATTCCAAACTCTGTGCAATTCTGCTATATTATTCATAGTGGATTATGTCATACCTACCCTAAGAGAGCTTTAAATAAACTGGCATTTATAAATTCATCATCTATACATATGAGGTCACCGGTTTCCGGAAGGTGTCCAAATAACATGGCTTCAAACACAGAGCTTCTACTTGCAAGGATACACTTGTGTGCTTTGATCAATGTGTCGCCGACTTTGAATGTGACGTCACAATACAGCTCTTTAGATAGCATATATCTATTGCACTCAACAACACTCTTCTCAGTCCGCCAATCTCCATGTGACAAACTCGCCATTTAGTTTATTTACTTCATTATGATCCATCCTATTAAGAAAATAGAAATTAAAACAAATATTAAGATTATATAATGCAGCCGCCTTTAAGGTCTGAGTCTATTAGCCCCATAAACGACAGATTCATTCTCAATTTAAAATGTCAATATAATTCAAGTACATGTACAATAACAACGTACTTAAATTTATCGATTGAAACTGTGTTTGATGTATGGGACTTTTGATAAAGTGTCTATGTATAAAAAAAAAATGTTATACATATGAAAACAATAGACAATAATGAACAATCGGCATTGTTAAAGCACGTCTTATAACGTTTGTTTAAGAAATAAAGTACGATTGTTCGTGAATGTTGCAGAATAACCTCCGAAGTCGAGAAATATTGTTTTGAAATATAAAAGCCTAAGCGTTAGCGGAGACATTTATATTTCAAACAACATTTCGAGACCAAGGAGTTATTCTGCAGCATTCACGATAACAAGACCTTTATTTCTATTCTACTAATAGCTTAGATTTTCTACTGATCGTTTCGGTTATAGAGAGACGATCTAGGTCATTTAGACGACTGTTCCTTGTAACCTAAACGGTTTAGTAAAAGCTTACATGTATATCGATCACAGACTGCCGATTGGAAGGAAATGAAGACGACGGATTTTTTTTCGTTGGATATTTAATACACCCTACTTTTTTATAAGATATCTTTGAATCATATTCCTTCAAATTGAAAGGGTAATTTAATACACTTATTAATACTACACGTTATTGTTTATGTAAAAACAGGCACTGCAAAAGTGTTATGGATTGAGGTCCTTGAACAGTCGCAGAGAGCTTTTGAAAATCAACATTTGAAACAATACATATGCATCGTTTTGACTGGAATTAAGGCATGAAATTGACATGATTTTAAACTTTTTATGCTCTGAAGTTATACTTTCATGGTCAGTGCGAGGCTAAAATGTTTTTCTGATCTGGAAATTAACCGATGACGTTCGTGCTATATGCATATTGGAGAATAATGGCTGCGGCATCTTTTTGATCTCGGCAAAAGCTGTTGTAACATTAAAATAAATTGAAGGTTGGCCGCAACCTGTGCTCGTATTGTCTATCAAGATATTTAAATGAAAGCTCACAATATGTCCCGAACAGGTGCCCGTAGCGTCTTTTGAATTACATGTATTTAAAACGAAAGTTGAAATATTATGCAACAAAAATCGAGATGAAATATAAATCAACGTATTGATGTAATTGCAAAAACAATCTATTTAGATCAACAGCCTTACAAGATGTTTACCAACAACTTGAAAGTGCTTTAACTGACGAAATTGATGTGATCATTCCATATTGAAATACAAGTTATACAATTTAAAACATTGAATGTCAATTGCCAAAAAGTGAGAAAAAAATGCAAGTAGCTACGCGAATATACTAAATGCGTTCAACTTGGCAATAAAAAACATGTGACGACAGTGTGTAAGTAATGGAATAGATTAAAACGTAAACAAACCCAGTATATAGGTCAATCCCCGATGTTTGTTGTTCTTCGGTATGGAAGACCGTAACCAACACATATTTTAATTTTAGTTCTACGTAGCTTCACAAGAATAGCCCATTAGGTAATTGTCACGCACATAACTAATGAACCTCATTAAATCCCTACTTAGTGCTTACATATATTAATTTTGTTTACAAAGTAATATATGTATAGATTTAGTGATAAAACCGATTAGGTGTAAATTATACAAAATGTAGCACATGGTTTTAATAATAGTTATACTACTAGAATTGTAAATTTCATTTCGCAGTAATGTCGGTAAAGATAATATATTTGAAAAAAAAAATTGGTATGCGTGCGTGTCTCGCATTTTTTTTTTATTATCGGTTTCTATGTAAAACACACAAACGATCTTAGCTATTATCAAACTCGATAAAAGATGAACTATTTGATACTCAATGTTTTTACTTCAATTTTTTAAATTTTTTTTACTACGCAATTGTGTACGTACTGTAATACAGATTTACGAATATTTATATTTAAGAATATGTTTTATTACATCATTTTGATATGCTTCATTTATTGTTTAAGAAAAATATCATTACTTATTTTCTGTTCTAGATTAGAAGTTTTCTTTTTGCCTTTATTTGATGTAGAAGTTTTCTTTTTGCATTTGTTTTATGCATCACTAAATATGTTTTAAATTTACAATGGCATAAGAGCATGTTTGGAACACACGGCATATATTCATTATCAGGAGGGTGCTAAGCCCCTGAAAGTCGAATGGTAAATTTTTTTTTAATTTTATATATGATTGATTTATTTACATTCATTTTTAGTTGTAATTGTTTGTTCACCGTTGAAAAGATATAGTTGATATATTTTTTTTAACTTTTCAAGCTGGCTAGTGTTATGAGAGAGGCGGAACAAATAAAGGTAATGTTAAGAATATCACATGGTTAAGCGATAACCAATTCAAGTCGCTTTATTTTCTCTTAATATCCAAATGGACATGCGGGTATAGTATAAAAATGATACATTATTTGCATACATTAGTCAGATATTTACAGTCCATATACTATGCAAAACGGCGAATGAATTTTAAGTTGATAGAAAGTCAAGGATCCTATTTGTTATGATAAAAAAAAAAATAGGCAAATTTCAATATGCGCTGACATAAGACCTTTAAAAGCATAATTTGTATATAGTTGTTACCCTAATATCACCTTTGCTGGCCAAAACTGTACTGGATTTTTTAATGATAGGTAGAGTTGCATTAAAAAAAACCCCCCCAAAACCAACACATTTTCGGTGTCCTTGTCGACCATTTTGTTTTAGGGGCATTTCAATTACCAATGGTAACCTCGCTATATACACTAAATATTAAAAACTTCATACGTGTATATAGACATAATTAACCAGAAAGAAAAAAAATGTTAACATTAAAACTGCATGCACATTTCTTTATTTGTCATTTAGGAATGAAACACACGAGTCCTGGTATTTGTCCGTGCGATGCACATGTCCCGTTTCCTGTATATGCACTATCAAAGAATTTAATTGTAAAATCACAATGAGTGTAAGAATCACAGAAATATGCAGAGAAACTCTTCTTCTGACCTTTCATTTTGACCGAAATTTGGTATCTCTCGAATGGAGTAATATGGCATGGTTTGTCAAATTTTATTTCAAATATTTGATCCTTCCCTGTAACTGCAATTTGAGGAATGTGTAACAAACAACGGTTACCGTCTGATATAGACGAGATTCGAACTTCTACAACGTATATGTAAGAATCTAAACTACCGAACAGTAAAATTCCGTGTAGCTGAAATGCCTTGTTTGCTTCAAAATCAATGGCATCAATCTCTCCATTCAAATTCCAATCACACGTTGGTGTACTTTCCCTGTGAATTCGATATATGTTCATCACCATGTTCCTTTCTTTTTTCTTAAAAACGGCATTTTGTACTGTTTGTCCAATAAAATGATCTGATATCTCTTTTACCTCTTTGTCAGACAGTATTTTCAAAGGAACAATGTCAATGAAAAACGACGCAGATGACATTAGAGGAAATCGTATATGAAACAAAAGATCTCCCAACATCCGACGCAATTCCGAAGGATCCATTGGGTCTTTTTCAGCATTAATACACCGTTCTTTTGCCCAATGTAGCAATGAGTCAAATATCGTTTTTTCATCAAGAGGCAGTCTGTCAGATTGAATCAATTTACCTAAACAGTGTTCGCTGAGGTCTAGAAAACTTTGAGATTCAAAAACATTTCTCGAAACAAACAAAGACTCGTATATTTCATTCTGACATTTTTGAAATAATCCATGCATATTAAAGGACAAGGCATGCTCTAAAATAACACACATGTTGCCCTCTGTTATATGGGTTTCAAGGAAAGACTGGCATTTTCTTAATAGTTCAGTGATGCCATATTTTTCCGCAGCATAGAGAATCCCGGTAACTGAATCTTCCTTGATTTCCGCTTCCTCAAAATACAGAAATCTGAAAAATTATTAAAAAAGTATCATACCAAATTTTGATATTTTCACAACAACGGTGAACAGTAAGAATCTATTCTTCAGTTTGATATATATTGAATTCTCAATAAAAAATATCTAACGGAATGTTAAAACAAATACTAAAATAACTAAGAAAACTAAATTAATTAGATATTTATCAAAACGTAAAACTATCTTAAATCATTCAGACCTCAATATTGTACCAAATATTTCAGCCTCAATATCTGGTACATCTATGACGTCACTGGTTTCCCATAGACTTCCAAATAGCATGATTTCAAACACATTGCTTCTACTGGCTAGGACATATTTGTGAGCTTTGATCTCCACTCGTGCCATACCAACTCTGAATGTGACGTCACAATACAGTTGGTTTAAAAACATGTACTTGTTGCATTCAGTAACACTTTTTTCCGCCTGCCAATCTTCGTGTGTGCCATGTGCCATTTCTTCTGTTCTTAATAAAAAAAATATAATGGTTTGAAAACAATATTAGAATGAAAAATTAAACTGCTGTAAAATTATGAACTACTCTCTCTCTCTCTCTCTTCTCTCTCTCTCTCTCTCTCTCTCTCTCTCTCTCTCTATATATATATATATATATATAAATTGTTTTCTTCTATAACTAACAGAACAGTTAATGTACACATAATAATTCTGTTCAGCCGTAGATATAGAAATAAAATTTGCATTAAACTCCAGAAACATACATAAAGATGACATAAAATATCCCATTACGTATTTGTCAAATCAAATTTCAAATATATTAAACTGACAATTTCTTTTCTTTTACAATAAAGTGTTTTAAACATTAAAAAGATATCAAAATGCTGTCAGTCGAAAAAAGAGGGTAATTGATAAAAACTGGAAATAAAAAGTCATCCAAATCAATGTCTTATAGAGAAGTTTACGGTGCAATAAAAAATTGATCATCGCATGATTTGAATTATTTGTAAAGAAATATTCATATCATTAAATACGATAAAGCTAACTTTATTTCCCAAACAAGTGTCCGTAAAGTTGTTTAAGCACATTTTCAAAAGAAAAAGTAAAACAGAGAATACCCCAATTCATTAAACATTTTTACATTCACTTTAATAAATTCTAACAAACTAGATGTGTAAAATAAACTATATTTAGATTATGTATAAAAATACAAATACCGGATATGTATTTAAAACGAAAGTAAAATAAAAACTCATACACTTAATCAAACTGCATATTATTAAAATCCATTGAAACTTTAAACAAAGAATTACTAAACGTTTTGAATAAATCTAACACTTTTACGTAGCATGGATGTTTTGTAACAATTTCAAAATGTATACAAACTAAGAACAAACAAGTTCCACGTACCTAAGGAGGTCAACCCCGGCCCCGGAACCCGGAAAGAAGGATTTTTTATGGAACGTCGTTGTCATCAACAGATCAACATTTTTTTTTTTTTTAAATTTGTAAATCATAGAATGGATTTAAAATTAGTTGATAAAAACAGTGCTATATAACTACAGAAAAAAATACATATCTATTAGAATGGATAACTTTCATGAGCTCAGACTCTCATTGAAAGATGTAAATTCTTGAACTCTTTGAAACCAATATCTTTATTGTTTTTTTAGCTTCTGATACTGTGGTCGAAAGCTTTGAAAAGGATTTCTCAACATTTATGCAGCATGTTATTGAAGTGGTCAGTGTTTAATGATAACATATCATCTAAGGCGGCTCGATGGTCAACAAGTTGGGGCTTGAAGAGGCGAAAATGATTGTTTTAGTTGTTTCCTTCACATGTTTAATATTTTAGTTTTCATAGAAAAAAAAATTCGGATCGATGCTAATTTTCAGATGGATTATTTGACAAAAAGCGCAAAACTAGTTGAAATTGAGTCATCTGCTGAAAATACTTTCATCCTTCCTCTTACTATGGAGCTAACACGTAAGTTAAGATATAGCATATTCATAATTATGAAAATAATTGAAACACCTGAAATATCATTTCTTTCCAGTATATATATCTGATAAACACCTGACAAACATATTTATCCCTAAACAAAACATAATATAGTTAATTTTCAATTAACTCAATTGTATCATATGGTAGATTCATGCAGCCTCCTCTTTCCAATTACAGTAAAACACGCTTATAACGAAGTGCCGGAACGGGTGATTTTACTTCGTTATAATTTGTTATATCCGTCAAGTTTACAACATATTATATAGTCATGGGGAATGAAAATCACTTCGCTGTAAGCGTCAATTCATTATAAGCGTGTTCGCTATAACCGTGTTTTACTGTAATGCTTTTTCAATAACGTTGTGTAAGTAACGGAATAAACTAAAACGTAAACAAACCCAGTATATAGGTCAATCACGGAATGTTTGTAGTTCTTCCATTTGGAAGACCACAATTTTCAATTTTAATTCTTCGTCACAAAAATAACTCATCAAGTAATTGCCACACACATTACTTACATAAACATCATTAAATCCCCTACTAAATACATGCTTATATTGTCTTTATTTACAAATTTCAAGTTCAAGTTCAAGGTCAAGTTCTTTATTCCAAGAGACAAATATCTCATAGTTTATACATGTAAACATACATATTAAATACAATAGGATAGCAATATACAAAATGTACATAATCAATTTTGATTATTCACATTAAGAGTTCGATGCTTGTTGGTATAATATAAATATTTCCCTAAATTACATAGTTCTTTAGTATTTGAGAAAGATAGTAACTGTATAACGTTATACACACTTAGTTTTCGGGAGTAGTATTTTTTAATATACATGTACTTTTATTTTAAACTACGAAGTGATGGACAAATAGGTAAAAAATGAAATTCATCTTCAATATCATTTAAGTTACAAAAGTCACATTTTCGACAATCACGTGTTAAATTATCATACCTCCCTGTTTCAATCTTTAAGTCATGTGAAGACAACCGTAATCGTGTAATTAATTTACGATATTTTACTTGAATTGATTTCTTTAGATAAGTTTGTAAACAAAAGAAATCAACAACATGTTTATACAATATACATTTTGACGCATTGCTTATATCGTTAACAACTTTTTTGTTTAAAGACATCACACATTCTATCATATATAATATCTAAAACAGCAGATTCTTTCATAGTACTGTGATATAAATTGGCCAAGCCTAAGGTGCACAATTCTTTCCTAACATTTGAAATCCATGTGTCATTATTTTTCACCATGTCTTCGTAGCAAGCTTTTAAAATACAGTTTTTACTGTTTCTTAATTTTAACCAGTATTTAAAAAAAATTGTTTCCTGAATATATCTAGTGGAAATCTACCTAATTCATAGTACACTACACTGTTGCAAGTATTTTTCCTGACACCCAAAACCCTCTTACAAAAATTTATAAATTTATTTATGGGATCCCCAAATTTCAGCACCATAGCTTAGCACACTTTTTACATAGGTATTAAAAACATTTAATTGAGTTTCAACATTAAAATTCAAATCTTTCATTTTACTGGATATGCTGAACATTGCTTTATTTCCCTGTACTGCACAGTATTTACAAAGTTATATGCATAGAATTAATGACAAAACCAATAGGGTGTAAACTACTGCAAATGTCAAACATTAAAAAATGAATTTAATAATACATGTATGCTTCTAAAATTGTTAAATTTCAGTCAGAGTGATGTGAGTAAACATTATAAAATTGGTACCCCCCCCCCCCAAAAAAACCCCCAAAAAACAAACCCCCCCCCCCCAAAAAAAACAACAAACCAAACAAACAAAACTAAACAAACAACAACAACAAAATAACCCCAGAACACTCCCCCCTTCAAAAAA
>WFKH01011926.1:45530741-45554959 GCA_016163765.1 Magallana hongkongensis
AAAAAACCAAAAAACAAACAAACAAACAAACCAAAAACCACACATCAAAGATGCCTATGTGTCATGAATTCTGTTCATTATCGGTTGTTATTAGCACATGCTAAAAATCCTTAAACTTTAGGGAATTGCTTACACAATCATTAATGTTATTTGCCGAACTGGGTTTTCAGCCGGATTAAATACAATTTTAGTCTAAATTAAACTCGATAAAAGATAAAAACATTTTTATCTTTGATGCAATTTTATAAGTACTGTCATACAGATTTACGGCTGGAACTTTTGTACAATACACGGTAATTAAACAGATTATTTAGAATTTTGATAGCTGGCTTATTCTTGATACGATTATGCCTGCAATATAAAGATATGTTTATATCATTCTGATATTATATATATTGATTGTTTAACAAAAAAGTATCATTTAATATTTCTAGTTCTAGATTGGATGTTTTTTATTTTTTTTTTTTTCATTTATTTAAGGTAATTATCTATACGTCACAAAACAACGTCTGACGTAATTCACGCGTTATTACGTCTTGTCCGTGCCTGATCTATTTGAGACCTAATAGATGTATTTAACAAAGAAACCAAGCTCACCTAAAATTGATTTAAAGCAAATCTGTTAAAAATCCTAACAACTGCAATCAATTATTAATCAACGGATTGAAAACATGACTGGGTTGTGTTGATTGCGTACACTTTTTGGAAATATAGACCGCTTACTTTTTTCCTGTATAAACAGCACTGCATTGTAAGGTTGAATTTAATCCGAATCTGAACATTAATCTCTGAACGTCCATAAACATCCAAAATGAAATCCCGGCCGAGATCGATTCCGGTGCAATAAGGAGGATAAATGCACAAAGGGGAATAATTTGACGTACTTGTTAAAGCTATATCATCTTTATTCTCTACGCATAGCAACGTGAATAAATATATTTTCCCTAAAAATTGTTTTTAGAATTAAAATTATACGTTAAATATAAGTTATTTAATTTTTTAAAACAGTCTTTAAAACCAGTAAAAATAATTGAATAGAGGGTTTGTCTTGAAAGCATATCAGGTAATTAGCGTTTTCCGCATTTCTAAATACCGATCTCGATCCATAATACTTACCGATATCCAAAAGAAACATCTTATGCGATTTATATAATACAGATTGATCAACGGTTCGTTTAAATCATGTTTTCTATTTAACAAAAAGCTATACATACTTTTTTAGAGAAATGAAATGATAAACATATGCACAATTTTATTTTTACGGAACTTTTTTCAAAATACATATTTTAATGAAATTTACCTAAAATACGCCCATTGTGATCCTAAAAAGGCCGGTCCTTCGGGTAATTTTATTTTTTTATTGATAAAGGGCCTTAAGGGGTAAACATTATCAATATTTCAGAGAATTCTGTAGGTAAATAAAATTATAAGAGATTAAATTCTCTTTAAAAATTTGTTTAATTTTATCTCATTTGTAAGCAAATTTATCAATTTTTTAATAAAAAAGCAAGTGCAACATGAAATTATTTGTTTTGAAAAATAAATTTGTTCATATTACATAGGATATCAGACAAAAAATGATTTTCTAAAGGTCAAATTTCAGGCTTAGGCTAATATTCTTAATGTATGAAAAAAGCACCATTTTTCGCAATCGGTTCTATTTTTAGTAACGGCCCTAGCTTTTATGATACCGATAGACTAGCCAACTGGGTAAAATTTGATAAGAATATATCCCAAGATACATGTTTGAGGAATTTGAAAAAATTCTGTAGGTATTTTATTTATGCAGTGGGGTATGGATCATTACCTTAATGCAAAAACATTTCTGTAATATACCGCCTATTTTGATTTTCATGACGGTGCGACGCCTCAAAAAGTCGAAAGTTGATTTTATTTCATTTCATATATGTTGTTAACTAACAACTTTTATTTAAATTTTTGTTGACCGTTGAAAAGAAATGTTGATTTTTCAGCCAATCAAAATAGTTGGCTAATGATATGAAATAAGCGAAACTAAATACATGAAATATTTAAAAATATCACATAATTACATGTACGTGACAACCTATTCAATTCAAGTCACTTTATTTTCTGATAATATCAAATTGGTAAATAGGAGTATAGTATACAGTTTATACGTCAGTGCATACATTAGTCAGATAGATACATTTAATATGAAAAAATATGTAAGAAGGCAAATAGATTTAAAGTGGATAGAAAATGAAGTTCGGGGAAGGGGGAAAATCACATATTTTCAACAACAACAACAACAACAACAACAACAACAACAACAACAAATCTACTTTTAAAAAAGCCATTACCTAAGATCTTTAAAAACATAATTACACTGGTTTGTATATAGCAGTTAACCTAATAAATTCAGCGGTGATAAGCGAGTGCATTGTCCACTGCGCTACTTGGACATCCTAAGATCTTTAAGAACATAATTACATTTGGTTTGTATTTAGATGTTACCCTAATAATTTCTTTCATATTTAATCCATTTTCTCTACTATAGCGTGACATTCATCAGCAATTAAGTATCATTTGTACATGTATGCCTGTACAAAACAAATTATTAGCATTTTATACGATGAATCAGTCAAGAAACGTCAATGATAAAATATTGCACCTTCGCACACGAGTAATATTCATTTAAAATTTGATAAAACCAGCATACGTTCAATCAATGCATGCGCATGACAAGTTGAATGCTGCCAAGAATTGAACCTGGAACTCCATAATACATTAAAGGGGCATGGTCGGGAAATGAGTCAAATTTTATTTTTCTATTTTTATTGTTTACAATGCTTTAGTAATGCATATTTAACGATCAGCCAAAAGGTGAGTGTCAGTCATAGAGTTCTAATTAATATACAGAGCTCAAAATTCCTTGTTATGTAAAGAAGGCTTGTGCTTTGTTTCTATTTTACATTGGTTTAATGTGAAAGGGTTTTTTTCAGCTGTCTCCTAATTTGTTCTTGAATAAAGATTAACAGTTTTTAGAGTTTGCCACAATCATTTAACGTATAAGCCTGGAATTTGCATTTTTTACATTCAAAATGTAAACATAAACACGACCTGAGTTAAAAATTAAACAAAAAGAAAAAGAATAGGCCTACATTGATTGCATAATATAGATCTAAGCATGCACTGCGATACTTCTGATTGAATTAAATCTAAAACACATTTGCTCTTTTCGTATAAAGAATTCAACAACGATCTAAACTCATTCATTTTGAGGTGCTTCTTTTGTACACATGTAAAAAACAGTATTGTTTGTTTAATGGTAGCTAGGATTACATAACGAAAACAGAAAACATAAAAAAATATTCATGTCCGTGTCTACAATTGTGTTTTTAGGACATATAGGTCATCAATTGTAACCTCGCAAACACGCTACACTAAATATGATACTAGAACAGTTCCAGTGGAACTAATACCCGCGCTAATTTGAAATGGGGCAAATGTGAATTTCACGGGAAAAATGAATCATGAATGTTTTTGACAAATTAATAAAAAAAAATCTGGAAAGGAAAAAAATCTCTTCACAACTATTTTTTTAAATTAAAACTTACAGCTTTTCTGGCCAAATGGTTTTTGAGCAAAAAAAGTTTTAAAGATAAACATGTGTTCCTATGTTAAAATTCGACCCCCATTGTGGGTCCATTGTGGCCTACCCAACCCCATGCTTCCACACAAGTAACATCATTCTGGCCAAATGATTTTAAAGAAGACTTTTAAAGATTATTCTCAAAATATTCCTATGTAAAATATTTGACCTCCATTATGTTTCCATCTTACCCACAGGAATCATAATTTGAACAAACTTGAATTTACACTTTCTGAATTGCTTCAACACAAGTTACGGCTTTGCTGGCCAAATGGCTTTAGAGAAAACGTTTTCCTCTTTATATTCCTTATTTAAAATTTAACCTTCTCCCCCATTGTGACCCCATCATACCACTGAGGATCATGATTAAACAAACTGGAATCTGCACTATCTTATGATGCTTCCACACAAGTGACTGTCTTTCTGGCCAACTGGTTTTTGAGAAGATTTTTGAAAAATACCAAATTCCAAATAATGCTTATAGTCTCCCCTTTAAAGACGATCTGGTCCTTTATTAAAACAACCTTGAAAGACCTTCCCCAAACTTCATCATTATTTTTCTATTGTCCTCTATTAGACTGCTTATTGCAAAATTTGAAGAAGAAATATGACACAACACTTTCATTGTACTGTAAAACGAAAAAAGTACAACGCATATATCTAATATTATATTGCTTCTAGCAATTGAAGTTACCGGCATAAATCAACTATTAATATAATTATTACATATTCCTTTTTTACGGTTCAAAATACAATGTACATATTGTGGACATAGTAAAGAATGCGATGAACTCATCAAAATCCTAGTGTGATACTTAAGATCAAAAAGGATGATTGTGGTGTTATTACGTTGCAAATTAACGAGGCCTGAAATACCTTTTCCTAACAATGAAAAGTCGTATTTCAACAACTTTAATTACAAATTGTTGGATGTAAAATACAATGCGTTGTATATACAAACTGATGAAAACAGACTTATTATGCCCAATTTAATGAGCAAATGCATATAGTTACATATGAATGCCTTTAAACACAAATAAGTAATTCAGCACACAAAGAGCCCTCCATATTCAGTTGTTTAAAATCAATGCAAGACAATTTCGTGATTGCTTATGGGAGACCAAACTTAAGGAAATAGAAAAAGAAATAAAAAGACAGGGCTTTCTTCAATCTCATTTAAATACAGCTAAAACAATAGTACAAAGCGCCTTGCGCTATTGTAGATATCTCTATTTTAATCAGATCGGGCTTTCTTTCCATATAACCCACGGGTTTATTTATATTCTGACAAACCAACTTATGGAGCTCATGCTATCAAGGGGGACGCATTTTGGAAATGTGTATTTGATTTGTATTAGATATTTTTGAATAATTTGTAGAATTTCAAAATTACTTTAAATATATAATTCTCGATTAAGGTTATAAGTAATGAATTTAGATAAAATGCATTATTTTTACAAATTCCATTAAGCAAATATTTTGGGAGAATGTAAAAGGATAATATGAAGATTTTAAGATAGAAAAAGTAGCGCTCGATGTTTTCTATCCGGATCTCGATGTTTGAAATTTCCTTGTACATGTAATAAAAGGTGTGTTTTTAGAAGGGCCTTGAACTTCTTAAACTAAAGATGATATTATTATTAAATTTATAAATTTTAACCCCAAGGGAGGGCTATTGATGTTTCCGAGCCCGATGACTAAAATCGCCTGAAAATGAATGCTAGTACATGTATTGTGTTTTCAGTATGGCCCGGATCTCTCTTACTAGAGATGGTACTATGACACGTGATTCAAAGTGATTGACCACAGAAAAATTTTGCTTCCAAATACTTATGATACATTAAATATTGCTAGCAATAAAATTCACTATTAAATTGCAAATTACGTTTAAAAATTAATCTTTTGATTAAAATTTATCTGTCTATTATCTATCTAAACGCAATTCTGTCTACCAGGCTGAAGCTAGCAGCCACTAACAGGACCTTTAGATGCATTCATTACAAGTTCGGGTGAGCTAAATGAACATTTGTAGATGTCACAGACGCCTTGTTAAGCTTGTAATGAATACATCTAATGAGAGGAATCTTCTAATCCCTAGTGTTTATTATTGTGATCAAAATCGAAAGATATATAAATTATTGAAATGATACCTAACCCCTGGGAACCACCTCGTGGTATCCCTACAGCCCAAAACTGAGGAGGGAAATGATAGCCCTATACCCCTACCCTTGTATTTTTTGATGCCCCCTTCAAAGATAAGGGATATAATCATGCTTATTTTACCCCTATACCATTGTGAAATGTTAAAAAATGAAAAAAAGTTCGGGTGAACTAAATGGACCCTTGTAGGTGTCATAACTTTATTGCTGAGGCAAAATAGATTTCTAATTTGCTTTAAAATTTGGTGCGTTTCCGCCTGCGTCAGGCGTTGATTTCTGTATGAGATAAAACACCGTATATTTGACTGTCCCTCTATTAAAAATTTTACCTTTTAAAGTTTAATGTTTATTGTTTCCTGTAAGTAAAAAGCTTTGGGCTTGATTTCAAGGTACATTTGTAACTTCTTTGTGCATCATTTGGGTCCTATAAAGCTAGCAATAATCTAGCGACATCGTTAGCAGATATAAACACTTAAATTCCATTTTGTTTTCAATAAAAATGTGTTTGAAGCATTTTTTTTTTGTGACGGTAAGGGCGCAGTTTGATTTATCTGGTACCTTTCCATTTTTTTAAAACTACATTTAAATTTAAGATAAGCGTCTATGGCATTATAAGTATCATTACATATGAACCGTAGAAAAAGATAAATTTTTAATTGTTTTTCTATTATATACGTAACAATCCTTCTCCGAGCGAGCTTTTCTGGCTCCGAAGTTGACAAACATTAAACATATTTATTCATGCATTAATATTCTTGATATCATTTATGATATGCCAACGACAAAGCAAAAAGTAATTTCTTTTCGAGTACTTGCAGTACATTAATGACATTTCTTATTTGCAGCTAGCATCAACGGGCTTTGTGACTGCTGTTAGTGGTTATTAGCTTTAGCCTTAATTTTTGTCTGTCTGTATAAACACGACATCTACCTAGAGAAAAAGATATTTTTCTATCTTTTATTTACGGATAATTATGTTTTAAAGATTTCTTTCACTCTATCTTCTATCCTCATATGTATGTATGTATGTATGTATGTATGTATGTATGTATGTATGTATGTATGTATGTATGTATGTATGTATCTATCTGTCTGTCTATCTATCTGTCTGTCTGTCTTTATTAAGTTTCATCATTGATACTACTAATGCTGAGCAGATATAGGGATATGAAATTGTGTTATTTCCTAAAAGACTGCTTTCAATTTCACAATTTTGTATCAATAAAGGGTGCAACTGCATCGCTGAAAGATAAAAAATTTGTATCATTAGCTGTTGAGGGTGTAGATATTTGCTTGTTTTACTAAGCGTTGGGGCTGTTGTGCATTTGTAACGCTTAATGATACCATATTATCATTAAGCGGCGATGTATCTTTAGCCGTTGACGATGTCAACTGTTAATGAAATGATTTATAGCATAAGGCGTTGCAGTTATAACGCTTAATGCTATGTATATCATTAAACGTCGTTGTATGATTAACGGTTTTACATGGCGTCTAGCGTACAGGGCTGGTTGTATCATCTTCAAATGGCGTTCAACATATGTACAAAGTACAAAGTCTATAGTGGAATAAAAAGAAAGACAGACGGACAAGGTGATTTCAAAATACCCTTCGTTTGCGGTGGGTATAAAAGTTTGCATATATAAACATGCACCAAAACTTTGTCTTTTCATAATTAATTCTACACAATGTACCTGCAAAACCATAACTTTAATTTAGACATTCAATCTACACACAAGCCCTGGTATTTGTCCGAACAACTCGCAAGTCCCATTTCCGGTATATGAACTTTCAAAGAATCGAATTGAAAAATCCCCATGAGTGCAAGACTCACAAAAATCACCAAAAAAACTATTTGGACCTTTCATTCTAACAGAAATTTTATATCTCTCATTTGGATGAATTTGGCATGGATTGTCAAATTCTATTGGAAATATCTGTTCAGATCCTGTAACTGTCAACAGAGGAGTTTGTAGCAAATAGGAGTTTTTGTTTGTTACAGACGAGATGCGTACTTTCACATCGTATCTGTAGGGAACATCAGGACTACCGTAGAGTAGAATACCGTGTAACAGAATTGGTTTGTTTGCTTCAAAGTCAATGGCATCTTCTTCTCCATTTAAAGTCCAATTCCATGTTGGTGCACTCGTTTTCTTAAATCGGTATAGATTTATAGTCAGGTTTCGATTTTTCATTTTAAAAACGCAATTTTCCACGTGTTCGCCAAGTATAAGATTTGATATCGCACCTGTTTCGTCGTCAGACAATATTTTCGTAGGGACTATTTCATTCATAAATATATCAAATGCCATTACTGGAAATCGTATGTGAAACAAAAGATCTCCTAACATTTTGCGCAATTCCGTAGGATCTTCAGGGTTTTCTCCTTTATTTTTACACATTGCTTTGGCCCTATGTAGTAATAAGTCAAATATCGTTTTTTCATCAAGAGGCAGTCTATCAGACCCAATCAATTCAACTAAACATTGCATGCCGAGATGATTATAACTCAGTGATTTCAGTGCCTTTCTCGATACAAAAATAGACTCGTACACGAAATTCTGACATTTCGAAAACAGTTCCTTCATGTTATAAAATGCTGCATTTTCCATAATGACACACACGTTGTCTTCTGTTATATTCGATTCGAAGAATGATTGGCAATCGTTGAATAGTTCAGTAATTCCGTATTTCTCTGCTGCATAAATTATTCTCGTAACGTTGTTCTCAGTGATATCTTTTTCCTCGTAGTAAACAAATCTAAAATGTTATTACAAAATATGGTGAAGCCTTACTACATTGTCAACAATTTTTGCACCTACAGTATAAACCTCACTGACAAAAAAATTAATTATTGTTGTCTCTAAACAATATAATTATATGTAACTAGTAACTGGAATATTCCTCTTTGTTTAAATAAAGACCCAACTATTTGATGTCTTACAAACCTTAGTATTGCACGGAATATCTCTGGTTCTATATCTGGTGTGTTGATGAAGTCACTGTCTTCTGACAGGTTTCCGTACAACATAGCCGCAAACACATCACTTCTACTGGCTAGGACATACTTGTGAGCTTTGATCTCCGTTCCCATATCTCCAACTTTGAATAAAACATCACAGTAGAGCTCGTTGGATAGCATAAACCTGTTGCATTCTAAAACGTTCTTTCCTGCCTGCCAGTTTTCGCGCGATGAATGTGGCATTTTGTCTGTTGTGGCTAAAATGAATCCAATTTCAAGGGATTTTAAAGAAAAATATTATGTGAAAACTGCAAGAAATACAGATGACCATTATTATTTCGTGTTAAAGTTTGAATATACTCAAGAAAATTTATGGTTTTTTTTTAACAATTTGTAACATAACATGAATATTTAATTGATCATACTGGTTCAAATTATCAATTATTACATGTAGTAGATTTGATGTTATAAACACGAATATCTTCCCCTAGACACAAGCATATTTTTAAATCTATTAAATCAGAGGAAAAAAACCGGACAAGTAAAATGCATGTACAGGTTAAGCTGTACTATTGGTATATTAGAAATTAAATTTTACCATAGGCACTTGAATCATACGGTAGGCCTATTGACAATAACACAAGTGCTCCATCTTTTTTCAAGACTAATAATGCAGGTCACCAATTCATTCCTCAATATCTTTATTTACGATCCATATATCGCCACTGTAAAACATCCAATGCATAGCGGAAACCCGCTTCTAACACCCCTAACTTTCTTCCTTAACTCAGACCCTGGAAAACCCTGACAATTGTCCTAAAAATTGCATGGTTTAGCACTCAAGAAAAAAGTTAACAGCATATATAGAACTTCCGCGGTTTAACGATCGCAAAATGTTAAATATATTCTCATTCATTTGCTTACTTAATGCTAGATTTTATAACCATATTTTATTAAAATATTCAATAATTTTACCAATATTATCACAACATTGTCATTTTGCACAAATTTGTACAGAACCCTCGTGTAAAACCTTAAAAATAATACGGATTTCTAATTTAGACCCAAATGATAATCCGGATTTCTCTTGTATACATTCTAATGAATTGAAAACACCTGAGAGTACCACAATGAATGAGATCATGTGTAATTTTAGAATCAATTAAAGCAAAATTTAGATCAACAAAAATTTGAAGCAACATTATAAGTATGACCCAAATTTGACCATACTGCTGAATTAAATTCAATGGTTTCTTTCACAAATCAAATAACAATATTCTGAAGATTGCTAAAATATCTAGGTATACTAAATCTGTTAAAAAACTGGACTCAGTTCTTAAGTGTTAAATTTGAGTAAATTATCTGCAGACCAGTTACGTTGATTAAACCCATTTTCTATAAAAAACGAAAGTAATTTTTCAATACAATTATTTTTACTATTAATAAAAAAATAACTTTTAAAGGGGCATTGTCAGGATTTTGTTCAAATTTTATTTTTCTATTTGTATTGTTTATAATGCTTTAGTAATGCATTTCTAATGATCACTCATATTTTGAATGTCAGTTGTAGAGTTAAAACCAAGACAAACAGCCTAAAATACTTGGTTTTGTAAACAAGGCTCGTGCCATGTTTTTGTTTTCATTGGTTCAATATACCGGTAAAAACTCTTCTTCATGCTGAATTTTTTTTTCTACCTGCTAATTTGTTTTAACATAAATAAACTGTTCCAAGCGTTTGTCACATTCATTTTGGGTCTAAACCTGGAATTTTCTTATCAATATTCAAAATGTAAACACAAACTTTGTTTACAAAACAAAGAATTGTGAGTTATGTATCTCGCTTATAACTCAACCACTGACACTCAAATTTTGGTTGACTATTAGAAATGCTTTACTAAAACAATTTAACATTTAAAACGGAAAAATAATATTTGACAAAAATCGTGACCATGCCCCTTTAAGTAAATCTTAGGCACGCATTTATCGAATCTTACATAATTAGTGAGTGTTTGTATTGTAAATTAGTTTAATCGAAAACAGAAAAAGTAAACATACCTTGGAAAGTCTTGCTTTGTTTTGTATAGAAGGCCATAGCAAACTCTTTTTTGTTATTGTTGACAGTAACACCAGTTTTTATAAATTATTTTTAAATGAGTCAATTATAAAATAAATGTGTAGATTTATTTTACAAAATTATCTCCTAATTATCACTTAACGAAAAAGATACTTATTGTTAACTCGCTAAACTAATATTATATACCTATGTACTGGCTATAAGAACGATGCATGTTTATTGTCCCTCGAGATACTGAGTAAATATATCATTCATATTCTTGCTTCTCGTACTTTACTTAAGCTTTGGGGAGACGACTTAATCCGCGGGATGAAAATAAATACCTTTTTTTAAATGTTTATATTGATATTCAAGGTACTGGTAGATTTGAATAATCACAAATCTGAGTATTTTTGTTGATAACATTTTGCTTATCTATTTTTCATTTATTTATCTCGTTCATCCTTGCATACATGTTACACTTATGTTAAATAACATTAACTTTTTTACTATCAAATATCTAAGTACTGGTGTAATTTATCATATTACAAGTACAAACTGAGACGTGTTTGCAATAATATTGTATTTGTTGCTCAACATGTAGGCAGAGGGCGAATTAAGTTTTTATAACTTGTAGTCCAGTCAAACTGTCATAAACCCTAAACAAATTGCAACAGAATTTTTTTCTTGATACTTAATTAGTATAATGTATATTATTGAACATATAAAAACTCTAGAAAATTATATCAAGGCGAAAGATGTTTTTAACCGAGATTAATATTTACCAAATTGATAAAATATGAATTGCATAAATGTGCTACCATACACAGCAAGGGAGACAATTATTGCCTAAAGTAAACCAAGCAGTTTTGGTAATAAGGAAGTATAAATCATTCTATATCTGCTCTAAGGTTTGTATCTGTTCAATGTAAATTGAAAATATTAAACAAAGGAGTCTATATTATTCTAAGTTTAAATAAATGATTTTGAATTTAATAAAACCATATCTGTATGTCATATTTAATTCTTGCATCAAGTGTCACGATATTGCACAACAAAATGCATGACAATCACAAAAATATATTGTTTTTAGCGCGAACCTATTTTTTAAAAAATATTTGAAATTACTATGCTATTACAACCTTACAGTAAAGATTTAAACAGTGATGTTAACATGTACTTCTCTATTTTCATAATGGAAGCAAAAAGGGAAATAACCTATGGAAAGCTGTTAGTTATATAATTAATTGTATGTACCTTGTAACTAACAGAACCTTTGAACATGACAAAAGTACTTGAATATCCATGGCAAGTTGTTCCCACTGATCTTTGCACATGGGAATATAAGGATTTTCTCCTTGTAGTAGATTATTACAGTAGATTCTTTGAAATCTTTATACTTCAAAACACCACTAGTCAGAGCGTTATCTCTAAACTACAGGAATCATTTTCTAGAAATGGTATTTCTGAGAAAGTAGAATCAGATAATGGTCCACAATACTCTAGTCATGAATTTAGGGATTTTGCCCTCCAGTGAAACTTTAACAACAGGACCTCTAGTCTCAGATATGTCCCTTGGCAAAGATACAGTACTCGCTAAATACCAAGATATATTCACAGGCATAGGTCTATTCCCAGGTGAAGTTAAATTGAAGTTGACCCGACTGTACAACCAGTTATTAACCCACCTAGTAGGGTTCCGTAGGTCATAACTAAAAAGCTTAAGGTAGAATTAGATAGGATGGAAAAGGTCAAGGTAATTACATAGGTCAAAAAACCAACCCAATGGATTAATTCCCTGGTTATTGCTGAAAAACCAAACGGATCACTTCAAACTTTTTTAGACCAACGAGATCGAAACAAGGCTATTCGTCGCCCACACTACCCCATGAGAACTCTCAATGATGTTCTTCCACAGCTCTCTAAAGCAAAGTACTTTACGAAGCTAGATGCTCATAGCGGCCATTGGACATTAAACCTCTCAGAAGAGTCTAGCATGTTGACCCCTTTCAATACCCCTTTATGGCAGGTATAGATTTCTTAGAATTCCCTTTGGTCTTAAGTCATCCCAAGATGAATTCCAACGCAAAATTGATGAATGCTTCGATGACCTACCAGGTTTAGTTTCTATATTTGATGATGTTCTTGTGTATATGGCAAGACCAAAGCAGAACAAACTTGCACGCAGATTTGCAACTATGCAGAGAGAAAGGCAAAAACCTTAATCCTGGAAAACTTGCTGTTTGTAGGACAGAAGTAGACAATTTTGGTCACATAATTTCAGGTCAAGGTCTTAACCCTGACTCCAAAAAGGTCAAAGCCATCAGCGAGATGTAGGCCCCCCCAAGAATCGCAGTGAGCAAGAGACTGTATTAGGTATCATTACCTATTTAGCAAAATTTGCGCCACGTTTGTAGGAGGAAACTGCTCCCATGAGGATGCTATTATCATTCAGGTCTGCTTTTTTGGGGGACGCAGCCCAAGATGAAGCCTTTAACAAGGTCAAAACCACTCTTACAAGGTCTCCAGGACCTATCCTTTCATATTTTGACCCCAGTAAAAACATAGTGTTGCAAGTAGATGATTCAAAGTATGGTCTAGGAGCTACATTATTGCAGGATAGCAAACCTGTATGTTAAGCATCAAAAGCACTGACTCCTGGTGAAGTAAATTATGCCCTGATAGAGAAAGAGATGTATGCTATTGTATTTGGGTGTTGTTATTTTTACCAGTACATTTATGGTAGGGAAGTGACAGTTCAAACTGATCACAAGCCTTTGGTATCGATTGTGCTAAAACCCACTCACTCCGCGCCTACTAGGTTACAGCGCATGATATTACAGCTTCAAATATATTCTATTCACCTTACACATGTTCCTGGTAAGAAAATTCCAGTAGCTGACACTTTGTCTTGAAAATACTTACCAGATACATGTCCATCTATATCTGATGATCAAGAAGCCCAAGTTAACATGATATCTAGCACTATTCCCATGAGTGATACATATCTTGACAGGATCAGGTCAGAAACTGTTCAAGATTCCCATTTAGTGACATTAATGAGTACAATCCTAAACGATTGGCCTGAGCACATGGCTCACTGTCCGCTCTCTATAAGAGATTTCTGGAATTTCAGAGACGAATTGTCTGTTATAGATCAGTTAGTCATGAAAGCGCAAAGAATTGTCATTCCATGGTCAATGCAATATGAAATGTTGCAGAAACTTCACACAGGTCACCCAGGGGTAGAGAGGGGTACCATTAGACGGGCTCGTTACTCTATGTTTTGGCCTGGTATATCACAACAAGTACGGGATATGATTCTTACTTGCACTACATGCCTCACCCACCGTAAGTCAAAACTCTGTTCTGTAAACTCCTAGAAGGGAATTTGTACGTTCTAGTTCACTCCCTTCCCCCAACATCAGATTCAGCCAAGTTCCATATTTTACGAGCATATTTGCAGTGCAAGCTTTAGATGGGTAACGGAAGCCAACTTGACCTACTTGATTTTGGCTGGTTTATATCAGATAACAAATTACTACCTATTAAAGCCACAGTCCCCCAGTCCCAGAGAAGTTACTTCAAATAATTCACTGTTCATGTAAAATCAATTGTGATTCAAAATGGTGTACCTGTAAGAAGCGCGGAATTGATTGTTCTAGTAATTGTAGAGAGTGTCGAGGTATATATTGCTCCAACTCTCCTTTTCTTAATCTGGATGACATACAAAATGAACTGTAGATAAAAAAACATGAAGTTTATTTCCACATTTGTTTAATCTGTATTTAAATCAAGAGACAAATTTACCGTATTTTGCATAGCTCCTATCTCTTCACTCGACTCGTTGGAGTTGCACTTCATTAATTGCAGTTTCCAAAAAATTAATTGCTCTATTTTTTGCAACATATACAATGCAATTTGCACTTGTACGTTTTTTTTCATGAACTTAAGCAATTTATGAGTCATTTATTAAAAGAATACTGTTGATTTTTTTTTGGCATTTACATCTGATTAAAATATTATGATCATTTGGGATAAAACGCATTATTTCTCGTCTTTTTTTTTTTATATAAAATCTTGGTTTTTTAAGGGTAAAAAAAAAAATTGTGTTTGGACAAATATATTTTTCTAGAGTTTTCATATCTCAATGGGAGCATTACAAAATACAAAATTCCACTGGTATAATTTCTGTTGCAATTTGTTTAAGGTTGAAGCGATTTTGAAATAGATTGACTGGACTATTGTGCCAAATCCAATTGTAATATATAATGCAATAAAATGTGTTCAAATCAAATATATCCAGATGCGAAACCGATGGAATCAGTTGCTGACTATGGGTATAATACTCTTTTTATTGTCTAAATAGTAAGTAAAAAGCCGAATATTTACTTCTTTTTTTCTTTTCTTTTTTTTGGTGGGGGGGGGGGGGGGGGGGGGCTATGCGATATTATTGATGGTGGGCTATGCGATATTATTGATGGTATACAAATTCGAGTTATCGGACTTTGAACTAAGCGCAAGCACTCTGATAACACCACACGTTTTGAAATTTTACAAATCGAGGATAATCGAATGTTGCCGGCTATTTGATTCAATAACTAGTTACCATCGGCAAATAGCATGCACGGGAACTACGGTATTTCACGGTTAGATAAAATAGCACGATTTTTATCGTTACTTAATATAAAAAACCCCAAAAGGACAAGTAAAATATAATTATTTATTGAATTTGTACAAAATATTGCGGTTTTACAATGAATTAGTCAGCAAATTTAAGACAAATATACCAAGAAAATTAAAGCACAATGCTTTATTTCATAATATAAAGTGATTGATAAACAGTTTTAAACATTAACGTTCTTTTAAAGCATCAGAACACTATGCTACAATTTTAAGGCTTATTTTGCAAATAAGAGATAAATGATACATTTGTATGTTTACATGTATTTTTAATATGTGCTTTATTGCAATAAACACAAAAGTAAAACAAAAATACGTGCCTACTGAACCCGGAAAAAATATCTGATCCATAATCTTTATTAGAATATGGAAAATAAAATAATTTTTCACACGGGTGTAATTATCTCTTTTTCGCAGATGTATTGATAACTTGCTCCACAACTCTCGTCACACCAAGATAAGCCGTATGGTCGATAAAGACAGAGGCAGTTCTGGTTCAGGTAGTTATTCGGTTGTCCTCTAGCCGTGTCCCAGGCGCTGTATGAAAACGAGGTGTTGGTAGACTGCCACACCCATTTTCCCTCTACAGCCATATCGGTACCTCCCAGCCAAACATTTCCTGAAAATGTAATTAATTAAAGATTATTTAAATATTCCCCACATGATTTTTAAACGGGATGCCTTTTAATTTTCTCACATTTGACATTTTATTTCTTTTTTCTTTAACGCACTACAGAAAAAGAACCCATAAAATCTCAAGGAGCAACTGCATACAATAACAATTTGTTAACAGAAAATTAACCATCTACGGATGAATGTGTTTGTCAGATGTTTGTCCGATATATATAATGTTAAGAAAAAATAATGCATACATTATTACAACTATTTCAATATAAATAATTTGATGCTATTAAAGTCGAAACTTACGTGTAAGCTCCATAGCAAGAGTAAGGATGAAACTATCCTCAGCAGATGACTCAATTTCAACTAGTTTTGCCCCTTTTGTCAAACAGTTCATCTGAAAATTATCATCGCTACAAACATTTTTTAAAAAGTTGGATTTTCATGAAAACTATATATTAACATGTAAATTAAATTACTAAAACAATTATTTGTTTTCAGAACGACTAGGAGAGATTGATATTTGAGAAAAAATATTGATAAACAGTTTATGTCAAACTTTTTTCTAATCCTTACTTACTGCAGCATCAGTCCATTTTGCCTCTTTAAGCCCCAACCAGTATACTGAGCTCATGAAAGTAGCCCATTCTAAAAAAAGGTACTTTTTCTGTAATTAAATGGCATTGGTTTTGTACACCATCAATCCAGGCTTTATGTCTTATGTTAATACTAGAAACTCATAAAGATGACAGTTACTGTTAATTATAGCACGCATTCATAAGAATATTAAGTCAAATTTTATTTTTAATATTGGCAAATATAGGTTATATTTGCAAATATTTTTTTTCGACAAAGGTAAATTCGATATCATTAAAGGTCGCCGTAAATTACTTTCAATTACAATGACGAAGACATACTAAGGACTGTTATACTAACATTCTATATATTGACCCTATTTACGAAAATATAACAGTTAAACATTTAAACAAAGTAAAAAAAAAATCTTATATACAATCTATGACTTGAGCTTTTCAGCTAATATTTTATTTTGTAAATATTTCAAATGCATTAAACAAGGCCAAATCCAATTATTTCTTTATTATATATTTTGATAAAATTTGATCCATGAATTTTAACTATAATTATCTTAATTATTTTGACATTAAAACTAAGCACCTACCATCCTGATTTCTTGGGACTTCGTTAAAAATAGTCTGACCCTATATGTATTTCTTAAAAATGTGCATAACGTTTTTGTATTTCTGTCCTAAGGTTGAACCCGATTTTTATTTTGAATATATTTAAATATAATTAAAATATCACCAACTGGTGAGATTAAATAAAAGCGTCGACTATATTCCTTTGTCCAAGAATTACATTTTGTAAAGTGTTTTAGTCATTGCCCATCCTACTGTAGTATTGATTGTTGTATAAAATAATATTAAAAAGAAATAAAATTTTTCAAGAAAGACAAATAAATGTTACTTCATATTTGATATTCTACTCTTTATTTCTTATAATGGTCTACCAATCGATCACAGTTGCGGACAATGCCTACATTTATCAAAGACGTTTAAGTTAATCAGCGTCGTATGATAGCATTGTTCTTTCTTTTATACTTTGTTGTGAATGTATCTATATTGAACACCTGAGCTTGAAACAAAACCATGCAAAATGTTTTGTTTTCATTTTGTTCACGGTCTTATTCAACCATTTTAATTACACGTATAAAAACTGTCTTGCAGGTTCTTTTAAGACCTTGAATATGTGTGAAATCATGCCGAAAGATGTATACATTGCCTTATTTGAAGCTAAACTGTTTGGCTTATCTTTTAACGTTTTATTTTTTTTTTTTAGTATATTACAGACAGTTGTCATGTCCAGCATAATATATTAAGCATATAATTTTCCTATTACACACTGATTTTTAGGAATTTTTAAAAACATGGAGTCTGTCTAATAAACATATATTTTAATGAATTGATATTGCAATTACAAACAATTGTCTAATCCTTTATTGTTATTTAAGAAAGTTGGCTGTCTTCGTAAAACGACTAATTTTTTAAAACAGTGAACAAAAATCTGTGATAGACTCGTACGATTTTAAAAATAAAATAAAAAAATGCTTTCTCTTTTGAAAAGCTATGCTGCTCCATGTATGTATATTTTTAAAACTATGTATGATTTCTATTTCAAACTAAGATTTTAAATTAAATATGCCATAATAAAGAATACGGCGGAATAAAATACTTGCGTAAACAAAAATTTACAGCACTGACCTGTTCGATAGTATTTCCATCCAGCTTCATCAACAGACGTGCTATATAGCCTACAGAACGTGTGGATACGACATGTTTTAGTATTGGATTCGAACCCAAAACACTCGCATTTCTGCTGTAGACAAAGATAGGAACACTGAGTTGGTGATGAGTTATGGAGTTCTGTTATTAAATTACTCATCACGGCTTTGTTTTCCAACATTTTCTCTGCAAAAAACATCTGATTTCTATAGCATTTTACTGAACCTACTATACAAACAATGAAACATAACAGCAGAGTTTCAATATTCATTTTGCGATCAAATTAATCTGGACCCAAATGTTTAACACAAGAGTTCAGGTGTCGAGTTCACCAACTAAATGAACATCATTCTTTTTATTGCCATGCTTTAAATGATTTTGAAATTACCAAAAAAAAAAAGAAATCATTAATGCACTCCAATTTTTTTTTTCAATAATTCTTACAGTGATCACACAAATTATTCGTCGCAGAATGTTTACTTTTGCTGCGATACACAATACATCAATGCTAAAGTGATGTTTAAGATCCTCATTAACAGAACAACGCATTTGTTTGTCTTTTCTTTTTTTTTCTTCTTTAATATTTGAACCTCGTTATTTATCCCGTTACAAGTGGACTCATTTATAGACACATTTTTTAAAGTGCTTTTTATACTTACAAAATTTTTGGAACAACAGTAAATTTAAATCAAAGTACTGAAATTACTGAAAAGCGCTAAGCCTGGAAGAAAGTGTTAAAAATGTATCGATTGATATGAAAATACATGTAAAGAATCATATTTGAATTTGGATTTATTACATATATTTACTGTAGTATTTCAAGTAACTCGACAGTTATACTTTTTATAAAATATATTCAAATCATTGGTTTTTGGGAAATAATCAAATTAGAGATCAATGCAAATTGATAGAAAAATATTCCTGAAATATTGCATACATAAAACGAAGCCTAAAATAATGTTAATAAAAGTAGCACAAATTATTGTAAAAAAGAGTGTTAATCGAAAATTTTTGTATAAAAAAATCTGCATTTTTATATAAAACATGGTGTTCATAACTGTAACATATTACATATAGTTCGAAATATTATGGGTAAACGTGGGTATCGTGCCCTATGCCGATAATGATTTTAATCAAATCACCATTACCAAATAACAGGTGAATGCATTGTTTGAAAGAGCTAAGGTGACATTTTTTTTTTTTACAATAATTAACACTTTTAATATTAAAGATACGGAAAGCAATTTAGTGTCTACTGACACTTTAAATTTTTTCGTCCTGAGTAGAATTAGCAATAATCGTTTGAAACGAAGGTTCGGCGGGCGAGAAACTTCAAGACTATACCGTTTAAAAACACTAAAAACTTATTCATATCGGTGTCACTTTCACTTATCCAGTTGAGAGAGAGAGAGAGAGAGAGAGAGAGAGAGAGAGAGAGAGAGAGTTTTAGTTACATTTCAGTAACCTTTCATTTCAAGAGCTTCATCCTGTAGTTATAACGCGAGGCAGAGAAAACCAGCGGTGTCGTTAAAAATTATATCTATTTAAATTACTTTATCTCGATTTAAAATTTTCTTGCTTAAATCTAGTCTGCTACAGTTGTAAATTTAAAATTAAATGTTTACGTTTTGATAGTTTAAGCATATTAAAATCCAACAAAAGGTCCAAATACCATAGCGGGCATTCAAGCACTATACATGTAGTACATGCGAAGACATGTCAGAATCTCATGTTTGTATTAATATATAAGTATCATTTTAAATATTTTTTTGTACTTAGCTCTAAGATATTGCTAAATATTCGCTCGATAGTTGTTTATTTATAGAGAGGCGATGTGACATTTCAGATTTTATTTATCCCATCCAACATTTCAACCTATGTCCAATACATTACACAATTAAAAAAAACAACTTTATGATTATCATAACAATGTATTCGAGTTGCATTCCACAACTGTGTAAAAACAAGTTCATTAAGGATAAAAAAAACAACTAATAATTACAGAGAGTACGGAATATTATTTTAATTATTGTGGTTAAAGATTGTTTGCCAGGCAAGTTAACTTTTAAATTCCAGGCTTTATCTACTAAAATAAATAAGTTTGAAATATTTACACCGTGTTTCATTTCATTTTTTTAAAAGTAAGATCATTGTTCATTGTTCATATGAATTTAAAGAGTTATATTCAATACATTATTGATTGAAAGGATTGAAAGGAAACATTAGGAAGCTGTTTCAATGTAAAAACAAAAATAACCCATGCCGGAAAACAAATATTTAATTTAAGAAACAGGATATAATTTGTGTCAACAATCAAACATTAAATAACATAAAACGTTTTCGTCAAACGTTTTCTTTTTCCCTCCACTTTTTTACTCAAATACACTTTTACAATGATAGTAAATATTTATCAATGCACTTTTTTTTAATAATCTGAATTTACTTGAGAATCGAAATAGAAATTTACATCAATTGTTTAATACCTAACTTTATTGGTCAGTGGTTAAAACATTGTACTACTGACCCGCATATCTTTAGTTCCAATACAGCAGGGACTTTTGTTTTCACACAAACACAAAATAACAATGTTTCTGTTACATGTGTATTCAGGTCATAAACAGGTTGAATACTGATTTCTATTAGTTCTTCAATCTTTCTATAAAATGCCAAGTGTCCTAAATTTCTAAAATAGCATAAAGCTGAATCAAAAAATTAATTTTAAATTTACGATTACGTATCCTACCAAAAAAAGTAATATTTTTGTGAATTGTATCGTATTATGTGTTTGTATTTTAGCATTACCAAAGTTTTTTTTTTTAATTTGATTTATATCACATCAGATATTTACATTGTAATACATGATGAACATTATGTTTAAATTTCTTTACTTTTATCCGTTATGCCACCTTTCCCGGCGTCACAGTTACGTGTTACTCTAATTTCATTGCACTTTTTTTTAATACACAATAATAACTTACGTACATCATATCCACTATAGTTTTGATTTTATTGATTGTTTCATTTATGTATTTGTTATTTTTTGCCGATAGTTTAAATAAATTGTAAATCAAATCTTAAAGTTGATTTAGATGAAATAACAAAATTGACGATAAATTACTGCATTGCATATATTAAAATAACAAATACTTTATCCATTTCTTAAATTTGCGTTAATTTTTCCTTTTTCAAATTAATGTTGTTCAAAAAGTTTTGTAACTAAAAACGCACTTTATTGTGTCAAAAAATGAGTCCACTTGTAACGGGATAAATAACGAGGTTCAAATATTAAAGAAAAAAAAAAAGAAAAGAAAAACAAATGCTGTGTTCTGTTAATAAGGATCTTGAGCATCACTTTAGCCTTGATGTATTGTGTATCGCAGCAAAAGTAAACATTCTGCAACGAATTATTTGTTTGATCACTGTAGAAATTATTGAAAAAAAAAATGGAGTGCATTAATGATTTTTTTTTTTGGTAATTTCAAAATCATTTAAAGCATGGCAATAAAAAGAATGATGTTCATTTAGTTGGTGACCTCGACACCTGAACTCTTGTGTTAAACTTTTGGGTCCAGATTAATTTGATCGCAAAATGAATATTGAACCTTTATGTCTCATTGTTTGTATAGTAGGTTCAGTAAAATGCTATAGAAATCAGATGTTTTTTTGCAGAAAAAAATGTTGGAAAACAAAGCCGTGATGAGTAATTTTATAACAGAACTCCATAACTCATCACCAACTCGGTGTTCCTACGTTTGTCAACAGCAGAAATGCGAGTGTTTTGGGTTCGAGTCCTATACTAAAACATGTCGTATCTGTAGGCTATATAGCACGTCCGTTGATGAAGCTGGATGGAAATACTATCGAACAGATCAGTGCTGTAATTTCAGCCGTATTCTTTATAATGGCAAATTTGATTTACTAACTTAGTTTAAAATAGAAATCATACATAGTTTAAAAAATATACATACATGTAGCAGCTTTTCAAAAGAAAAGGCATTTTTTAATTTTTTTTTTTTTTTTTTGGAGTCGTACGATTCTATCACATTTTTTTCTCACTATTTTAAAAAGATTAGTCATTTACGAAGTAAATAATAATAAAGGGTGAGAGAATTGTTTGTAATTGCAATATCAATTCATTAAAATATATGTTAATTAGACATACTCCATTTAAAAAAAAATTCCTAAAACTCAGTGTGTAATTGGAAAATTATATGCTTAATATATTATGCTGGAAATAACAAATGTCTATTATATACCAAAAAAAAAAAAGTTCAAAGATAAGCAAACAATTTTAGCTTCAGATAAAGCAATGTATACATCTTTTGGCGTGATTTTCAAACATATTTAAGGTTTTAAAAGAACGTGCAAGACAGGTTATATACTTGGAATTAAAATGGTTGAATAAGACCGTTAACAAAATGAAATCAAACCATTTTGCATGGTTTTGTTTCAAGCTCAGGTGTTCAATGTAGATACATTCACAACATAGTTTAAAAGAAAGAACTATGCTATCATACGACGCTGATTATTTTAAACGTCTTTAATATGTTCATGTAGACATTGTCCGCAGCTGTGATCGATTGGTAGACCATTATAGGAAATAAAGAGTAGAAGATTAAATATGAAGTAACATTTATATATCTTTCTTGACAAATTTTATTTCTTTTTAATATTATTTTTATACGACAATCTATACCACACTAGAATAGGCCTTGACTAAAACACTTGTAATTCTTGGACAAAGGAATATAGTGGACGTTTTTATTTAATCTCATAATCTTAATTATATTAAAATACATTCGAAGTAGAAAAGGAACCTTAGGACAGAAATACAAAAAAAAGTTATGCACATTTTTAAGAAATACATCTACGGTCAGACTATCATTAACGAAGTCCCAAGAAATCGGTATGGTAGATGCTTAGTTTTAACGTTGAAATAATCAATATAATTATAGTTAATATTCATTGATCAAATTTTGTCAAAATAGGAGTAGGTCTTGTTTAATGCAATTGAAATATTTACAAAATAAAATATTTGCTAGAAATCTTAAGTCATAGATTGTATATGTTTTCTTTTTTTTTTACTGTGTTTAAATGTTTAACTGTTATATTTTCGTGAATAAGGTCAATATATAGAATTTTAGGATAACAAAGATATTTGTCCTCGTCATTGTAATTAAAAGTAATTTACGGCGACCTTATCGAATTTATTTCTTTTCTAAAAAGAAATAACTTTAAAATACAGCCGTATCAATGAAGTGAATAATGTTATCCTACATTTGCAAATGTTAAATATAAAATTCTAATTTTGTAAATTGTATTTGAATTGATATTCGTATGAATGAGTGTTATAATTAACAGTAACTGTCCTCATTATGAGTTTCTAATATTTACATAAAACCTGGTGTACAAAACCAATACTTTCTTTTTAGAATGGGCCACTTTCATGAGCTCAGAATATTGATTAGAGTTAGAATAAAAATTGGACATAAATTATCAATATTTTTTTCTCAAATACCAATCCGTCCCGATCGTTTTGAAAAAAAAAAAAAAAAAAATAAAAGTAACTGTTTGAGTCGTTTGATTTCCATGTTTTGATATAGTTTTCATAAAAATCAAACTTTTCAAAAATGTGTGTAGCGATGATAATTTTCAGATGGACTGTTTGACAAAAGGCGCAAAACTAGTTGAAATTGAGTCATCTGCTGAGAATAGTTTCATCCTTTCTCTTGCTATGGAGCTTACACGTAAGTTCCGAATCGGCTATAATAGCATAACTTATTCACATTGAAATAGTTGTAATACTGTATATATTATTTCTTTCGCA
>WFKH01011926.1:45570342-45580356 GCA_016163765.1 Magallana hongkongensis
CCCCCCCCCCCCCCATTTTCACCGTTCAAATATGGCTAATCTATTTTTAAATCAGGATTACACACATGCATGGTGAACATCTTTTTTACTTGAAAACTCTTGCTTTTTATTGCTTATTACATCCCAAAAAACAATTTCATCAATTGTGAATGTAAATGTTGACACATTAAACATGCATCGGTTTATCTTTTTTATGAAAAATCTTGATATTGCTTGCTCCCTTCGCCTGCACTGTTTCGGAGAAGGCAACTTTTAAACCTTAGATATGCCTGACGTCATGACGTCAGGCAAAAAAATCGGATGAAAAACAAGCAAGGTATTCAGGTTTAAGGAAACGTCTAGAAGAAAAAGACAAAATAACTAGAGCAAAGATTGTTGCAAAGCAACGAGTGGGTCTTCCGTTAATGTCGTAAGTAAAGCTGGAAGTTCCTGTAAGATTCAGAGTTCTTAAACCAATAACAAAAGTGACTAAAACTAAAAGATGCAAAAAATCGAATAATTCTTGATACGACTTAACAAAATGCAACTGATTTTAAGTACGAATTAATAAAAACCTTTATGAATTCAAGAACGACTTAATAAAAATATCCGAATGTGTTCAAGTACGACCTAGCAATTATCAAATTATTTTAGGTACGAGATGTTGGACATTTGACCTCTAAACACTTCTAATTGCGTAACGCATGATAAAGTCATTACATTGCTTGGATACATAACTGTAAGATAACATATCTGCTTTCATGACCTTTCAAAAAATATCCCTCAGTAAAGGGCTATAGATAAAAGACTTTAGAGCCCTCTGGTCCCTTAATTTGAGGGGCAAGCCCCCTTTTCTTGATATCAAATGAAAGGTCAAATATTAAATGATATATAAGAGATCAAAATTTTTGACTTTTGACCCCTAAAAAACCCCTAACTGTAAATATAAACAGCTGTACAATGAATATTTTTGCTTCTATAAATAAAAACAAATTATTTTTCAGTAAAGAGTTATTATAAAAAAAACCTTTAGATCCCTCTTGGCCCCTAATTTCAGGGGCCAGCCCCCTTTTCTTGATATTAAATAAAAGGTGTCGCAAATATAAACACATTTTGTTCAACAAATGTTCAGGAATTGTTAACCGTTCTAGAGATATCTGAACAAATGTGTTTTAGGGGCCAACCCTTCAACTCATTACTGGGGCCAAAAAACAAACATTTAAAGGTAGCATATTTTTGACAACTTTATTCTGAGCAACTTTTCTTCTACACTGCTTTTCAAAATATTTCTCCTTTTTCAGATATAAATGATCAAAGTTTTGGACTTTTTCTATCAGTCCTGCAAATTTTTTGCAAATCGGTCCAGTAGTTCACGAGTAATAGCGTCCGAAAAAAGTCAGAAAAAAATAATAATAACTAGATGCAATATCTTTGCGAGCAACGAGTGGGTCTTCCATCCATTTTTTTAATCGATAAGATAAAAATAAAAACATTAAATTAAAAAAAAATTCATCCATTAAAGAACAGAGTGGTACCATTCGACGCGAAATTGCAAAGGCAATCTAGATATGACGACCCATCTCCGAGAAATCTTCTACATAAGAATTGTAAAAAAAAAATAAACATTAAAAGTGAAAAAAAGAAACCAAAGATTAATAAATGGGTCTTCTGCAAAAGACGGAAGACCCTAATAATAAAAGTGAAAACGAAACAATAGAATAATAGAAGACGCTGAAGACGAAAGACCCTAAAAAGTACTGTTTTGTCTTTAACTAAAAAGAAAAGTGTTTTCCAACTTGTATTTCAATCCAACAGCCCCTTAGTGAAGAAAATGTTTTTAGCATATTCAAAAGAAAGAAGAGAGAGAGAAAGAGAGAGAGAACAAATCTTGGTTCCAGTGGAATGTAGAACGCACAAGCTTTTGGCTCGCGTATGAGTTTCATTGACGCAAAGAGTGCCATAAAAAACGCTTAACTAATGGATGTGTGGGTGTACACGTGTCGAGTTAAGGACATAGATCGAAAGTCCAGGTCTAAATAAGGTGAGTATGCACTTAAATTGTGTAAAAAAATCAGTTTGGAAGATGCCATATTTGGATCAAATCGAAAGTAGAATTTTTAGGTGTGGATCTCGGGTTCGGTTAACGACAATTAGGGGAAGTCCTAAAACAATGAATGATACATTTTACACCATAGTCGCTCCCCAGCTAATTTTGTAAATGAGGAACAATATCTATTTATATATGTCTACCCTGTATACTCCCAAGCTAAAACATAATTGATGGAAATGTTATATGGGATGTAATAAGCAGCAATGAGTAAAAATTTTCAAGTAAAAGATGTTTACCATGCACGTGTGTAATCCTGATTTAAAAATAGATAAACCATATTTGTACGGTGGAAAGGGGGGGTGGGTCATCGCAACAGGTTGTTACAAATTGTATATTAAGGTACAATGTAAGTATTAATTGGCGTTGGATTATCATCATTACCAAATAATCATCAGTTTGTATTAAAACAAATATATATTCATAAAGCTGGAATATGTACTGGAGGAACTAAATCGCCGAAGCGGGGTGTGGCCCGATTTTCGATCGATTGGGCAATTTCATTCATCTTGAAAAGGGTACAAAACTCGCGTGCCTTACTAAATGTACATTAAACAGTTACCAGTCAAGTGTTTATGTTAATTCGATAGATTTCCACTAAAACTTAGATCCAAAGTATAATATATGTAGTTAATACAAAACAAATGTCAAAAAATTAATTTGACACCCTCCCCATGGATCTATGCCAATTGATGAGTTCATTCGAACCATCAGCCGTTGCGTGAATGGTAAAACGGGACTTCGCGCCATGTCTCATTCATAGATTTTGTGCGCCGATTGGTGGACGAGTCTAAATTGGGATCAGAGCACTTCGCGATGACCGTAGAGTAAAGACTAGAGTTTCCAGATAAAAACGCTCCGTGTGAACACATCACAAGCGCGTAGCATCGGGAGGGGGGGGGGGGGAGATAGACACTTTTCTCAAATTTACATATTAGAAATGGAAATATCATATATTTGCACCCTTTCACTTTTGTCGGAGCATGTAATAAATGAAACTGAAAATAAGGAATTTTAATTGAATTGGATTGAAGTTACTACTAGGATTTTCTTTCATTGTTTTGAGAATTCACTCTTTTTTTAGTTGCTTGTCAAAATGTTTTAGATGAAGCTGCCCCCACACACTTTCAAAAACAATGCTAAGTGCTTGAATAATTCCTTCTAATTCCCTCTGGTTGGAATTTTTTTTTTCGACTTTGCATCTTAATATGACAAATACGATTCAAAAATTTGGCTGTTTTATCTTCCGCTTTTTACATGCAATTATTCGATACATGCACTTTCCTAAAATGATTTTCATTTAATGAAATAATTTAATTTCAAGTGATATACATGTACACGCACTAGATCGAAGACATGACTGAAATTTCTTTTTAAAATCTGCACGTTCCGTTTATGAATTTATGATCAGCAGCGAAAATTAAAATTAATTTCTTTTAAGATAGAAATTGATTAACTAATTGATATATGCACGCTTCCATTGAACAATTTTGTTTGGTCAGGGAAGCTTTTTGGAAAGCTATTACTTGTTCATTTTATAGTATAGAGGGTAGACATATATAAATATCGTTCGTCATTAACAAAATTAGCTGGGAAGCGCCTATGTTTAACACATGTATTTCAGCGTTGAAAATTGTTTGCCGTGTTGGTTACTCTTTGTTTCACCGTTTTATTTCAACACGGTTGATAAATTCTGACAAATGTAGAAATGCCGAAATCAGTTACATGTAAATTTTGTCAGTAAAAAAAATCAATGACAGAAATTTTCACAGTTCTAACATTCAGAAGTAATGCAGATGCTATCGGCGATACAGACTAAACGGAAAACAAGAAATATACATGAACCATAAATATTTCACGGCTGCTTACATCCCGTGTACTGTGTAAAATTTAATTCTCAGTACAGGTGATGCGTGCCGTATGATCTCAGGACTTTCTTTCACAATGTCCGATCCGCTCCATATTTAGCAAACAATGAGAATAGTGTCCGAGGTACATTTACACACATTTTCATTTGGATTGAGTGAAAGGCTCGGGAGGTAGATTTTTTTTCTACAGTACAAGTCAAGCAGGCCTATCGAAACTCAAATGCCAAAGCATTTATAACTTTGTTAAAAATGAATGAATTGGTCTGGTGTTTTGTACAGTGTTTAGGGTACTAGGATGTAATTCAAGGTCTAAGATCAAAGATCAAAGAAACGCAGGTAAGATAACTTTAAGATTTTGGGAATCGGAAGGGGGGGGGGTGACTTTTATATTAAACTTTCAATATTAAATTCTAAATTTTACATTATAAATTATTACTAAATTAAATGCATAATTATATTAGAACACTGTATAAGCGTTGTGACTTTTTAAAAAAAAACTATTTCAATATTACCATGTATCTATGGAACTCCATGTCCATTACTCTAACGAATGAGCTACGCGGACTCTCTGCATTGCCTGTTACGTATGACCGATATGCTTTTACAGCCTGAATCTTAACAAAAGTTGTTCAAAAGTTCACGTGAATATTCCTATAAAAAGTCACTGGACTCTTCAATTTCACACAGCGAGGGTTTTCATTTAATTATTGCGCTATCGTGGAAGCATCTACCACACGTATTGTAAGACTGGACTTTAATTTTCTTTGAACGCTTTAATTGATGGGTATTTATTTTTACTTTGAACATCATGCTAAATTAGTGCGTTCATTTTCAAGTTTGCCACCACCTTCCCTTATATTTTTTAACAACTGATAATAAGAACTACACTATTTTTGTTAGCCGAATAATTTCAATTAAATTCTGTATTGTATTTAATATTTTGAATATACAATCTGACAACGATTTATTCAATGCTAAATAAATCAAAATTACATCTGTCGTGTAAGATAAAAGTATGTGTTCGTAAACCAATATATGAAAACAAAATAAAAACTGTAGTTATTATCAAGTTTGAATTGTGAACATACGAGGGTTGTTCGGAAATTATTGAGACAACACAAATATTTCCCTTTCTAACTGACGAATTTTAGTGAAAATTGGCATAAACATTAAAAAAACCTAAACAAATAATTGAGCAAAGAAATATTAAAAAATATTGAATAATTTGTTAACGACGGTACACAAACAAGTCGGTGGTCGGGGTACCCGGCGCAGGCCCAAACTCGGAGTTTAAAAAGAATTAAACATCTACATTTTAAGTGTTGGTTGACCTACAATTAATGATAAAAGAAATCAAATTATATATGTTTATTTTGCTATTTATTGTGACTAACTTTTGTGCAAGTTTCACTTCTGTTCGATTTGAAATACAGAGATAGTTCAAAAATATGCACCGAGCAAAAGAAGTCTGTCTGGGACGGTTTATTGAATTTTGACGTCAAGGCGGCGCAGCGAAAATACATCAAATTGGTGGGAAGCTCGGAAGAAGACCTTTTCTGGCCAAGAAATCGCTTAAACAAAAACTATACGATGGAAAGGGGTCAAAAGCTTTAGTTAATCGGGATTTATTTACTGATTGCTTAACTAGAGTTAAAACAAAGGGGCTAAATATCAAGTATTATTTAAACACAAACTGATTTCAATAGGTCTATGTAACAGACATTTCACAGAAAGTTGACTTTTGGGAAGAAATTACTCGATCTTTTTCACAAAAAATCAAGAATGGAGAGAATATGTAATTGTTGCAATTTTGAAATCAAAAGACAAATGAAAAATGAAGAATAGTTCATGTTTTCCGTTCGTTTGTAAGGTGTTTAAAACATAGGACCAAGGAGAAACGTGAAAATGACGTTGCGATGAGTTTGTGGTAGCTCCGGGTCAATAGATGTAGGCAAGTTTGTTAGCTTACCATGAATGAACATATGATGCCATTCACTCAAAAAATTTTACGTTAATTAAAGGTATCCTGGTTTACTTTCTGGTGAAATTTCAATGATATATCTTTTTTCCCAAGGGAGTAAGAGTAAATGTCTCAATAATTTTCGAACAACCCTCGTACAAAGGATCAGTAAACATGTGTGTTAAAGTAGAAGCACATGAAGCCAGTGTTATTAGACTTCAGCGGATCGCATGCATGTCCATTTGCTCGGGATCTTCAAGGCCATATGCGGGGGATGGAATATATACTTGTGTACACAGAGCTCCGTGGCCATGTTCAGCTTAAAATGTTTGCAGTTTAATAACTTATTTTATTTAAACAATGTATAACTACTTTGACAATATACAAAGAGCCCTCTTTTCATTGACAGTTATAATGAAATTTCTACCGTTTTTAATTATGAAGCTAAAGCAGATTAATTTCATAATTTAAAGATTTAATCATTTTTGTGTTTGAGTTTTGTGTACATTTTTTTTACAACTATTTAGATTTACTTATCCACCATTAATCTTTTGTCTGACGATGCCTAAGATTGGAAATATAAACATTTATATGTAATAGAACTTTAAACAATTCTTTGTGAACCCATATATGTAAGACGCGAATCTTGTGATAACCGCTGACCGCTAGGTAGTCCAGCCGCGACCATGGCGACCGATTTTCTCGGTCGCGAGCTAGGGATCGGTTACGTAATGGTACAGAGATCAGAAACCAGGTTAATGCATGCAGAACTTAATAAAAGTGACATATAGTCCTCACGTAAAAGCTTTACGAATATAATGCTTACTGTTATGAAACTTTTTCGAATGAATAAAAGCATCCCGAATGCAATAATACATTTTTTGTGGTGAATTTATGTCAGTTATACACAATGAATTATCGTTAACTTGCCAAATGAAAACAGGTACATGTTAACAAGTAAAGCTTTTTACACACATATTACACAATACCCAAACAAAGTAATATTATAACGACATTGATAAGATCCCAATGATCAACTTTTCCAGCGACAGCCATATCGAAATCCTAACCGTTTTTGAGTTATATGGCAAATACTTTCAAGGAATCCAGGCCCTTAATTGAAGGGTCCAGCCCCTTTTCAACGGTGTCAAACAAAAGCCCATACTATTTTGCACAACTTTTGTTCTACATGTCTTTACAAAAAAATTTTTTTGTTTAAAAGATAAAAAGGAAAACATGTGTAAACTTTTGCGCCTTTTGGAATCCTATAATTTGACTCCCTACCTTTTTCTAAATAAAAAACGTAATCAAAAAACAAAAACATGTGTGCAAAACTTCAATTTCCCTGTTATTTAAATTCGTTGGATTCTCATTCCCTGCTATTTTAAGCTCGGAGCCTTTGTCTTGAATCCAAAGACCCTAAAAAAAATTCGAAGGGGAATAACTCATTAATTTTACAGGGATTTTACAGTTTATGACATCTTATAATTAGTGTGTTGTAAAGTCTATTATTCCTAAAAATTTGGACAAAAACCGTTCAAAAATGAGCAAAATATGAAGCCTCAAAGCTTGCGGCTTGGAAAAAAATAGAAAAAAGAAAAAAAATAAGAATATCTTCCGTACTCGGAATTTCCGGACAATAATTTTTTTCTGGTTAGGCTACACTTGCATGTCCTTTATCCTTCCTGAAAATTTCAGCTTTCTATCTTAAGTCGTTTTTGAGGAGATGCGTGGACAAAATGTCAAGTAAAAATGACTAAAGTCCGAACTGGAAGTGATTTTGACAAAATCGAAAAGTATATAAACTTCAAATGATAATAGATCAATGCTGAAAATTTGACGAAAATCGGACGACACATCTCTGAGAAATTTTCCTCACAATAATTGTAAACAAAAAAATAAAAAAAATTATAAACCTGAAAAAAACCCCTATAGAATAATAGAAGGGTATTCCGCTAAAGATGGAAGACCCTAATAAAAAGAATTAATAGAATAACAAGAGGGTCTTCCGTTGGAAACGGAAGACCCTAATAATGATAAAACAATAGAAAAGCAAGAGGGTCTTTCGTTGGAAACAGAAAACCCTAAAAATAATAAAGAATTTCCAACAGAATCAGTACAAGGTCTTCCTTTGGAAACGGAAGACCTTAATTAGTTGCAAAATGGTTCAATGCATGTATTGACTGTTTTCAATCTTTTAAAACGATCGTTGATACAACAGTAAGATATCATTCTTGCGACGTTTGTTTGATCAGAGTCACATATAACTCAAAACTGACTGACACGGTGAAATGTTTACTTTCAAACCTGTATTTGTATGCTGCATACTCTGCATTAATGTAAAAATATGCCGTTCGGCAATGCGAACATTTCAGGTAGAACAGATCTTTTACAATAAGGTCGTGTTGGATAATCTCCTAACAGAACACCGACATTCCACTTCTGCTCTATGTTCCGTTGTTTGTCAACAAGAAAAATGCGAGTGTTTTGGTTTCAACTCAGTCACAGAAACATGTCGAGTTCATGCCTTTTGTAGACCAGATAATATATTGGTTAAAGAAACAGGATGGAAATATTACAGATCTAGAGCAGGTTCGTAATGTACATTTTTTTGTATTTCTTTCCCACTCAAATAATACTTTTAAGGAGGTTGGCACCTGAAATACTTGTAATGTCAATTATCCGAAAACCATTTAGATATACAGACGGGGACCTAATATGTTCATTTATTTTATTTGTGACCCATGTCACATGCCATTTATTGGAAATATGGGGCCCCAAACAGAAATGATCATTTTCCTGTAATTATTGCTGGCATGGAAATTAATTTTTTTAAGGAATCAAACAAATATTTATAGTTCGAACTTTTATTTAATTATAATTTCAATACAGTATGAAGTTTAACACATATAGAAACTATAAAAGTAATATCTAAGTCAAAGTTTAAAAAACCTTGCTTTACTGGTGGCTTCAAATGCTAGCACATAATGAACACAACAGCAGATTTTAAGATTGTTACAAAATTTTGGATTAATCAAATGATAACGCAAAAAAAAAAAAAATATTAGTAATGCCACCTTTCCAAAACTTTGCGTACAAATAAACATACATTTAATGTCTCATGTAAAAGTAAAAAAGTAGAGGTCACATCTCAAAAATTTGAGATATGGCTTGAAATAAGCTAATTTTAGCCAAAAATTGGAGTTAATTTTTTCTTGACTTCTATGAAATATAAGCTTAAATTGCCCAAAATAAATGTATATTGATAGAAATATCAAAATATCGTTCAAATATGTTTTTTTTCAGAACAACAAGAATATATCGTAATACACAAACTATCTTGAAGTTTGGTCTGCGCTGAAAATTAGGAAGCGGAAGTGACAGTACTCTAAACTATTGAGTTATTAAAATTGTTCATTTTCTTCTTGAAAACCTTCCGCCATAAAATATAGTCCCTTACTAAACATTGTAAATATGTAAATTTCTTTTAACAATTTTATTCAATATGGTGTATTTGGTATTTTTAAATATGAATATACAAATAGAATTAACATATGATGCAGAATTTTTAGACTAGGGGTGACATAAAAAATAGCTACCAAAGAGAGAGGAACGAACCTCTTTAAAACAATGTTCTTACATGGCTCTTAGATAGACTACCGTTCACAGTAGATGATGTACATTTTTTTAATGTGCCCTTTCCTATATTATCAATGCATTAACGTTTTGCCAAATATAACGTTCATGTAAGAGTAAGTCTTGGAGAAAATCCAAAGTAAGTACATCGTTGAATGTTTTAATCATATACCAATAGATATGCAAAAATTACTAAATCAAATTAACGATAAATTGATATATTTTATTTCTATAAAAGCCAAGATCTAATAAATTAGTTGATATGGGTTTTTTGGTGTTAGATTTATTATGACGTAATAGATAATCTGATTAAACATTTTCTTGACATTACTCCAAAATAATAAATCATAAGAAAAGTTATCTATATTCAATTTGACAACATTTGAAAAAGGAGGTCAAAAATATGTTCAATACCGTTTTGGTGAGATCTTGTGCGGATCTAGAGGGTGGGGGAGGGGGGGGGG
>WFKH01011926.1:45587617-45623074 GCA_016163765.1 Magallana hongkongensis
ACATATTTCTCGTTGAAAACTTATAGTAGGATTTTACAAACGCAAACAATAATAATGTAGATTTGACTTTGATACTGAAGTGCAATATCAGAGTTGGAATGGCAAATATTATCCAGAAAATGTATGATTTATTACTTCAGGATGGAAAACATTTATGAACTCTGAATACTTGGTGGGCTTAGATGCTGTTACGTGGAATGAGGCCCAGGTGAGTTGGAAATCTTCGAACATTTATTTTATTTCTTTAGATGAATAATTTATGTTAATCAATTATATACTAGGTTCATATAAGAACAATTTTATAACGTTATCTGCTTTATCTTTTCTTTTTGTTCAACTAGATTCTGTCACCGTTTTAAAACGCATTTTTTTTTACTTTCTTTTCAGACGAATTGCTCAATAAAGGGGACTAATTTAGTTGAAGTTGAATCGTCTGAAGAAAACACTTATATTCGTACTATGGCTGTAAATATGACAAGTTAGTTCATAATTTTCATTTTTATTCATTTATTTTTGTTTTGTAAACATATTAAACATTCCAACTCTTTTTAAAAGTATTGACAAGCATGTGGTTTTGTATATACCTTTTTATCTCTTTTATCGAATGGGACAGTTTGACAAAAAATATTATGAAAACAGTGACAGCTAAAATCGGACCCTATATACCTTTTGTTTTATTAAAGGTAAAAAAAAAGTTCATTTGACGCTTTTTATGTGAAATAAAAGATTTAGAGTTAACAATGAATAAACAATATTATTGAAAGGCATCGAAACAGACTACATGTGGGTTAATCACTACTCATTAAACACCAATTTTCGTAGATTTCGTACATGACTTGATCCATAAAATTAAATGTTTTGTAGGTGCAAAAAAATAGTTATAAAACATTAATTGATAACGAAATTTTACAACCTTGAAATCATATGATTTTTACTTTTTTCACAAATAGTTACGACCACGAATACTGTTAAATTTAAGGTATCGATTTTTCATTTAATTAAGAAAGCGTTTGGCTGGGAGGAACTGACCGTCTGGTAGAGGGAAAATGGGTGTGGCAGTCAACTAATTCCCAGTTCTCATACAACGATTGGCACAAAGGAACTGGACAACCGAATAACTACAACAACCAGGATTGTCTCTGTCTTTATCGATATTACGGTTTAGTCTGGTGTGACGAAGAATGTTGGTTACGGTATCAATATTTCTGCGAAAGAGAGCTATTTACAGACTGATAAAATTGACATCATTTTCAAGTTTATCATGTTGAAATTTAACTTTTGGTCAAAAAGGTAAATGTATTTAGTACTTCTTAAAACTTAAAGTTTTGTCAAAAATGAATTGTGGACTTCTTTAAATGTATGTATTAGTTTTATTCATTGCTATTTATAAATAATAAACATTTCTTAAACGCTTGCTTTATGGTATTACATGTTGTATGAAGATTTTGTAGAACATTTAACTAATACATTCGTTTCGCTTCAGATCTTTATGCAGTTTATTTCCACACATTAATCCGATCAATTTATAATCAATATTTTTGTTTACACGTTTATTACCTAGATTGGAAATATTTCCAGCTGTGTATTTGTAAGCTGATACTTATCTTTTTCGTAACAAAGAGTCATGCTATTTTGGACTTGATCAAGCTATAGATCATTTGGATTTAAAATTTGTAAACTTATATTTAAACGGAACTCTTCTACTCAAGGAGATCAAAGTGCATAAATGGCATGAATTGTCCAGATTTAATCCAGTATTTGATAGTATGAACCGCTTGTCTCCAGAAACATTTTTACATAATTGATTCAATAAAATCATTTTTTTTAGATCAAGCTTAACAATAATGTATTTTAAATCTGCGTATCTGAAAGCAATGTCATTAGTTGAATTTTCAGTCGGTTAACAATGTGTTTTTATTTACTTGACAATTAGGTAGTTAAGAATATGTACTAATAAGTCGATTTATTTGTTTTCTTTTCTTTTTTCTTTTTTTATTTTTATTTTTTTTTTCTTTAATTGCTTGGAGACAAAAACTGTATACGTATTTATCGATTTTGATAGTTTTATGTTTGTTATTTGACAAATCAAAAATAAGTATGATAAATGGTGTTTAATATTCTGTTTAATATGTGAGGTTTGATTATAAAATGTGTCCCTTAAGAAAAGAAAATTGCTATAAACTATGTTTTTAAAGCTCTAAGTCTTCAATCACAACCATTGGATTGGCTTCACTTAGATCATTTTTTAGGTAATTAAATTTATTTGGGTTCAAACAAAATCCTTACATGTGCCTTTAATAATATATCTAGAATGTTTTGAAAACAACACAAATGTTTTATTTGAATTAGCCTTCATTACTACAGATGAGGTATAAAAGCGATCCACATCAGACATGCTTGACTGCCATACATACCTTTTTACGCGTAGTTTATATCCCTGCAATTTAGCCGAGCTCATTATGTAAGCAATGTCAACGCTATAGCTACGGTGCACGGTTTACCGGATGTTGACAGAACAACAGTTAAACTCGTTTTCTGCACAAAATTGTAGTTCCAATTTAAAAGAGAACCTAGAATGTATAGGAAGTCAGTTGAACAGTTTGAGTCTGATATATTTAAACATTACACGATAGTTTTGTTCTTTGTAACATGCTAGTTACATGTACTACAAATTTGCAATGTTAATTTGCTGAGCGGCAGATTGTATTGTTTTCACTTATAGCCTATAATTAGAGATCCCGTTATCACGCTGAGTGAATGTACAACGGTGACAGGAATTAAGACCATGTTCAACAGTCAATGACAGATGTAGTTTCTAACTCTCCCCTCGATTTATTATATATACGATTTAAATATAACATATGTATTGATACCTTATAAACTCGGTTAATTCATTAATTAACTCAACGTGTCTATTTAGTTTGTTGTAATACCATTTTATGAAAACGTTTTCAAGACACATCAAATAAGCAGGGATATCTGTACTTTGAGTACTTTGATTATCTCTTCACAAAAATGTTAATTACTAAAGCAGTAACTCTAGGTAACGATCATAGCGATACGTTCTTTGAGTACAGTGTACATGTATATATATTATTAACATTAACTGGTAAATATTGCTATGGACTGATGCACACATTAAAAAATTAAAGTCAACAAAAACAGGAAAGTTTACTCTAAAGTCACAAAATAACTTGTACCTTTGATCATTTTTAAATATTTAGTTGTGTCGTTTACTCTGAAATAAAGACGTCAAATTAGACGAGAATTTAAGACTTGCCGATATCACTTAAGCATTCAATGCTTATATTTATATTCATACTGATGTTTTTTTTTTGGTATGAAATATATGTGTATCGTCGATGTAAAGCTATTATATACGCTCTCAGTCAGGGATATGAAACATACATGGAACAGCCATATTAACATGTTATTTAGTACGCTTCCGCGGCTAAAAACAAAGTGCCAGAAACTTTGTAGAGAAAAATCTTTTTAATTAAGGAGTTGATATAATTTAATGATTATTTTTCAAAAGTACATTTCAAATTGGTTATATAAGGTTGAACGTTTCATTTAATCTTACAAAAATAAATATACTCGAAACACGTGGTGACGTTTATATATGTGCTCATGGCGCATGAATTAGCAAAGCGTATTCATAGGAAATTGAACGTCGCAGATTTCCAATGCAAACATAAGGGGAAATATACACTGAATGTAAATATACATGTATACAATTTAGAGAATTTATATCATTTCATTTTAAAAGATATTATATCATTTTTTTTTATTTGAATTCAATTAATGATTGCGTATATTTCATTATACCATTTTCTTAAATATTGTGCCCATGAAATATAAAATGTAAACAATAAATTGCCTGGCAAACAGTCTTTAACCACTGTAATTAATAAATCTTCTTTACGCTATGTAATTATTACTTTTTTTTTCCTAAATGAACTTGTTTTTACACAGTTGCGGAATACACATCGAACACAATGTTACGAAATTTATAAAGCTGATATTTAAATTGTGAAATATATTGGATGTGGACTTCCGTTAAAAGGTGGGATGGGGGTAAATAAAAGCTGAAATGTCATATGCCTCTCTATAATTGAACGAGTATTGTGCGAATATTTAGCAATATTTTAAAGCTAAGTACATAATTATTTAAAATTAGTCTTAGATTAGTCTTACATGTAAATATAAACACTATATTACTCAGATGACCGTTATGGTATTTTGACCTCTTGTAGAATTTTAATATGATTCAACGATCGAAACGTAAACATTTTATGAAAAAGTTCACACAGAATTGAACGTTCCGGTATTCTGAAGGTTCATATCAGGAAACAGATTTGCAAATGTAAATATATTGAAATAGTTGTTATACTGTATATACTATTTCTTTCACAACATTATATACAGTACCGATCAGATCCAACCTAACAGAAAGTAAACCCCAACTAAACCTTGGGTTTACTTTCTGGGTTTACTCTGGGTTTACTCTGGGTTTACTAGAGTGGACCCAGAGTAAACCCAGAGTAAACCCGAAGTAAACCCAGAGAGGACACAGAGTAAACCCGGTCAGAAGTATACCCCTGAAAGTAGACGCTAACTGTGGATTCGGAAGATACAAGGGGCAGGAATTACAGACAGTAGGATAGTATGATAAAAGACGGGTCTGCTTCACACTACCGTGCGTACAGTGGACCTCAAAAGCAACTTCCAAGTAAACCCAAAGTAAACCCCGAGAAAACCCAAAGTAAACCCCGAGTGGACCCAAGTTTTCAAAAAGTAAACTAAGAGTAAACCCCAAGTAAACCCCAAAAGTAAACCCGGGGTTTAGTTGGGGTTTACTCTGGTGTTAGGTTGGGTCTGATCGGTACTGTATATTTGACAAACATCTGACAAACACATTTATCCATAGATGCCTAATTGTCTGCTAACAATTTTTTTATTGTATGCTTCTTCAGATTTTATGGGTTCTTTTTTCTGTAGTGCGTCAAAGAAAAAAGAAAATAGGATTTCATATGTAAGTAAAGGCATCCCGTTCAAAAATCATGTGGGGAATATTTTAATAATCTATATTCAATTACTTTATCAGGAAACGTTTGGCTGCGAGGCACTGATACGGCTGTAGAGGGAAATTGGGTGTGGCAGTCTTCCAGCACCATGTTTTGATACAGCGCCTGGGATACGGCTAAAGGACAACCGAATAACTACCTGAACCAGGACTGTCTCTGTCTTTATTGACCATACGGCATATCTTGGTGTGACGAGAGCTGTGGAGCAAGTTATCAATACATCTGCGAAAAAGAGGTAATAACACCCGTGTGTAAAATTATTTGATTTTCCACATTCTAATTAACATTATGGATCAGATATTTTTCCGGAATCTGTAGGCATGCACTTTTGTTTTATCTTTGTGTTTATTGCAATAAAGCACATACTAAAAAAAATATTTAAAAATGTATCATTTATCTCTTATTTGCAAAATAAGCCTTAAAATTGTAGAATAGTATTCTGATGCATTAAAATAACGTTTATGTTTGAAAATGTTTATCAATCACTTTATAATATAAAATAAAGGATTGTGCTTTCATTTTCTTGGTGTATTTTTATTAAATTTGCTCACTTATTCATTGTAAAACCGCAACATTTCATTGAATGCAATATACAATTGTAATATACTTGTTCATTTTTTAAAAAATTTAAAGTAGCGACAAAAACGTGCCATTTTATCTAACCGGGAAATATCGGTAGTTTCTGTGCGTGCTATTTGCCCATGGTAAATAGTTGTCGAATCTATTAGCCGTCATCATTCGATTTTCCTCGATTTGTTAATTTCAAAACATGTCTTGTGTTATCCGATTGCCTTCACTAAGTTCAAAGTCCGATAACTCGAATTGGTTTACCATCAATAATCTCTCTATACCCCCTCCCCTCAAAAAAAAGTAATCTCAGGGTTTTTAAATATAAAACAGAAAGACTATTTTACGTCTAGTCAGCAACTGATTCTCTCGGTTTCGAATCGGGAAATATTTACCCAGAACCTCGAGGGACAATAAACATGCATCGTTTTTACAGCCAGTAAATAGGTATATAATATTAGTTTAGCGAGTTAACACTAAATATCTTTTTTCGTAAAGTGATAACTAGGAGCTAACTTTGTAGAATAAAATTACACTTTTACTATATTTTGAAAGAAATTTTACATTAACAAAAAAAGAATTTGTTACGGCCTTCCATACAAAACGAAGCAGGACTTTCCAAGGAAAGTTAATTTTTTTCTGTTTACGATTAAACTAATTTACAATACAAACACTCAGTAATATGTGAGATTCGATAAATGCGTGCGGGTCAATGTTTTTTTAAAGGGGCATCGTTACAATTTTTGTCAAAATTTATTTTTCCGTTTTTAACCTTTACCATGTTTCAGTAAGACAAACCAAAATTTTAGAGTCAGCGGTTGAGTTATAAGCGAGATACAGAGTTCACAATTATTTATTTTGTGTACAGAGTTTTCGTTTACCTTTTTAATGTTGATAGGACAAGTCCAGGTTTAGACCTAAAATGAATGTGACAAACGCTTGGAACTGTTCATTTATGTTAAAACAAATTCGCAGGTAAAAAAAAATATATCAACTTGAAGAAGAGTTTTTACCGGTATATTGAACCAATGCAAACAAAAACATGGCGCGAGCCTTGTTTAAAAAACCATGAATTTTAGGCTGTGCGTCTTGGTTTTAACTCTACGACTGACACTCAAAATATGATTGATCATTAGAAATGCATTATTTAAGCATCATAAACAATAAAATAGAAAAAAAAATATTTGAGCAAAATCGTGACAATGCCCCTTTAAAAGATATTTTTAATGCTAGTAGAAATAATTGTATTGAAAAATTACTTACTTTCATTTTTTATAGAAAATGAGTATAATCAATGTAGTTGGTCTGCAGATAATTTACTAAATTTTAACACTTAAAACTGAGTCCAGTTTTTTAACAGATTTGCTGCTTTAAATTGTTGTTGCTTTAAATTCTGCTTTAATGGATTCTAAGATTACGCATGCTTTTAATGATTGTGGTAATTTCGGGTGTTTTCAATTCATTAGAATATAATACAAGAGAAATCCGAATTATCTTTTGGGGCTAAATTACAAATCTCTATTAGTTTTAAAGTTTTACACGAGGTTTCTGTACAAATTTGTGCAAAATGACAGTGTTTTGATAATATTGTTAAAATTATTTAATAATTTAAATAAATATGCTTATAAAATTTAGTACTAAGTAAGCAAAAGACTGAGATTATACGTAACATATTGCAATCTCTAAACCGTGTTTTCGAGGGTCTGAGTTTGGGAAGAAAGTTAGGGATGTTTTAAGGCGTTTCCATGTTTTACAGTTGATGTAAGAATCGTAAATAAAGATACTGAGGAATGAATTGGTGCCTTGCATTATTAATTTAAAAAGGATAGAGACCTTGTGTTATTGTCAACAGGCCTTCTGTATGAACCAAGAGCCTGCGGTAAATTCAATTCATATACCATTTGTACAGCTAAACCTGTATTTAACTTAACCGTTTTCCCCCCGATTTTATAGATTATAAAATATGCTTGTATCTAGGGGAAGATATTCATGTTTATAACATAAAATCCCCTACATGTAATAATTGATAATTTGAACCAATATAATAAATACGATATTCATTGTTGTGTTACAAATTGTTATAACAAAAATCTAAAATGTTCTTGAGTATATTCAAAGTTTAACACGAAGCAATAGAGGATCAAGTGTATTTCTTGCATTTTTCATAAAATATATTTCTTTATAATCCCTAAGAATTGGATTCATTTTAGCCACAACAGATAAAATGCCAAATTTATCGCGCGAAAACTGGCATGCAGGAAAGAACGTTTTAGAATGCAACAGGTTTATGCTATCCAACGAGCTGTACTGTGATGTTTTATTCAAAGTAGGAGATATCGGAACGGAGATCAAAGCACACAAGTAAGTCCTAGCCAGTAGAAGTGCCGTGTTTGCTGCTATGTTGTACGGAAATCTATCGGAAGACAGCGACTACACACCAGATATAGAACCAGATATATTCCGTGCAATACTAAGGTTTCAGTAAGAAAGATAACTCTTTCTAAAGTTGTTTTCTTACACGAGTTATCTTGCTCTTCACCAGTACAGGTTCATAGCACAAAAGGTGTCTTGAGTAAAATTTAGCAATGAACTCAACAGAAGACAAAATAAGCTATTTTAAGTGAGATTTTTTTTTCTCGGACTGGTCATTTCAGTCAAAGATATAATCGCTTAGACAGCGTGTAAATACAGCAAAACTTAAAACAACACCACTAACAGGGAAAATCTTCTGTTTAATCGCATCAAAGAGAAGGTCATCGCTATATCTAATATTTTTCCGCCCATCGCACGAAATCCTTAATTGTGAAATTTGAAAATCAACATTAACAGCCGCATGTACTGATAAGTTACAACACTTGGACATGGCAGTAAATAATGACTACATGTAAATATTAAAAAGTCCCCCCCCCCCTAAATCGCTCGGCCATAACAACAGCCAGGGGAATGCCAGTATTGATTTGAGAACATCAACTGGAAAGCCATTACTTGCTAATTGGATAATCAATACCCATTATCGCATGTCAAAACGGCCCGAGCTTATTAAAAGCGGCCTTCTGAAGCTGGGGCTAAAATAATTAGAATTGAACTGGAAATTATCGTAATACATAAAATTGAACTGAAAATCATCGTAACTGTTGTAAAATACAATTGTTTAATTTGGCTACATACCTTAAGCAGTAGTTTTACTTTTCTGTTCGCTTAGGCGCTGTCGTTAGAGCTTGCAGTGCATGTCTGTGTAACGAAGAATATTGATCCGGGTTAAAAATTGACCTGGGGGTCATATTTAAACGTTGAATATTAATCCTGGGGTGCTTTTTCAACGTTGAAAATTGAGTCCAAAAGTCGTTGAAATTATACCCAGGATCGTATTCAACAGATTGATTTTTTTCTAATCTCTGATGACCTTTATCCGTGGAAAAATGACCTTGTTGAAAATTGACCCCAACTACAGAGTTTTGAGCTGTCTTTGAACTGGAACTTGCTCTATGCGATTTAAATAAATCTACTTGAAATTTTCAGACACTTTTTTGTGAGTGTCTTAAGGGGGTATTGGACTTTTCTGAAGTACTAGATGTAACAATTTTATTTACTGAATTATAAACTCTAAACAATTTACAGGGAAGGACTGCACCTTATACCTACCCTTACCCCTACGCATGCTCATCTACTTAATGCAATAAGAGCTTCAATTTTTATATGTAGTTTGTTTTGAAAAATGCAATTTACCACTTTAGTGACGGAAACAAAATAGTGATGAAACTTTAAGTAACTATTTAGAGATTTAAATTGAAGCAAAATTACATTATTTTCATCCTGTACAAGAGAAGGTTGCTATATATTCCATAATGCAGAACCTTTTTATTTCTAGAAAAACAAGATTTTTTTCAATCCTGTTCGTTTTCAGATACATCTATAGTTACATGCAAATTTATCATAACAGCATATTTTTATAACAAAAGAAACTACGAAAAAATACCGGTTTTTAAAATGGATATAGCACATTTTTCTAACAAAAGAAACTACAAAAAATTCCGGTTTTTAAGATGAATATAGATAGTGACATGTATTTTAGCGTTCTACATAAATGAGTATGCATGGAAATGTACATGCACTCTCAAACCACTAACGTTTCCAATATACATATGTACTAAAATAACGAATTATAGGAAAATGAACCTTAAAAAATGATTGCTTTAAAACTTTTCTCTTTAGAGAATTTAATAGTGTTAACCTATTGTCATAGTGTAGAGGATGTAACAAAAATTGTTTAACAAATTACAGTTCAGATATACTAAGTGGGTGTAAAAACAAAATTGAAAAAATGTTATAGTGTAAATTGTGTATTTACACCCACCAAGAAAATTTACAATTTACAATTTCAATTTACTGGATAACTTTAAGTATAAATACAAAATTAAACAATATGATGTATTGTAAATTTCGTATTTACACTCCTCCAGCAAATATATAAAGAATGTATTTCTGGACTAAATAGTACATGTATTTCGTGTAACCATGTCAACAAATAAACAAAATTATTCTTATTAAATTTATTATTTTCAAATATAAATTTCCACAAAACATAGCGATTGGTGTAAAAGATCATTATATTGAAAATAGTTACATATATAAAGTGTGTATCTAATACTTCGAGACTTAATTACTTAATTGTTTGATGTTTTTGAGAGACTGTTTATTTAAAATTGAAGATACTAATGTTAAAACCCATTAATCTAAAGAACGAATATGAATTAAATGTAATTTTTTTATTGAATAAATGAAAGAAATTAATACCGATTCATTAATACGTGTTTATATGCTGTTGAATTTAGAACCGCTTTTGTGAGCAAAATTCCATGTTGCGGTCAGTTTTCAACGGACCAGGGTCTTTATTCAACACCTTTGCTTTCAATATTCAACGTTGAAAAATGACCCCCCGGTCAACTGTCAACCCGGGTCAAAATTTTTCGTTACACCGGCGCCATGCCCCGCTGCGCTAGCTATTATCATATTATCACGTTTGCCAAATTTCTGTTCGTACTGTTACAATATATATACGATACAGGGACATTTTTTTTCTTCAAAAATTACTTAAAATCTTTCTTAAAACAAATTTTGTTGATCATTTTCTTATGGAAGGATGGCCTAATTTACCGGGGAAACTTTTACAATGCCACGTAGCCTTTGCCTTCTTATGACTAAGAATACTTTTTTGTCTTGATCTTCATTCCCACATCCTCTACCTAAAAGCAATATCTAATTGAAATTCATAGAAACTATGTACTTATTTCAAGGCATTCATATCTTTGTTTAATAAATGTCTCATATATGTGTAATCCACCAAATATTCAAACGCAAGAATCCAAGAGTCATATATGTGGTTTTAAACATTTATTACCTGTTTAATTGTAAAATAAGCAGGAATTGAAAGGATTAGCAAGATATGCTTATTAAAAAACACACAAGCAAACGTATTTAAGAAATGCATGATTGTTTTATTGGTGATTAATGTGATAAGTTGATCGTAATTTGGTAAAAAGTATTATGGAATCTGTACTTTTATCGTTTGATTATGTCTAACATGATTGCTTTGTTACAAACGCGTGTGTTGTTGCTATCAATATTATGATCCATTTAGGTTAAATCTCATATTTAACTTATTTTAATGGTGTACGACATTCATGGAATAAAAGTAAACTGACACGCTACATTAAAAATATACTAAAGGTGAAAATAACAAAGTAAAATATTATTAAATTGTTCACATTTACAAATACGTCATTAAAATGTGTACAAGTTCCAAGTACACTTTGATCCACTTTTATATTACATTATAAAGCAGAAAACGACATGAGTTCAATAAGTCAGTTAAACAGCTTTCTTTCGCAAATGTACTGGAATAGTGTCCAGCAAACACAAGTACTCCAATTTAATCCGTAAGGTCGATATACACAGAGGCAATCCTGGTTGTTGTCGTCATCGGGCTCACCATAATCCCTAGCCCATGCTTCGTATGATAACGGTTTCTGGGTTGACTGCCACACCCACCATCCTTCGTTGTCCTGGTCCGTTCCTCCCAGCCACACATTTTCTTAAAGGGAAGTCAATATTGTTTTTACATCAATACTTTTTGGTTTGACTAGTCGTGCTGTATAAACTCGTTGTCTCTGATTTTTGAAACTTTTTTTTTACTTCGTCTAACATTTGATTTCAGAGAGTAGCTTAACTACGATATTGACGAAAATTAGTATTTCATTGAAAAATTGAAAATCAGGAGTTATTGATAAATGCATATAATTTTATTTCAATTCAATTTTATTTTTCGGTCTTGTTTAATGTTGAACTTTTTCATAGCAGTAAGTTTGTAACATCACTTCACTCAAGAAATCAATAAAGTAAGAATAAGAATATACCCACGTCTTATATTCTTACTTTGAAAAGAAAAAAAAGTTGAATATTTTCACAACATGTTTTTACCAACCAAAAGAAAACAAAAACTTTTGTCATTGCCAGAAATTAAATCCAAACTTACTTGTCAACTTCATCACAAGCAACATGATGTAATTGTTTTCTTCAGGAGATTCAATTTCAGCTAATTTACCTCCCTTGATCATACAATTCGCCTAGTAAGAAATAAGAGTAATAAATTAGTTTTAGAGTGGTTGTCCAAATCAAGTTATATGAAAAAAAAAAAAAAATTAAAAAAACCCCAATAATTCCGTCCCTCTACTACCCTTTTGAATTAATTACGCATTTGCATTTTAATACCAAATAGCATTCATCTGTAAGAAAAATAAAATAAAAATAAAATACGGTTTCCACTGACCTGGGCCACACTCCACTTAGCAGCTGTGTAATTCAACAGGTACTCAGAGTTCATGAAAGTATCCCAATCTATAGAAATTGAAAACAGAAAACTTTGCATTTGTGGTTAGAAACATTAATTTGTACATATAATGAGTTGAACATTGACACATACAGTAACCTTTTGATTTATCTAACAGCAATAATCCAGCATATCAAAATCGACATATGTTGCATAATTTTCAGAATGAGGGTTTTAATCGTACATCATTATTTATTTATATTTTGATTGTAAGCTTTTATACAAAATAAACCTTGTAACCTGATATTTAAGTATGTTTAAAATCACAGTAGAGTGTGGTTATTGATTAACACTTTTTATAAATTCAGAAGCTGATAGCTATGTACATATTTTGCTGTTATTGGTTATGCCATATGGGGCCCCTGTGTATAGCTGTCATGCATTTATTTTAGACGTTTTTGATATATCACATATGGGACCCCTGCATTTTTCAGCCAGGCGCATGCTCGACCCCATTTTTGTTGCTGATTTAAGCGTGTGTTTACACCTTTTCTACAACCACCACCTTCCGAACATCTTTTACGCTTTTAATTCTGTTTTCTGAACATTTTTATGTTTTATATTATTGCTTGGTGTGTATTTCATTTTATGGCCGATGACGCCCCATCTTTGACAAATGTGTCAATTATAGCCTTGTAATAATAACATGTAACATATTTGTAATATAAATTGTAAAATGTTTTGTGTAAAGTGTGTAAAACTATTTAATTACAAATTTATTAGTTAGTTAACATTACATTATGTTGCAAAGTGTGTGCTCTAACACAGTAATCCATTCAATGGTTATGCGTAAACAATCTTTACATTTGAGTTAAAAAAGGAGTACAAAGAAAATATACGTTAACAACCCGCTGAAGATCTGTAATAATTCCATCCCGATTCTTCAACCAATGTATTATCTGGTCTACAAGAAGCATGGACTCGACATGTTTTAGTGATTGAGTTGAAACCGAAGCACTCGCACATCTCCTGTTGACAAACAGCGGAACATAGAGCAGACGAGAAGTCTCTGTATTCTGCTAGAAAATTATCCAACACGACCTTATTGTAAAAGATATTTATTTACCAGTAACGTCCGATATCCCTAACGGCATTCTTTTACCCGTATGCAGAAAATACATAATATGAAGATAAGTTTAAAATTGAACATTACAGAGTCAGTCAGTCAGTCAATTTAATAGGGTGCCGAATAGAGCGAATGTTGCAAGAAAGCGATTTAATTGCAATTTATTGTGTTGAAAGAGTAAGATCAATCACTACGTGGATGAATTATATAAAATCTTAGTGATTGATCAATCTAAGTTTTTATCATATCAATATTTAGAATTACTACGCTATACACTCTTGCGATAAAAAATGAATTACAGGGTTTGTTAACGAGACAGTTCTTATAAAAAATTCAAGTACCTTTTATCTATTTTACTTATGATATTTGACTTCTAACATCTGCCCCGAATGCAAATATATAAATGATTTATAGCTTGGAAATGTGCATTGGGTATTTGCAACTCACTAAACATATGTATTTATCAGAAGAACACATAACATATATGATTCTCTTGAATGACGAAAGGTAGTTTCATATTTGATCTTTCTACATAATTGTTCATATCTAATATTGATAACATGGTTTTCTTATATCAAACAAATATACTCTTTGCTTATCCAACTTTGTACATTTTATAAGTACATGTATCAGGAATAGGTCTTTTAATGATCAACAATTTTTAAATTTGAAGGAATTTTTGTTCACCATCAGTGCATTAAACTTCTGCATTGTAAATGCCTTTCGAATATCTTTATGATACATGTAGATGGTTCTGTCAAATATCCTACGTCTGCTGTCCTTAAGTCGTTTGAGTAACAATACTTGATGCTTTTAATGTTATCAACATGTTTTCATATGTGTTAACAGAAATGTTACATGTATATTGGTTAATGTTTCTTTCAAGTCATATTACAAGATTACTTTTGAATAATCACATGTCTTTTTGTTCAATATATGCTTTAATCTATTGTTCAAATCTTTGTCACATAACTAAGAAAACTTAGACGTTTATCTCGCTTGTAGCTTTAATTATTAACGTAAATTTTGGTAAAGCATTATTAATGCTTACGTTGATTACTCTCAACATTTTCATTTTTTTATGTCTCCCTTAAATTCTTTTTATGTTCTTTAAAAGTGATTTTTACATTTTAACATTTTTTGGACAAAATTTATGTTGTTAGTGTTGATATCGAACACTATGATTCGCAATCAACGCACACAAAAACGATTGTCATTATAATGAAAAACTACAAAAACCGCAGCTGCCAAGGTTAAACAGGGAATAAATCGAAGCTTACAATAAACAAAAACCCAAAACAAAACAAAACAAAAAAAACCCCCCAAAACCAGTGAAATCAATCAGTTAGCAAAAAAAGAAAAAAAACCCCAAAAATCTGCGGAGTCATCAAAAACAGGTATCTATTCAAAATATAATACGATATCAATTTAGAAAAAATTGAATGAAATAAATTGCTTCATCGCGCGTATTTATACTTATTATAAACACAAACTATGTGACCATGTTAGATATAAATGATTTAAGAGAGGTAATCCTAAGATATTGATAAAACAAGCAGGACCTTTGCATCGCCATCTATGAGATTGATCAATCAAATATATTTCTGTAGTCAATCAATAACAAACCTAATAAGTAATAATAGCACCCTCTATTCATAAGAGACACGTTAAATTTAACCTGATATATTAAACATAGTATTATGCAGGGTCACGGAAAAGTAATAACAAGGAAATTAGACTTGCGAATCAATGCGAATTCCAGAAGGTGTTATAGTTCATTTAAAACATGTTATCAACCAAATGATAATGCTCATAACAAGTCGGTTTTTAAACGATTGTGATTTTAAACTACATGTATGAAATACGATTGAATCATGATCCTTAAAAAAAAAAAAAAAAAAAATTATATAAAATGGTGTTTAGTCGTTCTTATCATCGGCTTCGAATGTTTTGAAGATTTGAAAATATTATTTAACACCAAACCACATTTTCATCTAGACCCCTTTCTAACTTATCGCAGTCTTTTAATGAATAAGGAATTGAGTTTTAAATGTATGGGCGATGGTTTTTGGCGTGGTCAAAACCAGAAAGCCCGAAGAGCTTTTTGATAAATTTGATCACGCTCCAGCGAAATTATCATCTCATATTATTCAAAGAATGATTCCCTCTTACTTATATTTGTATAATTTTCAGCAATAGTTCGATTAAATATTACAAAATTGACAAATGTATGTGATTTTCGTTTTTTGTTGTTGAAATATTCCAACCCCGATTGCGCCCAAACAATACGTCATTTGAATTTATTGGACTGTACAATACAAATTCAATTCGTAATGTCATCGCAGACAAATGCACCGAAAATGTAAATGTTATTTGATAAAATCAAATGATATGTATCACGTTTTTGCCTGAAATGCTATTGAATATAAAATTAGCAATGAATACGAAAACATTTTTAACATATATACCCGATCTGCAAATGTCATGTGTGTCATTGACGGAATGCATATAGAATATTTTCATAGACCTTTTTATAGACTTTAAAACAATTTGACACCTTTAAAGTGTCATAATTTCATTTTGTAAGACTGAACTGCAAGAAAAATGAAGTTTTTGCTAATGAGAAAAGGGAACTTTAAAATTAGAGTATCTACTTAAAAATAGAGGGTCTACATAAGCTTAGCCTGTTGCCCAATCATTTTGAATCATCAGTAAAATACATGTATGTTTAAATAAGTCAATTAAAACAGGTGAAGAGGAAAATGTTACATTAGGCATACGCATTATAAATCGTATATTTGGAAAGTGTATTACGGCATTTCTTTATCATATAGTTTAAGACACCACGTAGCCTTTGGCTTCCTTTGACGAAGACTACTTTATTGTTTTGATCTTCATTCCCACACCCTCTACCTACAGCAATATCTAGTTAAAATTCATAGAAACTATGTGCTTATTTCAAGGCATTCATATCTTTGTTTAAGTGTCATAAGTGTGTAATCCACCAATTATTCAAACGCAAGAATCAAAGAGTCATATATGTAGTTTTAAACATTTATTACCTGTTTAATTGTAAAATAAGCATGAATTGAAATGATTAGCAAGATTTGCATATTAAACAATACACAAACACACGTATTAAAGAAAGTCATGATTGTTTTATTGATGGATTAATGTGATAAGTTGATTATCGTAATTTGGTAAAAAGTATTATGAAATCTGTACTTTTATGGTTTGACTATGTCTAACATGATTGCTTTGATACTAATGCGTGTGCTGTTGATATCAATGCTATGATCCATTTTGGTTGAATCTCATATTTAACTTATTTTAATGGTGTACGACATTCATGGATTAAAAGTAAACTGACACGCTACATTAAAAAATATGCCAAAGGGGAAAATAAGAAAGCAAAATGGAAATAAATTCTTCACTTTTGCAAAAAATCCATTAGAATGTGTACATGTTCCAAGTACACTTCGACCCACTGTTATATTACATCATAAAGCAGAAAATTATATATCTTTAACCAGTCAGTTAAAAAGCTCTCTTTCGCAAATGTACTGGCATGGTTTCCAACAATGACCATCACTCCAATATAATCCGTAAGGTCGATATACACAGAGGCAGTCCTGGTTGTCAGCGTTATCAGGCTCACCATAATCCCTAGCCCATGAGCTGGTTGAGAACGGTTTCTTGGTTGACTGCCACACCCACCATCCTTCCTTGTCCTGGTCCGTTCCCCCCAGCCACACAGTTTCTTAAAGGGAAGCCAATATTGTGGATACATCAATAATGACTATTCATGAATTAATTGCTGTATAAACTCGCTGTCTCTGATTTTCCTGTGAATCCACAGTAATTGATAAATGCATATTATTTTATAGCATGTTAAACATATTTTCATAACATCAAGTTTGTAACACCACTTAACTCAAGAAATCCATAAAGTAAGAGTAGGAAATTGCCCATGTCTTTTTTCCTTATTAAAAAAAAATCAATATTTTTAGAATATTTTTAACCAACCAAAAGAAGACTTCGACACAAGCGACATGATGTAATTGTTTTCTTCAGGAGATTCAATTTCAGCTAATTTACCTCCCTTGATCATACAATTCGCCTGGTAAGAAATAAGAGTAATAAATTAGTTTTACAGTGGTTGTCCTTATCAAGTTATTTGAAAATAAATTAAAAAAAGAACCACAATAATTTCGTCCTTTTTTCACCCTTTTGAATGAATTCTACATTTGCATTTTAATACCAAATAACATTCATCTAAAAAAAAAAATAAAAATAAATTTAAACGGTTGCCACTGACCTGGGCCACACTCCACGTAGCAGATGTGTAATTCCACAGGTACTCAGAGTTCATGAAAGTATCCCAGTCTACAGAATTTAAAAACAAAAATAACTTTACATTTTTGGTTGAAAACATTGCTTTGTACGTACAATGAGTTGAACATTGACACATACAATAACATTTTAGTTTATAAAACAACAATAAACCAACAGATTAAGATTGACGTATTTTGAATAATTTTGAAAAGGAGATTTTTTGGTACATCATTATCTATTTATATTTTGTTTGTAAGCTTTTATAGAAAATCAACCTTGTATCCCAATATTTAATTATGTTTTAAATCACTGTAGAGTGTGGTTAATGATTCACATATTTTATCTATAAAAACATATATGGAAACTGATAGCCATGTATATATTTTGCTGTTATTGGTTATGCTTGGCTCTGCGTATCGCTACTATGCATTTATTTTAGACGTTTTTGATATACCCCATATGGGGCTCCTGCATTTTTCCACCAGTCGCTTTCAGTTCTGTTTTCTGCGCATTTTGTTTATGGTGTACATATATTGCTTGGTGTGTGTTTTTACCTTTTAGTGCCGATGTCGCCCCATCTTTGACAAATGTTTTGATTATAGCCTTGTTATAATACCATTTAAGATACATGTAATATAAATTGCAAACTGTTCTGTGAGAAACTGTTCACTTACAAATATTGCTTTTTATTTAGTTACTTAACATCACATTATGTTGCATAATTTGCTTTGTCATTCATTGAGTTAAAAAATGACCTTTCTTTACTCTTACATGTGTCTTACGCTATATATGGTAAAACTGAGCTTACATGTGTCAAATATACATGTAGCACCACCCTAGCAGGTTTCCTTAAATCATATTTGTAAATTAAATATTAAATTTTATATATGCAAATTAAATGTATAATATCGTAACTATTTATACGTTTCGATAATGCGTTTTAACATAGATTTCAGTTTATTCGCTAAAAAGTTTTAAAAGCAGTATAAAATACGTTTTTAAAAAGTCAGAATAAAGCTTCAAAGTGCATGTATATTAAGGCTGTTTCTACACCAGGGATGGGGTAATGGTAAAATGTAATGGTAATTGAGTTTAATTACAAATTCTGATGTATTTGAAAGAAATGTGTAATTGATTAGATTTTCAATTACATGTAATTGTAATTTAATTATTTACTTTCAAAAAAGGCTTGGAATTTAAATTACTTTTCAATTCCTTTGAATAACACACTAATGTATTTATGAATAAGAAAGCTGTCCACTACAATTTGTCCCCATATTATCAATTGTATATTATTTAGATACAAAACAACAAATTATTTACATATAATCAAATTCAAGGTCAAACTAGTAATAGTAGTTAATATGCATTTAACTGATATATTTTTAGTAAATAAATATAGATTACTAATTCAATGATTCATTTATTTAAGTATAAAATATTAACATGTGTCAAATATTTCTTCTCGATTTATTTGTTGGGGATTAAATATTTTTCAAATTGATGATTTGCTCGATCTTTTCACTCCCCCGCCGAAAAAATACACATTTCCCCTCTTATTGGAACAATTAATGTTTCCAATTATCTTTGAATTGGTAAATTGGTATTATTGGGTTATGAAAAAAAAATCTTTGTTTATTTAACAATTAAAATGAAAGCCTAAACTATTTTTTGATGGTTTTTAAGAGACAAATTAAAATACTTAGCGCAATGGCTACAAAGATATTTTATTTATTTTTTTTTGCTGCTAAATCTGTTCACCGTTGTTGTTCTTTTGATAATCATACAAATAAACAATAGGTGCAAATTATGTTTTCATTACAATTTTATCTCTAATTTTACCTGTATTTTTTCAATGTGTCTGTAAAGAGTGATTAGGTGGTATTAACGCAAAAGTGGGGATTTTTTAGTTTGATTTTTCCAGGAAAGACATATCTATGATAGGTGCAGATTAGGGGGCATGGCTTTTGACCGTTTAATGAACATTAAATGCATCTCTATACATATGTAATAGCCTCATCATGGTTTTAATAAATTTTAATGACAAATTTGTATATGTTCTAGCTGCTTTTATTCATTAAATTTATTTTTCTCAAATTTAATTTGTTATTCAATTAATTACATCTGCAATTTATTGTAATTAATTACAGTTGAAAATCCCTGTAATGGTAATGATAATTTAATTGAAAGTCTTAAGCAAGTAATTTAATTAATTAATTTCCAATTGAATTGACCCCATCCCTGCTCTACACTAACAATTTATTTCGTGAATCGTTAAAGTACTATTTTTGAAGTTTCATTCCAATGTTTAATAAAGGATGTATGCTGTTAACTACTTTATATGATTGTTTTCGGCACAACAACGGAAACACTGTATTAGAAGCAAATTAGTCTCTTTAGAGTATTTAGATTTTTGCTAGCAAAGCTATATATTAATACATGTATCAAGCCAAATATGTCCAATAGCGTCAAAAAGATGCTTTGATTTTTCAGTACTTTTTTTTTTATGAAAATCGTCTTTCGTTTATACCAAACTAAACACAATTTAAAAGTTAAACCGGGTAAATAAGAAAATTTACCAACAATTATCTAAAACAGTAGTCCATTCAATAGCCATTCGGAAACAATGGTTTTATTTGAGTTAAACAGGAACACAAAAATATACATTACTCACTTGCTCTAGATCTGTAATATTTCCATCCCAATTCTTCAACCAATGCATTATCTGGTCTACAAAAGGCATGAACTCGACACATTTGAGTAACTGAGTTGAAACCAACACACTCGCATTTTTCTTGTTGACAAACAACGGAACATAGAGCAGAAGTGGAATGGCGGTATTCTGCTAGAAGATTATCCAACACGACCTTATTGTAAAAGATCTGTTCTACCTGGTATGTTCGCATTGCCGAACGGCACATTTTCACGATAATGCAGAGTAAGGAAAATACGAAGACAGGGTTGAAAGTAAACATTTCACCTTGTGGTCAGTTTTTCATGAAATGTGACTGATCAAACGAACTTCGCAAGAATGTAATCTTACCGTAGTGTAAATGATCGTGTTTTAAAGATTGAATACAATCAATGCATGCATTGAACCATTTTGCAATTGATAAGTCTTATTAATTCATACCCTTATTAATATATTGAATCACTTTGCTTTTCGCACTTGTGTTAAAAAATAAATTGTATGGTTAATTTATTGAAACTATCTAATTAACAGAGTACAAAGCATGCGCACTCTCTTTTTCAATATTTTCACATCTAACTCGATACCATTTTCTGAATGAGTTTGAAGTATAATGCGAATAAACATTCTTTTAAATCACCAGACAGATGTTTTGATTAAAAGAAATCATACTTGTTACTATTGACAAAAGAAAGGTCATAGTATACTTATTTTAAATTTTGGATGATTGTTCATTTTAAATAATGATAACTTGGTTTTTTTTATCGATATCAAAAATATTTTGATTAAAAGAAACCATACTTGTTTTTATTGACCAAAGAACTGTCATTTCATATTCATTTTATATTTTGGTGAGTGTTCATTTTCAATTATAATAACTTTGATTTTTGTCGATATCAAAAAGCTAAGTCTTTGACTAATCAACTGTGTGTTTGCATTCAAATCTTTTTATTCTAAAAAGCAGTCTTCCAATAGAGAAATACAGAAAACAATTCATTGCAATCCCTGCATCAATTTTGATTGATTTACACGGAATAATACATTATGAAATAAATATTTTATACAGAAAAACATATTGTGTTTTACTAAAAAATATTCATATTTACTCTTTCGTTGCAATTTCCAGCACCGATTTTGATTGATTTAAACGGAATGGCACATTATGAATATTTTATACAGAAAAAAATCTTGTGTTTTACTTAAAATTCAGATAATTAAACTTCACCAATTTTAAGTAATTTACAGGAAATAGTTCATTGTGAAATGAATATTATATACAGAAAACATGATTTTTTTTGGTTTTTTATGTAAAATTATGAGAATTCTTTCGCTGTAATGCCCTGCATTAATTCTGATTGATTTACACGGAATGGTGCATTATGAAATGAATATTTTATACAGAAAAACATTCTGTGTTTTACTTTAAAATTCATAGAATTCTTTCGTTGCAATCCCCTGCACCAATTTTGATTGATTTACACGGAATGGCACATTATAGTATGAATATTTTATACAGAAAAACATACTGTGTTTTACTTAAAATTCAGAGAATTCCCCAGCACCAATTTTGATTGATTTACACGGAATAGCACATGAAATGAATATTTTATACAGAAAACCATATCGTGTTTAAATTAAAATTTAGAGAATTCTTTCATTGGAATCCCCAGCATCAATTTTGATTGGTTCATTATGTTATACCGTTTATAGAGAGAGAATACTGAAAAGACAAATGCCTGATCTATATTAAAAGAGACTCGTACATGTTTCATTTCTATTCTGTACTCAAAGCTCCATACTTTTTAACTCTGTATTTAAAAACGAACAAATTTTTAATTTATGTCTGCTCTTTTAATATAATATAAATAATTAAAGAGTGCATTAAAATAATCTCTGGGGTAAAATTTTATCGTTTTCGTCTGCTACAAAGGAGCTCGTGTAGGATGCAAGAAAGATTGAAGAAAGACACGGCAGCCAAGACATACCGTAAATCTGGAAATTATTACCGTAGATAAATTTCTAGCAAATTTGCGCGTGCTCTGCATTCGCAATTTTTTTTTTCCAAAAAATTAATCAACAATGAAAAAAAAAGTTAATAAAAATTTTGTCGAAGTCTGGTCTCTTCTCCTTACTATATGAACAGGTGTCCGTAAGTAATAGACATTTAAAAAACCTGTTTATGTAACCAGGTAATTACCCCCTATAACCAGCGTGTGGAGAAGGGCTTCACTCAAAATCGGTATCATAGATTGACAGGCAGCCTCATGTGTACATGTATACTGATGACACTGCATGCATGCGTGATTTATTCATACATATGATATGTACCGGCGTTACTCAGAATGTAGCGTTATTTTTTTTTACCCCATTCGCAGTGTACCGGCGGGACACCAAAATTCAAGGAATATGAAAATTTGTACAGTATTTTGAATTTCTCGCTGAATGCCGCCATTTTCTTTTCATTCACGCTCGCTCAACACAGGAAAAACATCACCTGTGTTTTTCACCCTCCGATATTTGTGTAGTGTACACAAACCGTCGCATGTGAAGGTGTGAACTGCTAATTGGGATAATTTTCTCGCTATAAATCCGTATCAAGGTACCCCTTTAGGTAGTTTTTTTGCATTTGCTGCTGTTATTGTATATATCGGTAATTTGAAGAAGATATAAATTGCAGACATCAACTCTCATATGATACGATATAAAGTTGGTAAACATATACGATTCGTGAGAAAATTAGAGGCGGCGGTAATATGCGATATCCGAAGGTTAGCTAACATTCTGCATGTCAATATGTGTGACATTTAATATTTCAGTGCTTTTTTATTTTTAGCGCCGATGACAATTCGCAAAAATTTAAAACGTAAAAATTAATCTATAGCCATATGACTCGGATTCGCAAAAATAAATCGACGTAAAAATTTCCAGATTTACGGTATATATTGTATATGAAAATTTATAATATATGGTACATATTTTATAAACCATTTACAAGAAAAAATCAGAAAAAAAGATTATTGCAATACTTTGTATCTTTTTGAATTACATGGAATGGTACAAAGGTGCATTGTGATATTATTTTATGAGGGTAACATAATTTGAGGTTGGTTTTGCTTGATATAAATGGTACATATTACCATTAATATTTTAAATGACTTCTTTCGCTAAAATCTCTATACTTTATCGTTTGTGATTTAATTTGATAAATTTTCACGGACTGGTACTTTTAATTGATATTTTATAAAGATGTTATCTAAGTGATATAGATGTTTACAGGCAATTTGTACGTACAATCAAACCTATCTTTGCTATTATGTCACCCCTAACATTGTCAGTTATTATTTAGTATTCACAGGTTCATCCTAATTCCATCAACCAAGACGAACCTGAAAATGAAAACAAACATAGATCTAACAATTTCGTTTTGAAATTTTAAAATTGTAAATGTCTGTGCTTTAGATTCCAATAATGAAGAATACATCCCCGATTCATATTTATAACATTTTGCAATATTTCATTTTGCGTTGATCTCAACGAAAATATTATAACACAAAATGTAATAGTTATTCATGATAACTCAAAACCTGCAAATATGTATTATAACAACAACGAATAATACTCCAGTAGCCAAGACCTTACTGATACTGGCCAGTATATTTCATTATCTATACCTAATTCGACTTAATTTAAATGTTTGCCTCTTTATATCTATACCAGTCATATAAGACTTCGTACTTTTTCTAGTGCCATCTAAAAACACTCGAGGACCATTTATCAGCTATATAAGTAAAAAATATTGCAAACAACCTGACATTTAATAATAAATGTATTTTGTTCACTAATTAATAAATATTATATAAAGAGGACAATGAGTCTTCACCGTCAACTGACCTTGATCGTCTGCCTTGGATGATTACACATAAATATATGAAAATATGGTTGTCTAAGTTTAGCTACTGTACTACACTTACTATTTATTTTTAATATGACTGTCTAACTGGGTGATTATATAATATTACTAGTATAGACATCATTGTACAATCAATATAGCATTGAATCATGATTTTTTGAAGTATACACTCTCATAACTGCAGCGGCGTGTGCATACAAATTGAGTAACGCTTATATTTACATTTTTTTTAACTTCTTGCCTTGTCTGCAATTGTGATTCATACCTTAAAATTCCTATCTTATCCTAAGGGTAAGTTAATATAAATGGAAGAGCCACAGTAACAGCCACAAGCGTGAACTTTGATTTTCGCTTGTGACGTTGCAGTTTACAGCGTTCAACGTTTGTGACGTCATAATAAAACTCGTCATTTTAACTTTTGACTACTTGTTGCATTTAGAGGCATTTGAAGATCACAGAATTTAATGGAAAAACACAGTAGAATGTAAATATTATGTGGTTATAAGGGCGCATTTCAAGTGAGATCAACCGAAGATACAGAAAAGTAATATCGACCTTACAAGCTTAGTCTATATCGTTTTTGCCTTCACATAAAATATCAATTGACATTGGTCTATATAACCACATATAGACCTACAATTTTAAGGAAGTCCACAATTGAATATGATTACCTAGTGCTGTATTTTACAATTATTGCGGTTTAAAATGACAGTCAATTTTACTCTAAAATTGTTTTGACATTGCATGTGTATAACACGACCTTACAACTTTTTTCCACTTAAAATAGCTTCATTACAAATGAGGAAAACTGGTTAACAGCCATACAATTTCAGAGTTGACAACTTTGAGATGTGTTCTATTCAATTTTGTAAAAAATTGAAAATGTCAAAAAATTCCATTAACACAATTTAGTTATGAGCGCAATCATGTGTGTTTTCTGACTACTGAACCTTTTAAACTTACATCTATAAACATTGAAACTAATGAATTTATGAACTTTTGAACCTTTGCATTACTAGATTACTAGATTATTAGAATGAAAAACCATCTTACATGTCTTACTAGACCGTGAACGTTTTGATGATCGTTAGTAAGCAACCATATTGAAACTTAGATTCATTACATGGGCACCGTGTATACCATCTTCGAAAATAAAAGACTGTTGTACAAACTTTAAAAAGAATAACCATTGTATTCCTACGGCGTTTTACTCAACACTTAAAAACCAATCACAAATCATTTTTATAACATATGTATTAAATGATTAAATGCTAATAGTGAATGACCAAATGAGATATTGGACACGTTAACATCATACTTATTGTACGGATCGATGAGATGCATAAATCACATATGGGCAGAACTGCTAACTTCCATCTTTCTTTATTTTCATATGAGTAATATGAGTAAAGAATATGTGCTATTGAAATCGTTTAACAAGATAATATTTTTTATAACTCCCTTGAAAATTATAAACTTGTGAAAGTAATTTAATTATAATGTACTTTAGTCCACATTATTATCGACAGATGTCCCATACCACCTACTTTTTTAAGGCTGCTTAGTCTCTGTTTATAGCGAGCGCAGCTCGCCGGCGCGTAGCGCCGGCTACCGAAGCGAGCTCTACCGGCAAGGTATGTGTGAATAGAACATTCGGACTATTGTTGCACATTGATTCAACGGATTTTTTTGGCGTCAGTTACTCAGACCAGTAATGCCCTGTTTTTATCGGACCAGCAGTTCCCTGTAAATATCGTTTCCCATTTCACACTCTCACGGGAACAAGATAAAAATAATGAAAGACTATGTACATGCATTGTAATTATACTGCTGACACAACGTGTCCAATATATCTATAATGTTGTGAAAGAAATAACAATAATAATATACAGTATTATAACTATTTCAATATATTTACATTTGCAAATATGTTTCCTTATTTGAACTTACAGAATACCGGAACGTTCAATTCTGTGTGAACTTTTTCATGACATCACAAGGATTACCGCACGTGCTTATTATTTGACGCTTGGATTATTGTAAACATAAACACACAGTAATATTAATAATTCTGAACGGTTTGCATTTTTAAAACGTAAATATAAGTAATAAACAGCAATGTTTAAAAGTTCACCGGGATATGAACTTCGTTGGTACGTGATCATATCTTCTGAGAAACCCTTCAGGCTTTACAGGATTTGATCACGTGACACACCAAGTTCATATTCCGGTGAACTTTTTAACATGCTGTTTATTTCTTAAATGATTAATTTTATGCTATTATAGGCGAACTTACGTTAAAGCTCTATAGCAAGAGTAAGGATGGAACTATCCTCAGCAGATGACTCAATTTTAACAAGTTTTGCGTCTTTTGTCAAACAATCCATCTGAAAATTACCATTGCTGCAAACATTTTTTTTTTAAAAGTTGGATTTTCATGACAACTATGTACTAAACATGAAAATTAAACTACTAAAACATTTATTTGTTTTCAAAACGACTAGGACAGATTGTTATTTGGGAAAAAAAAATTGATAAACAGTTAATGTTCAACTTTTTTCTAACTCGTACTTACTGCAGCATCAATCCATTTTGCCTCTTTAAGCCCCAACCAATATTCTGGGCTCATGAAAGTAGCCCATTCTAAAAAAAAGTTTTGGTTTTGTACACCATTACTCAAGGTTCTATGTCTTATGTAAATACTAGAGACTCATAAAAAGGACAGTTACTGTTATTTATAACACGCATTCCTTAGAATATCATTACTAAAATCAAATTGGAGTTTTATATTTAATATTGGCAAATATGGGATACCATTCTTCACTTTCATTGATACCAGTGTATTTGCAAACTTTTTTTTTTTTTCGACGAAGGTAAATTCGATATCTCTAAAAGTCGCCCTAAATTACTTTTAATTACAATGACGAGGACAAATATTTTTGTTATACTCAAATTCTATATATTGACCCTATTCACGAAAATATAACAGTTAAACATTTAAACAAAGTTTAAAAAAAAAAGAAAACTTATATACAATCTATGACTTGAGCTTTTTAGCGAATATTTTATCTTGTAAATATTTCAATTGTATTAAACAAGGCCGAATCCAGTCATTTTTATATTATATATTTTGATAAGATTTGATCCATGAATATTATATAACTATAATTATATTGATTATTTTAACGTTTAAACTAAGCACCTACCATTCTGATTTCTTGGGACTTCGTTAAAAATAGTCTTACCCTATATGATGTATTTCTTAAAAATGTGCATCACTTTTTTTTTATTTCTGTCCTATTTCTGTCTTTTTTATCCGAATTTGTTTAAATATAAGAAAAAAATCACCAACTGGTGAGATTAAATAAAAACGTCCACTATATTCCTTTGTCCAAGAATTACATTTTATAAAGTGTTTTAGTCAATGCTTATCCTACTGTGGTATAAATTGTCGTATAAAAATAATATTAAAAAGAAATATAAGTTTTCAAGAAAGATATATAAATGTTACTTAATATTTGATATTCTACTTTTTATTTCTTTTAATGGTCTACCAATCGATCACAGTTGCGGACAATGTCTACATATATCAAAGAAGGTTTTTTTTTTTTATAAAAATATGGAGCATGTCTAATAAACATATATTTTAATGAATTGATATTGCGATTACAAATGTCTAATCCTTTATTGTCTTTATAAAAAGACTAATTTTTTTAAACAGTGGAAAAAATATGTGACAGAATCGAACGACTCCAAAACTAAAATAAAAAAAATGTTTTTTCTTTTGAAAAGCAATGCTGCTACATGTATCTTTTTTTTTTAAAAAAATCATGTATGATTTCTACTTTAAACTAAGATTGTAAGTTAAATTTGCCATAATAAAGAATACGACGAAATCAAGTACTTGCGTAAACAAAAAATTACGGCATTGACCTGTTTGATAGTATTTCCATCCAGCTTCATCAACAGCTATATAACCTACAGAACTTGTGGATACGACTTGCTTTAGTGTTGGATTCGATCCCAAAATACTCGCATTTCTGCTGTAGACAAACATAGGAACACTGAGTTGGTGATGAGTTATGGAGTTCTGTTATTAGATTACTCATCACGGCTTTGTTTTCCAACATTTTTTCTGCAAAAAACATCTGATTTCTAGAGCATTTTACTGAACCTGCTATACAGACAATGAGACAAAACAGCAGAGTTTCAATATTCATTTTGCGACCAAATTAATCTGGACCCAAATGTTTAACACAAGAGTTCAGGTGTCGAGTCCACCAACTAGATGAACATTTTTCTTTTTATTGCCATGTTTAAATGATTTTGAAATTACCAAAAAAAAAAAAATCATTAATGCACTCCAATTTTTTTTCAATCATTCCTACAGTGATCAAACAAATAATTCGTCGCAGAATGTTTACTTTTGCTGCGATACACCATCAACGCTAAAATGATTTTTAAGATCTTCATTAACAGAACACAACATTTGTTTTTTTTTTATATTTGAACCTCGTTATCTACCCTGTTGCGAGTGGACTCATTTCTAGAGACATTAAAGTGCTTTTTTATTTACAAAACTTTTTGAACAACAGTAAATTTAAAAAAGGAAATTTGAACGGCAAATGAAGTAATGTATAGAATATTTGTTATTTCAATATCTGCAATGCAGTTATTAACTGTCCATTTTGTTATTTAATCTAAATCAACTTTAAGATTTGATTTACAATTTATTTAAGCTATCGGCAATAAATAACAAATACATGAATGAAACAATCATAAAAATCAAAACTATAGTGAATATGATGTTCATAAGTTATAGGTGTGTATATAACAAAAAATGTGCAATGAAATTAGGTAACACGTAACTGTGACGCCGGGAAAGGTGGCATAACAGATAAAAGTAAAGAAATTTAAACATAATGTTCATCATGTATTACAATGTTAGTGTCTGATGTGATATAAATCAATATAAAAAAAACCTTAGGCAATGCTAAAATACAAATAGAATATACGATATAATTCACAAAAATATTACTTTTTTGGTAGGATACGTAATCGTAAGTTTAAAATTATTTTTCTTTAATTCAGCTTTATGCTCTTTAAGAACTTTAGGACACTTGCCATTTTATAGAAAGATTGTAAAACTAATAAAAATCAGTATTCAACCATGTTTATGACCTGCATACACATGTAACAGAAACACATTGTTACTTGTGTTTGTGTGAAAACAAAAGTCTCTGCTGTATTGGAACTAAAGATATGTGGGTCAGTTGTCTAATGTTTTAACCACTGACCAATAAAGTTAGGTGTTAAACAATTGATGTAAATTTCTACTTTGTATGTACTATATAAAAAGATAAAAATCGTGTGGTGTAGTGAAACAGTACCAAAATATAATTTAGTAAATTAAAGCATTGCTAAACACAACATGATAAAAAGAAATGTCTTTTTAGACGTTGAACAGATTTTTTTTACTAAATATTAAACAAAGTTACTAAACACTTCCACTGTTGAATTATACATTTAATAGAATTATAGAAATGTTGACTCGAGTTGAAAGCATCATTGATTATGTTAGACCTGGTTTTGATATATCCCCCCATGCAAAACGGAGAGTAAAATATTCATCCAAAGCAGGTATAAAACCATCAGGAATGCCGTTTTGGAAAATTTTGTTTATCGAAAAAGATTCTTGTTTTAAAGCAATAGAAAGAAATAAACATCGGATTTTTTTTCTTTTTTAATACAATAACATACTGTTCGCACTGGTAACTGGATCATTTAAGAGAGCAACCTCTCATTAACAAACGAAGAATGTTTGCATCGATTCTCAAATAAAGTCAAATTATTTTTTAAAAAGTACATTGATAAATATTTACAATAATTGTAAAGGTGTATTTGAGTAAGAAAATATTTTCGACAGTGGAGGGGGAAAAAAACATTTGACGAAAACGTTTTATATTATTTAATGTTTGATTGTTGACACAAATTATATCCTGTTTCTGAAATTGTATATTTGTTTTCCGGCATGGGTTATTTTTTTAAAATTGACACAGATTCCTAATGTTTTATTTCAATCAATAATGTATTGAATATAACTCTTTAAATTCATATGAACAATGAACAATGATCTTACTTTTAAGTAAAATGAAATGAAATACGGTGTAAATATTTTAAAATTATTTATTAACATCTCTTTGTCCATAATGTATATCGATATAACCCCGAACGCGTTGTGCACATGTATAGATATAATAAAATCTAAAAAAGGAAATGATTGTCAGAAAAGCCAGGAACAGATTTTTTATTTCTCAAAAGATGTGAAATAAAACACATAAAGGTGGAAACATCACAAAGATGTCCACCTATATTTCATCCATTGATGACTGCAATTTTGTACATCATATAACTTTTTTTTTATTTAATGTGTTTTGTAAAATAATTAATATATTTTGTATTTGATAATTTCATGGAAAATAACATTATTGTGCCCTTATCCAGTTGAGAGAGAGAGAGAGAGAGAGAGAGAGAGAGAGAGAGAGAGAGAGAGCGTTTTTGTTATATTCCAGTATCCTTTCATTTCACATCTCAAGAGCTTCATCCTGTAGTTATTAAGCGAGGCACAGAAAACCAGCGGTGTCGTTAAAAATTATATCTATTTAAATTACTTTATCTCGATTTTAAATTTTCTTACTTAAAACTAGTCTGCTACAGTTGTAAATTCATAATTAAATGTTTACGTTTTAATAGTTAAAGCATATTAAAATCCAACAAAAGTTCCAAATACCATAGCGGTCATTCAAGTACTATACATGTAGTACATGCGAAGACATGTCAGAATCTCATGTTTGTATTGACATATAAGTTTCATTTTAAATGATTTTGTACTATTGCTAAATATTTGATCAATACTTGTTTAATTATAGAGAGGGAATGTGACATTTCAGCTTTTATTTGCCCCACCCCACATTTCAACCCATGTCCAATATATTTCACAATTTTAAAAAAAAACAACTTTATGAATAATACCATAACTATGTATTCGAGTTGCATTCCACAACTGTGTAAAAACAAGTTCATCGAGGATAAAAACTAATGATTACAGAGAGTAAACATATTATTTTAATTATTGTGGTTAAAGATTGTTTGCCAGGCAAGTTAACTTTTAAATTCCAGATTTTATTTAATATAAGATTTTAATGTTATATGATATTATAATGATCACAATGCATGAATACGTGCTGGTATATGGTTGTCTTTTATATGGGAAATACATTTTTAAAATATTTACATGTAATTTAAACAAGTGAAAATATGTTTGTTGTCAGTTTTAGCTTGATACATGGTGAATCAGTGAACTGTTCAACTTAGTTTATACGATTTAAATTTTTGTATTGAATGATTTAATGCGCATGAATGTATACTGGTTGATCTAAATTAATTTTACAAGATGCGTAACGCTTTTTATTGGCACTGTATTTTAGAAAATAGTATAATGAAATATGCACAATCATAATTTCAATTCAAATTAAAAAAAAAATGATAGAATTCCGTTTAGAATAAAATAGAATAAATTCTTGAAATTGTTTACATGTGACATGACAACATGGAATCGCCAAGTCTTATATCTACGTCTAATTAGACGTTTTCATTTCAGAGTAAATGACCCAGTTGAATATTTGAAAATGATCCAAAGAACAAGTTATTTCGTGACAAAGTTAGTACATCCTGATTTTGTTTTTGTTTACTGTGCCAACCAGTCAATATATTACTTATATATATATCTACTTATTTACACACTGTACTGATAGAAGTTATCGCTAAGATCGTTACCTAAGTTACTGCTTTAGAAATAAAAGTTTAACATCTTCATGAAATTATAATCAAAGTACTCAAAGTACAGACATCCGTGCTTATTTGATGTGCCTTGAAAACGTTTTCATAAAATGGTATTACAACAAACTAAATAGAAATAGACACGTTGAGTCATTAATAATGAACTAACAGAGTTTATAGGCGTATCAATACAAGTAATTTATGTTAAATATTGTAAGTATATTATAGGTACATTTGTAAATCGTGGGGAAGGTCAGATACTACATGTAACATTATCTGTTGTACACGATCTAAAAACAATTCCTGCAACAATTTGAACATTCACTCAGCTTCATAACGGGATCTCTAATTATAGGCTATTAATGAAAACAATGTAATCCGCCGCTCAGCAACTTTACATTGCAAATTCGAAGAACATGATTACCATGCGATGGATGTTTAAATATATCAGACTCAAACTGTTCAACTGACTTTATATACATGCTACATTGTATGTTCTCTTTTAAATTGGAACTACAATTGTGTGCAGATAAACGAATTTGACTGTTGTTCTGTCAACATCCGGTTAACCGTGCACCGTAGCTACGAAATGAGCTCGGCTAACTAGCAGGGATAAAAACTACGCGTAAGTAGGTATATATGGCAGTTAAGCATGTCTGATGTGGATCGCTTTCATACCTTATCTGTGGTGATGAAAGCGAATTCAAATAAAACATTCTCTTTGTGGTTTTCAAAACATTCTAGATATATTATTAAAGGCACATGTTAGTATTTTGTTTGATCCCACGTAATTTTAATTAACCCCAAAAATGATCAAAGAGAAGCCAATCAAATGGGTGTGATTGAATATTTAGAAGGGAGTTTATAGCAATTTTCTATTCTTTACACATTTTATAATCAAACCTCACATATTAAACAGAATATTAAATACCATTTATCTTACTTATATATTTGATTTGTCAAATAACAAACATAAAACTATCAAAACCAATAACTACGTATACCGTGTTTGTCTCCAAGCAATTAAAGAACAAATGAAGAAAATAACGAAGGAAATAAAATATAAATCGACTTATTAGTCCAAAGTTTTAACTATCGAATCGTCAAGTAATTAAGAACACTCTGTCAACCGAATGAATATTATATTAATGACACTGCTGTCAGATACGAACATTTGAAATACACAATTGTTAAGCTAGATTTAACAAAGTGATTTAATTGGAATAACGTACAATTGTTAAGCTAAATTTGAAAAAAGTGATTTTATTGAAATAACTATGTAAAAATATTTCTAGAGACAAACTGTTCTGATTTCATACTATCAAAAACTGGATTGGATCTGGACGATTCGGGCCATTTATACGCTATGATGTCCTTGAGTAGAAGAGATCCGTTTAAATATAAATTTACAAATTTTAAATCCCAATGATTTAAAGTAGCTATATCATGTCCAACATAGAGTGATTCGTTACAAAAAAAGATCTCAGCTTACAGAGAGCCGGAAATATTTCTAATCTAGGTAAAAAATGTGTTAACAATATACTGATTATAAATTTATTTGATTAGTATGTAAAAATATACTACTAAAAGATCTGAAGTGACGAGAGTCTACTTGTCAAATGGTCTAAATAAATTCTTCATGCAACATTAAATAGTATGAAGCAAGCGTTTAAGATAAGTTTATTAGTTATAAATAGTATCAAAGAAAATTAAGTACATACATTTTTAGAAGGCCAAAATTCATATCTGACCAAACTTTACATTTTCAGAAGTACTTAATACATCTATTTTTTTTATCAAGCTTTTAATTACAACATAATAAAATAGAAAATGATGTTAATTTTATCAGTTTGTAAATAGCTCTCTTTCGCAGATGTATTGATACCGTGACCCGCAACCTTCGTCACACCAGGTAAAGCTGTAAGGTAGATAAAGACAGAGGCAATCCTGGTTATTGTAATTATTCGGTTGTCCTCTAGCCGTGTTCCAGGCGCTGTATAAGAACTGTGAATTTGTTGACTGCCACACCCATTTTCCTTCTACCAGACGGTCAGTCCCTCCCAACCAAACGCTTTCTTAATTAAACGGAAATCAATACCTTGAATTAAACAGTCGTGGCAATAAGTATTCCGAGAAATAAGTAAAAATTATATAGTTTCAAAGTTGTAAAATTTCATTTTTTAACACCTCGAAAATTATTTAACAATATGGATCAACTCATCAAGAAATCTACGGAAATTAGTGTTATTGAGTAATGATTAACCCACAGAAATTGATAACTGGAGTTTGTTCAATGCGTTTAAATGATGTTTACTCATTTTTATGCTATATATTTTTCACTTCATTCGGGAAAAAGCGTAAAATCATTTTTTTTTCGATCTTTCATATAACACATGGTAAATATGGTCCGATTTTATCTGTGCTCTTTTCATAATATTATTTTTGCAACCTCTTTAATTCGATGAAAAAGATAAAAAAGTATATACATAAACACATGCTTGTCATTCATTTTAAAAAGAGTTGAAATGTTTAATATTTTTACAAAACAAATCTAAATCAAAATTATAATTATAAACTTACGTGTCATCTTAACAGCCATAGTACGAATATAAGTGTTTTTTCTAGACGATTCAACTTCAACTAATTTAGCCCCCTTTATCGTGCAATTCGTCTGAAAAGAATGTAAAAAAAAGTGCGTTTTAAAGCGGTGACATTTAGTAGTTGAACAAAAAGAAAAGATAAAACAGATAAAGTTATAAAATTATTCTTTTTACATGTACCAAATATAACATTGATTAATGCAACAAAAAATGTTTATCCAAAAAAAAAAAAAATTTTCGAAGGTTTCAAACTCACCTGGGCCTCATCCCACGTAACAACATCTAAACCCACCAAGTATTCAGAGTTCATAAAGGTTTCCCATCCTAAAGTTATAAATCATAATTTTCTCTAGATAATATTTGCCATTCCAGCTCTGATATTGCACTTAAGTATTAGAGTCAAATATATATTCTAATTCTATGCGTTTGCGAAATCTGACAAAAAGAAACATATACATTTTCATCAAGAAATATGTCT
>WFKH01011926.1:45633074-45649762 GCA_016163765.1 Magallana hongkongensis
GCGTCTTCGTCGGGCGATTCAATTTCAACTAGTTTAGCCCCCTTTACTGAGCAATCCAACTAAAAAATGTTAGCATATTTTTTCTAAGTAATACCATTTTGAAGTTTGAAAAAAAGGCAATATCAATAACTTCATAAAAAGCACCTCTTAATTAATTCCATTGATGATGAATTTATGGATTTCACTTTTATATGTTATAAACAAAATAATTCTATTCACCGAATAGCAAAAGGTACCTTTTAATTAACTTACTCTAATAATGAAATTATGGATTTCACATTCACATGTTTTAAACACCAGAATTCTATTTCCCCGAAGTAATGAAATAAAAAAAATTCAATAATTCCACACTCACTTGAGCATTATTCCACGTTGTTGCTTTTAATCCCAGCAAGTATTCAGATTTCATGAAAGTATTCCATTCTTGAAAAGAAAGAAATTCCTTTAAAAAGATATTTTTGTTTGCAATGGCAATATAGATATATCATATTAATGCATGCATTGCCGTCCAATATATATCTAAAAAAAATTGAAGAGAGCAATTTCGCTTAAGTGTAGTAACAACTCTTTATTAACCAAAATAGTTAAATAAAATCATCGCCTTTTAAGGTACTTTCAACAATTACTTCTGAATTGATAATAATTACATGTCTCGTTGAACACGATAATATTCATGTATACATAAAAGACCCTGAAATATAAATGTTTCTGTTTTTCCGTTTGATAACTTTTTTTTGAAATTCATGACAGTTGTTTTAGGTAGGTATTGATGCTGAATTTTTGAAGAAAAAATAGCTAATGTATGTCCCTACTCCCCCTTCAAAATCAAAGGTCAACTTTCACTTCCTATATTGAATTTGTAATTGCATCATAGATACATTGTAACAGAAAAAATACAATCATGAAAATTGACAAGGATACAGTAAGATGCAGGATGCACGATGCATGAATGAAATACTAAAGTAAAATTATATCCTATCCCATCCTAACCTGCATCCTGTAGCCAATCATATTCGATTATAACTATCAGAGTGATTTTGTGAAAGGAAATTTAATGTAAAAATATATTTGCAACATCAACCCTACTTGCAATACTAAATTAAACAAATCAGAATGTTTATTTATACATTGTATGATACATTCGCAAAACGGTGAAGAAAATTGATCACGCTATCGTTTTGTCAATTCAAAAAATAGCGTTACTGTGAAAAGTAAAGGTTACACAATACAGCGTAAAATTACTACACAAATACATTTTTATTGCTTTATTGAAAGACTTCAACAGTTCAAAAACAGAAGAATTTCATCGACAAACGATTAGACATCTAATAGACAAACATAAGCAAGAAACGTACGTTGTTTGTGTGTACTTTTCACGTTTCGTGTAATGGCTTCGATCTCCGATCACACGGACGCATTTCCCTTCCCGATTATAAACTGAACAGATTTAATTAAAAAAAAATATATATAAGCTTACTAAAAATACGTATGAATTGATATTATAACAGTAACTCCAAATGATATAACAACAAATGCGATAGTGTTAATGATTCATCAAGTAATTCTAATATACGAATCTTGTTTACATTATCGCCGAAAGAATCAGCCGATTACCGATAATCTCCCTTGGTTATTATATGATAAGGAAAAGAATTAGATTTAAAATGTTCGTTAAAATAATTTATCACAGTTCTTTATGTGCTTTTTAATCATTATAATTGTAATGGTTTTGTTCATATTCTTGTGTTTTATCAGTTTGTTTTGATAGAAATGGAATTGTTATAGCTACTGTGGAATCAGCATTGTTCGTGGTGGACCGATGTTCATGGCTTTCGTGAGTAACTCTTGCCCACGAATTTACATCTCCACGACTCTATACACAATCATTTGTTTAATATTTGTTAAAATTATCCTGATTACACTACCAACGAAATTACGTCCCCAGGAACCAGGACAATTTTGGCTACCCACGAACATTGAGCCCCACGAATAAAAATGATTCCACAGTATATAAAGGCCCTAATCCTGGAGCCTAACTACTGCGCTACTATTGGATACCCTAGATAGACTATGTGTCTTGACACCTAACAATGGTGCATCAGGCCCTAACACAGGAGCCTAATGCCCTTACAGGCGCCCAGCTGGGAGCCTAATGCCCTAACGGAAAGGCCTAATGGTGTTAGGTGTCGGGCAGGTATTAAGGGGAGAGAGAGAATATGAGACAACATAGAGCCAGAAGCGGAGAGCAGAGAGCGAGCGCGAAAGCAGAGCGGATTGATATTGGATGCACTTTTAGTACTTCTTCTTTTAATACATTTTTTACCAAAGAAACTTGTGTTCGTCTTCGATATATTTATAAAGATCTAATGGTTCTAAATACGACACAGAATCCACAATATTTTGTGACGCTGAAGCAAGGAGATCACTAAGCACCGACTCTGGGTTCCCTTATGAAGAAAAATTTTGCATAATAATATATCTAATAATAACACAAATCTAACCGCTTACCTTTTTGCTCACGTAATTGTGTACACTCCGCAGACGATTTAATATTACCGATGCACTGGTAAGTAAGCAACCTCGTTCTAAAGATATTCGGTTTTGTGTAAAATGTGCCATTTTGATAATTACATTAGTCGATAGTTCGCTGATAAAATTATTATTTTCTTAATTTTTGTTTAATTTAACTCTTATTCCTAAATAATGCTTGAATGGGATAGGATAGGATAGAGCTTATTGCAATATATGATAGGATTGCTTTGTCAACTTTCACTACAGCAGCACTATACAAACTAAGATCATACCGGTATGCTTTTTAACATTGCTGTTTACTACTTAAATTTACTTTTGAGAAAGACGATTCGTTCGTTCAGAACTTTTGATATTACGCACCATTTACGGTGTTTTATGTTTACAATATTGCTACCGTCGAACGATAAGCGCGTGCGGTAATCAATGTGACGTCATAAAAACGTTCACACATAATTGATCAACGTTCTCGCTATCCTATGTTAGGTCATACATGTATAAGAAAGCATATTTGAAAATGTAGATAATAGATCTGTGACATCTATAAAAATAACTAACATCAATAAAGCGTCAATTTAATTTAATTTAACATTCTTTGCTTATCTATTGGTATATGCGTCAGACATTTAACGATGTACTTAATTTTGATTTTCACCCAAGACTTATATGAACTTATATTAAGGAAACCTTTGATGCTTTGGTAATGTAGAAAAGGGCACATACAGAAATTGTACATCAACAACTGTAAACAGTATAACTCTATCTTTCAGAGCAATGCAAGAACATTGTATAACAAGTCTTTTTCATTGAGATATAAAAATACAAGAAAAATATACATTACGCACTTGTTCTAGATCTGAAATATTTCCATCCTGATTCTTCAACGAATGTATTATCTGGTCTACAAAAGGCATGGACTCTACATGTTTGAGTGACTGAGTTGAAGCCGAAACACTCGCACTTTTCTTGTTGACAAACAACAGAACATAGAGCAGAAGTGGAATGTCGGTATTCTGCTAGGAGATTATCCAACACGACCTTATTGTAAAAGATCTGTTCTACTTCTAATGTTCGTATTACCGAACTGCTTATTTTCACAATAATGCAAAATACGCAAGATACGAATAAAGTTTTAAAAGTAAACATTTCACTGCGTGGTCAGTTTTTCATGAAATGTGACTCTGATCGAACGAACATTACAAGAATGTAATTTTACTGTTGTATCAACGATCGTTTTTAAAGATTGAAAACGATCAATGCATGCATTCAACCATTTTGCAACTGATCAGTCTAATTTATTCATATCTTTATCAATATTTTGAATCTCCTTGCTATTCGCACTTGTGTTAAACAATGCATTGTATGATTTATTTATTGGAACGATCTAATTAACAGAACAAAGAGCATGCGCCTTTTCTTTTTCAATATATGTACATCTGATAATTATCCCGATGCAATTTTTTGAATGATTTCTAAGTATGATGCGAGCAAACATTCTTTTAAATCGCCAGGCAGATGTTTTGATTTAAATATCTTTCTTTGTTTTTTTTACCACAGAAAGGCAATTACATATTTCTTTTAAATTTTAGATGAATGTTCATTTTCAATAATAGTAGCTTATTTTGGGGTTTTTTTTCGATTTCAAAAAAGCAAACTGTGTGATGGCATTTAAATCTATTTATTCTAAATTGCAGTCGCCCAATAGAGAAATACAGAATTTTTGTTTTTGATACAAGCAAGATATATGGGTTTTTTTTTATTATTATATACCTAACATTTTTTTTCTTGATGCTGTTGATTTATAGAGTGTAATTTGATTTTCCACAATGTGGTTTATCGATGTATAAAACCCTCTCTCTAGAAATGATGATGTAGTACACACTTTATTATGTTTTGCTTTTTTGCTTTTTGTTCAAGGAATAAAAATTGTACAATTGATACAAAATAGTTTTGACAATATTTCATTCATCATTGGGAGGTTATATAATGAATTTCTTCCGATGATTTGCACCTGACAAGTCTACATTTTCCGATCCTTTCGATCAAGTTACTGTTTCGATAACTTTTATACATTTGAGAACTGTTTTTGAGAGTTATTAGTACATTACAGAGTCTTAATTGTTAAACACATTGTATGTAGTGCAGCCATAGCCTTGTAATTAAAAGATGCATTTTAAATAATGCCATTATCGGACAGTTTTTTAACAATAATATGTTTTACGGTGCTACCGTTGTGGCGAGGGCAGCAAGAATTACACATACCTTGCATCATTGTCGTCTTAGTGTTATTTAGTTATCAACGAGCGTTAAATAATTTTTTGAGAGAGAGAGAGAAAAAGAGAGAGAGATTATTATATAATATTTCTAAATTTAAATAAATTCTTACAAAATACATAGACTTGCTTCCCTAAAACCGTTCTTTACTTTTGGAGAGAATTGATCTGTCTGTAAAATATAATTTTTGTTTAATTTGGTCAAAAGTGTTAACGATAAATACAGTATTTTTTTGTTCCTTTTTTTTCCCTTTTCATAATTTTTTAAAAAAATCGTTTATTTTTGCATTCTAATTACATACGTTATCCGTGCCCCCGGTCCCTGTTTGTAGGTGTGTAATTTCTCATTTTCTAATTTAATGGTTTGACTATATGCAATATCTGCATAATTTTTTTAACTGTTTATTTTTTCTCTTTATTTTTTTGATTTAGTTCAAAATGTCCTATTTTTTTTAATTCCTCCCTACTCATACTTACTGTACATGCATGCAAAATTAGCTTAAAATTGGATCGATATGACAGTAAAGTGTGGCTCTTGCTAGTATATATACATGTATAATCTCTCTATCAAAAAAAAAATAAAAACAAATCATATGTCAATGAGGCAGGTATCGCAGTCTATACTGAAATAGCTAGTGCAAGCGTTACATATGTTTGATCCACCTCTAAATTTATCGCGGGAAATATAGCGCGAGATCACTGTGACGTCATATGTTAAATTCCATAATCATTTGTTTACGTATCTCAACTCAATACGATGGAATGGAAGCATGTAAAAAATCTCTTGGGTCTCACCAAAGCTTGTGTGGTACTCAAAACGTGTCTTCAAACCTCAAGGCACCGTAAATTACGAGTTAAATGTCAGCCATTTTTGGCATAGCACCACGGGTGAAAATATTAGAGAGCATTATGGGACCGAGACAAAAAATTTTGTTTGATGAATCTGTAGGTTTAGCTCGTTCTTTTTCCCGCGCACACTGGTTCTTAGAGCTCGCTGCGCTCGCTATTAGTTACATTTTTAAAAATACAAACATTAGGAAATAAGGAAAATACACTTTGTTTCTTTTTATTGAAAAGTTTGATTGGTGGTAATGTGAAGGGAAACTAATTACTTATATGCATTAATATTTTCTTGTTGCTTTGTAGAATTGATATTCGGTCACATTTATTTAATGTTCCTCAAATGTTAAACACAGTTTTTGTTATCTTAAAAAATCATGTGTTGCACAATGTTATAATTATTAAGAAATACAAGATAAATCCTTACAAATCTTTGTAATTGTAGTCTATAGTTAAAGACGGTTTATATTTCGTTTATTCTTCGAACCTGTTATGGGTTATTTGAATAGTTAGGTCTTCCCACCTTTCAGGTGAAAGACCTCTTAAAATCTTTATGTTTTTTCTTCTTGTTTTTTTTTCTATTTATCTTCAGGTGACTTTTTTGTTATTAGGGTTGTCCAAACAATTTAAACTTTACAGAATTCTAGTAAAGTTTTCAATAGCTTGCTGGATTGTGCAATAAGGTATACAATTAGGTCAGCCAGGTATCACATCAAGGTCCTGTGGCTTATCAAGTGTAAATTGTTTTTACAGTCAACCCATTCATATTGTACAAAGACTGCTAGCCTCTAGAACACGCTTTTCTATTGTTAGTTTTTTTTCTATTTATAGGCTTGTGTAAAGAATCTTCATTTGGCAAGCACATCAGTTTTGTTAAGAGTAAGTGGAAAAAAAATTCAGAAAAGTAATTCAAAAGACATTTACGATAAACAACAGGGAATTCTTAAAGCAATGACTTGAAATTAAGAAGAATCTCTTTAAAAAAAATCATTGATGGCTTCTTGTTTTTTTTATTTTGTAGTACAATATATATCACAGGTATAATAATATTTTTAGCTGTGACTGTCTAATTAGTTCAAAGTCTTCAAACTACAGCAACAATGTTTGATAAAACATGGTGTAAAGCATAAAAACAAAGTGCAAATGTTTACTAGCCATAGCTCACTTTATTGTTTTCATACCTTAGTAATCACATGACATAATTCATTCATTCATAATCCAGAAACTTTGTAGAGAAAAATGTTTTTAATTAAGGAGTAGATATAATTTAATGATTATTTTTCAAAAGTTCATATCAAATTGGTTATGTAAGGTTGAACGTTTCATTTAATCTTACAAAAATAAATATACTCAAAACACGTGGTGACGTTTATATTTGTGCTCATGGCGCATGAATTAGCAAAGTGTATTCATAGGAAATTGAACGTCGCAGATTTCCAATGCTAAAATAAGGGGAAATATACACTGAATGTAAATATATTCTGATGCATTTTTTCTTGAGATTTAAAGTTTGATACAGTCACATAATTATTCAATCTGCTTTAAAATTCAGAATTGCGATTTTGGTATATAGTACCAGTATTTTGAGATGGACCCCTAAAAGAACCAGATTGTAAATTTTCATAAAATTTTGCAGGAACGCTACAGTTGATGTATATAACACATTGCTTAAAATAAGAAATAATTTTTATATTGCAGTTTTCACGCCAATAAATCCACATTGGTATTTTTACATTTCATCTAAAATGCTAACTCAGTAGTTGTTTTAAAGCTTCTTTGATTTATTTTTTTATTCTATTTCGATTTGTTTGACCTTTGATATCATATAGATTACACGTATATTATTTTCTTACTGAAAATGTTTTCTTGGAATTATTACGACACTAAAATATTTTCTTCCAAAAAAAAAAAAATAGAATAAACTAGTATGTATTAAGTTAACTTTTATAATTATGTTCATTATGTTCAGAAATAACTGACAACATATCGAGGACACTTAAACATGTAAATGTATGACTGTCATGTATTTGTGTGCACATATCGAACGTTTTGGAAGGCAGAATCAATTAAGACATTATTGGCAATACAGGACATTGTTAGGTTTATAATGAGATACGAAAATCTCGATTATTGAATTGAGGAGCATCTCCAAAAGTTTACTCTGTGTTCGACTAATAATTAATAGACTTTGGAGTCCAGGGATATAAAAAATGTTTGTTGTTTTTTTTTATAATAAAAACATAGAGAAGCTTTTGACCTATTAATAATCAGAGTATGTTAAAACACGTATAACATGCAATTGATATATATTAAGTAGCTTATTGGCTAGCATAACGATGTCTATCAGAGGATTACACTGCAAAACATTCACACGGGCTGTTTTAGTAGTCACACTAGGATGTTTATTCTTGTTCATTTCGAATACAGGTAATTTAGATTTGATAATATATTTACATGACAATTTGGTCTAACTGACGACAGGAGCAAAGAGATATAAGCCGTATTAGTATACATGTATAAAATTTTGGTGTTACAAATCCGAGTTTCCTCTCCTGATCAAGTGATTTTAATAGGCCGCACCGTTGCTATAGTGCATAAGATATTCAAACAGAAAGAAGAATACGTTCTTTTGTATATACTCTTATGAAGGTATTCTATATTCTTAATATTTTCAGATTATGGTATGTTCATTCTTTATTCGTTGCAAGTTAAATCAGTTAATTTTATCAAATGTTTTTTAGTACCAAAAAGGCTATATAAATCAATTATGACGCATCTAGTTATAGCAGTGACAATGGTGTTTCAACAAGCATTAAAAGGTAAGAGACACACATCTCTGATTGAGAGAGGAGACTTTATTCGCATGGAAAGCAGAAAAGGGGCTTTTGTGAAATATGTTTGACTAAACAAGCCATTTGTTACCCCACACCTCCAAAGAAATAATAAAAATATTTATGAAACCATTACTTATTTACACGGAAAAAATCGACAGGGGAAGTTACCTTCTTTACACATCCGGAGCTTAAAATTTTTAAATGTACAACTTGAATAAGTTTTAAACACAAATTTAGGTTATCGTGGATATTGTTTTTAACATGTCCTTCAGTAGGAACTTTTGTTAAATTTATTTTAACCATTCTCTTGTTTTTTGATAAATCTACACTCAATACTTGCGACTCTAAAGGTTGTTTCGGATGCAGTTGTTATGTACTTCTTTAGTTTGTATGAATACAACTTTAAAAAGACTATTGTACTAGTGCGACGATTTTTTAACAGAGGCATCTAATAATGCTGTTTGAATTAAGCAGACATAAGAATAAAACAGAAAACTAAGTCATTTTAGTGATTCATGATTTGTTTTATTGTTAAATTATGTAATATATTTCATTCGACAGGCATGTCAATTTTGCTGATCTAATACTATAAGCATTCAATGTATTTATAATAAACAACAAATGCACATTTTATTAATATTACTTTATATTTGAACCCCTTGAATCAGCATAACTGAATTTATATAATTTAGGCAAAGTGCGCAAGTATGTCTAATGATCTTACCTGTGTAAAAGATGGAAAACAAGATAGCTTCCAGTCGACTACTTGAGAGCAACAACTCCCGCATCCCCCTATTATACTAACTACAAACAGTGTGGATTCTAAATTGTTAAAAAAGTTTAATATATAAATAGAAATATATAGTGGAAATTTTTAAAAATCTTCTTCTGAAAAACTACAACACTAAAATTTGTGAGATTACTATCCAAGCATCCTCAAATAGTGTAGATTTTAAATTGTTAAAATCATAATCCCCGGGACAGCACTGGAACCTCAGGAGGGGTTCAAAGTTTAAAATAAAAATATATATATAGGAAAAACGTTTAAAATCTTCTTCTCAACAACTACCAATTGTGTGTTTGTTTAAAACTAGTTCAGTGTTTGGTAGAGGGAATAAAATGATACGTATTAAAATTTAAGTTTTATTTTTTAGATTTCCACGTGATCCCTATATACAAGATATATTTTTTAATATGAATAACATCTTATCATTTCGTATTTCATCAAGCGACCTAGAAACATTAACGAGCTTTTAAACTTGGCTTGGAGACGAATCAATAAGCCGGTCATACAATCATCATGCAGATCAGATAAACTGTCAATAGCCAAATATTCTCTTAAAATAAAAACATTTTTTCAACTCATGCCATGGGAACTAACTAAGCATGTGCGCCAATCCATCTAGCTGAAGTGACAAGTTTGTGCTGCTGATTTTTATGATGTTGCTGAACATTACCTATTTATATTGGCTTTGTATTTTAAATCTGTAAATGATGAAAATTTATAGTCAATGTTTACGGTCAACCCGGAACAAACCAATGCTACTTGAGTTATTGCTGCTTTTTATGCTTGCTGTTGCTGCTTTTGTTAAGATTTACAATAATCATAAACATTCATAACCTTTTAAGTAAATTGTTGTTTGTGGTATACCCGAAAGAGCAGATCATTTATACTCATGCTGCTGCTGCTTATACTGTTGTGCTTATTTATGGTCTGACCTGCTTGGCAACTCATCGCTTCTTTTGTAAAGCCACGACCAAACCACCAATTAATTAAGATAAAATATACACCACTTCCTGTTCTTTAAAAGATGACTGCACTTAAGGACATTTAAAAATTGCGACAAAATAAAGAAAATGGGTGGATAAGGCGTGTAAAATGCATATACGTGTATACGGACGGATAAGTTAGTGAAAAATTAAAATATCAACAAATCTGATAATATTTTTAAAAATCATTCAAAACAATGTATATTTAATATAACATCGATTTGTAACCCTTAAATATGTTCAATATTTGAGATGTGTTGATTTTTACTGGCGTATTACATACGTATTAAAACCTTCAAATAGTGTCTATTTTAGAACGTCAATGCGTTTTCTTTTATAGAGTGGGTCTATGCTCCATATTTTTGCCATAGACTAAATAAAGTCAAATGGAAAACAAACAGATTTCAATTAACAATCAAAGTACTGGAAGTACTGGAAAGCGGTTAACAAGCTTGTTTTCATGTTGTTGGGAATGCATGCGTTAAGATTTCATTTTGGGGCACTAAAGAGTTCCAATACAAATTTCACCATTAAAGATTAAGCTTGAAGTTTGTATCGTGAAGTTGTGGTAAACCTGGTAGGATGCATATCGGCTTTCTACTGTAATACTACCCAACATTCTTGAACGTATCTTGTATTTGATTTATATTGTTAATTGTAATGTAAATGTTCTTAACATTTATCTGATTCAGCACAATTTGTTATATTAGCTCATGTAAACGCTGAATAAAAACTCCAAAACGAATGAAAAAATCAACAAATTTTATTTTAAAAACGTTACATAGTATTCCAATGTTTACCGAGTCTCGGAGTTCAGATACAACAACTTAATAACGTGCGGGAGTTCCGACACGGACAGTCCGAAGTAATAATGTTCACAAAATCGAAACCAAAGTGCAGAAATCCAACACAGTTAGACCGACATCACACACTCCACTACTGTGCGGGGTTCCAGCAGTTACTCATGGGGCGAAAAAATTCCACGAATAGGAACGAAAAACTACTTATTGTGCATTGTAGCCCTACTATTGTGGTGCTATTTTTCACTTTCAAATAACTGATTTGAACATATTTTTATTGTACAAAATTACAACAGGGATTGGGCACAAGTTCAAAAACTTAGACCGCCCTCTCCCAATACACGTATATAATACAGTAAAAATAATGTATGCACAACATGTAAGGTCAACAGATCATATGACAGTTATATATAAATTTTCAATGGTGTACAAACATCAACTAAATCTTTTTGTATCTTTGATATAACGATAAACTAGAGAAAATAAATGTTTGTTTTCGCTGACACTGATTGCGTTGTCGCCCCAAAGTAGGACATGGGTATTAACAATATTTAAATTTACAATATTGAAAATTTCATTAAGCAGAATATTTCTGGCCTCTTTATATTTATTACAAGTGAAAAAATAATGATAAGTGTCTTCGAGCTTGCCACATGAACAGAGTGGACTATTAATAATATTACAACGAAAAAGATCACTATTTAGTACACAATTATGACGAAGTCTAGTATGAATAATATTCAAAAATCTGTCACCATAAGTAAAAAAATCAGGTTTTGTTCTACAGGTAATATCATTCTGATTTATGATAGAAACATGTATTTTTTCTTTGAAAATGCGAATGGAGTCGCTTTCACGGACATCCTTTGAAAGCGCATTCCATTCGTTAACAACAGTGGGAACAAATGAAGATTTATACAATTGTAAACGACATTTTGGTATACTATAGTTTTGTGCATTTCTTGTAAAATAATTGGATGCATTAACACGTTTATTTGGGAAAATGTCCATTACATAATTGGGTAAAAAATTTCTATCAATTTTATACATGGTTTTCAGCCTGGACATTTTCCTTCTACTATCGAGTGTTTCCCACCCTGTTTCAAAATAAAGAGAATCCCTAGAAGCAAAAATAGGTAATCCTGTGACGATTCTTGCTGCAATCAATTGTATTTGTTCTAACCTTTCGGAATCAGTGAAAGAGCACCCGCCCCAAATAACTAAGTCAGTGACCTAGTTTTTATGCTAGTGACCTCTTAATGTTTATTGAAAAATTTGTCAAAATTGTCCACCCATACCATTGTTTTCTTTATTTTAAAATTATTAGAAAAAAATAAAACAGTTTGGTGGTTGTATATGATAAAATACGAATTACTTTACTAATTTCATACTTCAATGAATCGTTAAAAGAACATAGTTTGAATTTAATTAAGTCCGAATATCCTTTATCAATTTTCAAAATTCTACCCATTTTTGATCGAGTATTTCCAAAAACTGACTAATAGGAGCTCCAAACCATTGATTGCCTAAAACCATTTTTATTGCCTGTATTATGTTGACATTAATATTATATAAGGTCTATGATCAAATTTTCGAGATATTCTATCTGGTATTAATTTTATGGATTTTTTAGTAGATTTTTCCATTCGCGTGCCAGCCAGTGATATAAAATTATACACGAGATAATGAAACCATAAAACATGTAAACTGATACGAAAAACACGTAGAAACTTAAGTTTTGCAATTATATTAATACAGAAATTTTTTAAGAGAAAAAAAGAATATGAAAAAGAATAGTCCGAATTTCCTCTGTTTCAATATAAATCTACCTTTGTCGTACATGTAGCACATCTTCCTCAAATAAACAAAACACGGATATCAATATTAGTATTTGCTTATAACATTGTTATTTTGTGTTTTTTTGACTTCAGGCATTGAACTTTGTAAAAATAGTTTTTGAAATCTCAAACCCTGAGTAAACGTAATTCGCAAATAAGATAAGTTCAAACATATACGCGTATTGTCCAGCAATTATTTAATTTGCCGGGAGATTAAGTTAAGAAGAAATCTGATTCATAGACTAGGGTCGGTAGGTTTAACATTTTTGCCTCATGAGAGCGTCTTTATTTTTTATACAAACTATTACGCACGTTTATCTAACTTCTTATATTATAGTAGCTGGTACATTTTAATCTAAAATCTAGTTAAGTTTAGAAATACCTTTAATGCAACACAAGCTCAGAAAAAATAATATTTTCGTGTAAGACAAGTCAATATCTCCACTTTCTTGGCATAATGCGTTTTATCTATAAAAAAAAAATGAAATACATTAACAGAGTTTCTGAACATTTGATTTTGTCCTCAACACGACGTTTCATTACACATTATATGTCCTTAAGGTCGAATAACACACCTGGAAAAGTCACTCAAATTAACAGTAAATTATTTCATTATGAAAGATATAATGATAAATAAACTGTATAAATGTCAAATGAGCGAAACATTTGCAGTTTGGTGATAAACAAATAAATATTTAAAAAATTCAATTCAGTAAGTAACAACAAAAGCCCCTGCGAGATTTGAACTCGGGATGTACGGATCACAAGTCCGACACTTTATCCGCTCGGCTATGGAGTAAGTTACATGTTGGTGTCGATGAAATCCTTTTAATAAAACAAAATGTCGTTTCGATCAGAGGTCAGCCATTTTGTGTTATTCCACCTTAATAAAAAAACGCACTACAAACACATATTAATTATAAAATTCAATTACATTTTTTTTTGTAATACATCTTCGTATGTGTAGACGCTCTAGTGCTTTGTGTGTATTTAATTACATCATGCACTATATCTTTTCTTTTATCGACCAATATTTATTCTTTTACAAGTAGTTTTGGGGGGTTTTAAATTACGCATGCAGGCCGCCATACAAAACAAACCTAATTGTATCTGTGGCAAGGATATTTCAAGATCACATAGGTATATATATCACTATGTACTCAAATTTTACTTAATATAATATGTCAAAACTGTTTTTATCGTTAATTAAACATTGAAGATTCATAGATAAAAACTTAGCAAAGAAACAAATATATCATCCTATCGTAGATCAAATAAATGCGTTTGATTTAAATGCAAAATAGTTGTATATGGGGGTTTGGACGGGAAATGAATAAACATTTTTCAAACACAGGTTCTTCTAACTTAAATATGTTTGATTTTTTCTCGTAGTCTTTATTTTATTTGCTCTTGTTTATATATTATCAACACGAATATATTAATTTTCAAATATTTTGATGAATCTCTGTATGAAATCAAGTTACATTCATCCTAAAGCGATAGTCTCTATGTTATATGATTAACACATAAAGTAAATGGTTTTAGCTTTTTGACTTAAGTTAACATGTTATGTATCGAAATGTATTTTGTAGACAAAAATGTAGCTCAATTTCTATAGAATTAATGAACAATTATAAAGTGTAGCTGATTCTCAGTAATACCCATTAGAACTCGAACTCTTTTAAAAGCAAACTCTCTGAAAATTACCGGACAAGCAGGAGTAATGGTTTACCATTCTTGACCACCTTAAAAAAATCTTTAAAGGCTAAATTTTGTACATCAACTGACAAGTAAAATTTAGATGAGATAATGAGATTATGCGCAATGTGTTTCCCGAGTTGGGACAAGATTGTTTACTTGAATAATGCTAAGAAAAAAGTCGATTTTTTAAACCATAATTTTTTTATTTATTTATTTATCTCTTTGTTTATTTTTTGTGGAGAACAAAACGTCATTCTGGCATTTTATTAATCCAATTTCCTAACAAGTAGGCAATAAAGTTTTGTAGTTGTTCAATAAAACTGTTATTATAACTTTTATTTACTTTAGGGACAATGTATAGAAATGCTTAAACTGAGAGTATTTTAAAAAAACTATACCATAGATGAAACAAATGGTAAAAATGAGAATATTATCATTTTACTTTTTTAAGCAAAATGGCGATACCAAGCAACGAAAATTGGCAGGCTGGGAAAAATGTACTTGGGTGCAATGAGTACATGTTTATTAACCAACTGTACTATGACGTCACTTTTAAAGTCGGGACTGCGGGAAAAGATGTGAAAGCACACAAGTATGTGCTGGCCAGTAGGAGTTCTGTTTTTGCTGCCATGCTGTATGGAAGTTTATCGGAAACCAGCGACGTCATTTTCGTACCGGATATAGAACCTGACGTTTTTGACGCTCTTTTAAAGTATGTACAGTAGAAAGTAGTAAATGATTTTTTTCTGTTTTTTTTGTATCTTTTTCATTATGTCAATATTGGCTTATCCATTTAGCATCTCTTTCATCAGCATTGTCATTGTGTATTGATTTGCTTTCCTCTACATATTAAAACCTGAGCGACAATTGTGCTTATGTTTGTTATGATAATTTTTAAAACATTCCTTTAGTTGCATCTTTTGCACATGTTTGATAAATAAATGTCCTTTTAAATTCAGGTTTATGTACTTTGAAGCCAAAGAAATAAACGAGCATAATGTCATTGGTACACTTTATGCAGCAGAGAAGTATGACGTCACGGACCTCATTGGAATTTGCCGATCATATCTTGAATCAAACATAACAGTGGATTCCGTATGTGTTATCATGGAAAATTCCAAGACATTCAACATGGCTGATCTATTTTCAAAATGCATTAACTTTATTTTTTGCTGTGAGGGCGCTTCAAAAACAGTGTTTTATTCTCCTGGTTTTCTTGATTTAAAAAGAGAATGTTTGAAAGCTTTAGTTGAATCGGATGATTTAACTTTAGATGAAACAGTTATATATCAGTCATTAATTCGTTGGGCCAGACATAACTGTGAAAAGGAACAAAAAGACAATTCTGATTCCAAACAAATGCGTGAAATGTTGGGAGATCTTCTTTATGAGATAAGATTCCCGGCGATGTCTCTCGAGATGTTTTGGAAAGACATTGTACCTGATGGAGTATTGCTTTCTGAAGAAAAGATTCAGATTTCCGAACAAATACTTGGAAGATGTGTTAAAACTCCAGTGTTCAAAAGCTCGCAAAGGAAAGAATCTAAACCTAAAATTAGTGTATATTATGTCCCCAGCTTTAACTGAAAGTGAACGATAATAATTTGGGTAGGTCCGTCCGTCGTGGGTCCGGCAGACCGTCCGTCTGTCATTCTGTATGTGTGTAACATTTTCGTTTCCGTGCAATATCTCACAAAGCGTAGATCTTTCGCATAAAACTTTTATATGTAAACACCCTATGGCCTACAGACGACCCCTATTGATTTGGAGGTCAAAAGAATAAAGTTCAAGGTAAATACCAATATTCTGTCTGTGTGTAACACTTTCGTTTCCTGGCGATATCTTAAAAAGCTTTTAAGCTTTAGCAATAAAATTTGATATTACAACTCATTATGACATAACAAATCCACTCTATTGATTTTGAAGTCCAAAGGTGAAATGTTCTAGATAAAATTTCCTGTAGAAGTACAAAGCTGTTCCATCCCCCCTTTTCCTCATTAGTGCTTTTCCTTAAACTCTATAAGAGATATATAGATTCCTATGTGATTCCCTAAATTATATCAAAAAGTCTCAATTAGCGTTATTTATTTTAATGTAAAGGTA
>WFKH01011926.1:45649862-45661957 GCA_016163765.1 Magallana hongkongensis
ATATATATATATATATATATATATATATATATATGTATAATTCAATCTACTGTACTTCTGGTAAACCTTTTTCGGCAAATTTTGCAAAAGGAAGAAAACTTTTTCTCTTTTTGTGTAAGTTCGGTTTTGCGATCATAAAAGTTTTATAAAATGTAGTATTCACATATATTACACAATTTTGATATCTTTTATATGTCACAGAAAAAATGAACCAAACATATTTTATTACCAACAAATATGTTTGTTTGCATAAAAAACAGGGGTCCGGCTCGCTGACAAATATGTTAAGTTTATTACTAAGATAAACCCCGGTTTATTGTAACTAGCCATCTTTATAGCAGGCATACTTTTAATAATAGTAATTGTTTAAATTGTTATGCACTATGCAGTAGAGGGTCAATCATGTATATCTTAGTACTTTATTTTTTTCCTAAAACAAAATTTCTATTTTTTATTCCCCTTATTAGGGTTTTCTAAAACTATGTATTTCTTCATATTTTAATATATATATTTAATGGCAAAATTCACTGTAACATAACAATTATTATCAATTAATATAATTCATGTTTATGAATGACTTTTTTGTAAGTCTTTATATTTTTTTTTATTTTGCTCATTTACTTAATAAAAAGCGTTTAATTCATTCTTTACTGTGTGTTTTGTTTTGCCTACCTCAAACAAAACACAAGCATAGCCTGCATGTTTAATCTCAACAAAATAACAAAATAACATAAATGAGTTAACAATTTGAAAAATACATCTAGAACACTTCTAGAATAGCGTAGACAAATTATATGTGCAATTAATTTAATAAATTAACATTTGATACATTATTTGCCTTTTATATATGTTACTTAAAGTTCAGTGGGGCATAATCCTGCCGAAAACGATTCAATCAAATTTTATATGAAACTTTACATTTATACGTCTTACACCAGGAATTAAACCCATATCAATGTTTTAAGGTAAAACGAAGAAAGGTAACGTATGTTATAAAAGCACATGCATAATCATTGACCTGAGGTTTATTCACCGCAACTGATCTCTCCTTCTTTTGAAAAAAAAAATATATCCGGCACAGAGATGTTACGTCATCTTTTGTGTAAGCTTCTCTTCTTAGCAACTGCTGGCTACGAATTTGGAGTATTGTCGACCAAGGGTACTCATTTAAGCGCTGATAAATGGGTTCAGAGACAAGTGTTTATACTACCTGTATATTATCACGGCATTTGTATTGTATTCAGACATTATAATGTCATTACAATTTTCTACAAGTTATAATGTATAGCAAGATTGCGATGTGCAATAATTGTTTAATAATATGATTCACTGACAAATTGGTACGCACACATTAAATTGCGTGTATTCAGGCAAAGAAAACCTCATCATCTTTATTTGGTCTGTAAACGTCGGATTGATATTCTAACACTGTGAGAAGACAGAAATGATGATAACCAATCAAAGCATCTTCGATTATTATTTTTTTTGTCCAATGTAGAAAAAAATAAAATGTTTTATTTATCTCAAAGGTCACGTGCAGGTAAATAAAAACGTTTGAATATTTCTTGATTCTTTGATATCAGCAAATCATAGGGCTAGAAATTAATAAGTCACATCATTAATGGTTTTGTTGCTGTCCCATCCTTAAATTTTTTACGATATCGTCGTCAACTACAAAATTCCTGCAACAAACTCGTAGTGTTATCAAATTGGCATTAATAAATGTATATCTTTAAATACACGACGTAAAATAAACACGCATGTTTTCCTTACTCGATTTGATTTGATTTGATGTAATTTTTCCATACATTAGGCTATTACAGAATTACCGGATATTAGAAATTGAACATTTGATGACAGTTCAGTTAAAATATTATAAACATTAATTCGGATAAGTATATTCAATCTAATTTTTTCTAAAAGAAAGAAATCAATGATATATTTATCTGTGTTTGATATCCAGTTATGTATATCTTTCACGGGATCAAAAGATGTTATTCAGTAACTAAGAGGCCACTGAAATGTTACTAATAAAGGAGTCTGAATGACATGGATATGCCTTTCAGTCACGTTTCCAGAACTTTCAATTAACACTCAGGTGACCGCATGACAGAGCTTTATATTTGTTTCATTTTAAGGAACAATATAAAATTCATAATTTGTAATTAATATTTTTTATTGTTTTATTGAAAAATAAAGCTTACCATGTTTATGTTTAAGTCTGTCACACTAATTTCAACAAAGCTTTTGTCAAGCAGCAATAATGGAAACACTTACCTTATATTTCAAAAATATTTACTTTTACTTGATTTTAACCTAAATGAAGTGTAGTTCGAAATGGTCAAGATTTCTCTACAGTCAAGAAATTAGTTATTTTGATAACAAGTATTGATTTAATAATAAGGCTATTACTAATGTAGTTGAAAGGAACACGCATTACGGATGATACATAAATCAAACATCTGATCCACAGTTAATTTTTACAATATGTTCCCAGTTATGTGCCTCTGTTCTGACTTTATTTACAGATTTAAATATCTTTATGTCAACAGGATAAAGTTCTGTCATTCAGCCAAGTAACTCTTTATTAAAGGGTATTGCATTATGATTAAATGGCTTAAAGGTGTCTTTCGGTCAACCTTAAGTTACAATTCAGTCACGTTTTGTTTACATTTCAGACACCGTCATTTTTTTGCCTGAACGGCTAAACTTTATATTATAGTCACATCCTAAATGTACACACATATAATGTATCTATGTGTATTTTTTTTTTTACATAATTTCTATAAAAAAAGAACGGAGAGAGTGACGTCAAGCGTGGGCACAGATCTAGACCGGCGGCGTGACAATGGTAAAGCATTTAGGAAAATGTGAAAAATGAAATTTTTTAGGCAAAATGTATAAGTCAATGTAAGAAATGTAGGGAAAATCTTTCTTACAATATCGATAACAACATATAATTTTTTCAGAAAAATTTGCTGTTGTCGGTATCAATAATTAGGAGTTCATCTAAGCTTTCAAAACATTGTTCCGGATGAAGTATTGCTTAATAAAGAAAAGTTTCAGATTTTTGAACAAATTCTTCGAAGTTGTGTTAAAACTCCACTATTGAAAACTTCGCAAAGGAAAATATATAACCGTACTAGAAATAATAAACTCTAATGAATTTCACCAACTCCATGGAACATTAGAAATACAAAATAATTAACACCGTTTACCATTAATAAACACCTTGAAGATCAAATGAGGTTATTTTAAGCCAATGCATTATACATTATCGTAATGTCAATGTATTTATAAAATTTGAACTGAAAATTTATTTTTTAATTATAAAACTATTTTCCTCATGCGACCAATAATGGCACCCTCAACTGATAAATCAAATAAACTACAATGATTTTTTCAAAGTTAGGATTGTGATTATTCCTATTATAAATATACACCCGAATTGATTAGTAGCTGTCCAATAGTACATATAATAATTATATCAACAGTTAAATTCACACCATTCTTTCATCGGTCCCTATTGGTTTTAAAAATAATTACGCCTGTAACCCACCATACAAACCAAGCGTAGGAAAGTTCGGGATCACAAAGGTAGAGGTATATTGATGGACTCTAATGTTGCCTATTTTATGTTTATATTTTTGTCTTCAATATGTACGCTTTAGATTTATTTGTTTAATACAGTTTGTTGTTTTATAATTAAAAAACATATATTTTCTGAAACAAGGTCCTTTGGCCATAGCGAAATCAGTTTTACTTTTGATTTCAAATATGAAATATTTAGAGTTTGACAAAAATCTTTTTTCTACTTTATGTATATGTATGTGTACAACTTCAGCTTCAGTAACATTTCATGTTGATAAAATAAGTAATGAAAACATTAATTTCAACGAATTAGAAAAAAGTATACTTTCAGTTTAAATTCTGAATGGCTATTTAAATATGGACACTTATACGGGTTATAATTCTGACAAACAAATATATTTCATCGTTCGGGGAGTATATGAAACCTATTTGTTTTGTTTGTTATTTTTTAATTTGTTTTGTCTTTGTTCTTTTTTTTCTTTTTTTGTTATTTATATTTATAGTATGTACACTTTTTTCAATGACTGAAAGTAGGATAGCTCTTTTTTCAAATCCGAGTAATGATCGAACTATTCCAGAAGGTTATACTTATACTCTGTCCCGAGTTTTTGCTTCTACTACTTTTCGCTTGATATTTCGATAATCATAAATACATTTGTGCTCAAACTACGTTCATCCAATAATATAAAAAAATGTCCAGTTATCTGTTTTGAAGCGCCCCTTCTACCCCTTCAGGTAGAATGTGTACGAGGATTTTGCATTGCATCGGCCATTAATAAGCCCGGATGATAACGTTGAAAAATTGTGAGAGTTATTCCGAGTGGGTTCCGAATGGTGAAAAGATGCTAACATTTCCCATTTTAAATCTCCATAAGAATATTGATTTCGTTCCTGGAAAACATTTATGATTGAAAAATGATGTAAATGAAGATATTTTGGATATTTTCCCTTTTATCGATTTCATCTCTATTTCTTTCACAAGTTGTGTATTTTTATTAAAAATCATCAAAAAGCAAAGGAAGCAATAACTTGGGACAGACTATAAACAAGCTTTTATTAAGCTATTTTAACTTCTGAACTTTATATCGGAATTAATTTATTAATGGTAATATCCATCAATGCCTACGAAAAGTCTCATTTGCTTTCACGTTGCAATTGCATGTACATGTAACAAACATTATAACAATCAAAAAGAAATAACACTACTTACTTTTTTTTTCTAAAAGCAAAATGGCGATACGTGTACATAGCAACAAAAATTGGCAGGCCGGAAAAAATGTACTTGGATGCAATGAATATATGTTCATCAACCAAATATACTGTGACGTCACTTTTAAAGTCGGGACAGCGAGAAAAGAGGTGAAGGCACACAAGTATGTCTTGGCCAGTAGAAGTTCAGTGTTTGCCGCAATGCTTTATGGGAGTTTATCAGAAACTAATGACGTCATCGCCGTACCAGACATAGAAGCTGAAGCATTCAATATTCTTTTAAAGTATGTTGGCATCAAAATCCATTGAATTTCACCCATGTAATATTTTTTCTTTAAATATTGCACTACGATGAATTATTATGGAAGCATATTAGTACCACGTTGTAATTTATTTTTTCTTTAAAATTCCAACTTTGAAGTTGGAATTTCCAATCTTGATCTTGGAATTTCCAACTTTAAAGTTGATTTTCCCAACTTTAAAGTTGGAATTTCCATCTTTGATCTTGGAATTTCCAACAAAAAGTTGGAAATTCTAACTTTAATCTTGGAATTTCCAACTTTTTTGTTTGAACTAATTTCTTGGAAACATAACAGTATACATTATATCACAGACAAACTTGGCATGAACTTATTGTTGTGTATGTCTGAATTAGAAGTTTTCTTATAAATATATAATATTTAAACGTTAAAATGTATTCAGTATCATATATCAAATATATAAATATTTTTGAATCAAATAAATGTTATTTTTATATGTAAAAAAAGGTGTCGTAAATTAAATGCAGGTTTAGTAAGACGCACACTAAGAGACAAGTAAGATCAAAACAAAGCTTAAAAATTTGTATATTTTGATCGTGCATTTATCTACATGGCGTTGATTAATATCATTAATATCACTTATTAAAAGACATTCGTCTGAAATTCAAAAAAATTATCGTAATAAGAACTGAAGATTAAAGTTGAAAATAAATTCCAAGATTAAGTTGGAAAAATCAACTTTAAAAGTGGAAAAATCAACTTTAAAATAGACAATTTCAAAAACAAAGTTGAAAAAATTAACTTTAAAGTTGGAAATCCAAGATTAAGGAGGTTGGCTCCTGAAATAATAGTAATGTCAATCATCCGAAAACCACTTAGATATAAAGATGGACACCTAAAATGTTCATTTATTTTATTTGTGACCCATGTCACATGCCATTTTTTTGAAATATAGGGCCTCAAACAGAAAAGATAATTCTCCTGAAATTTTTGCTAAAATTTGACATAGAAATTGATAATTTGAAGAAATCAAACAAATATTTATAGTTTGAACAATTATATAATTATGATTTTAATACAGTATGAAGTTGAACACATGTAGTGACTATAAAAGTAAAATTTAAGTCAAAGTTTAAAAATTCTTGCTTTACTGGTGGCTTCAAAGGCCAGTACACAATGAACACAACAACAGATGTTACAAAATTTTGGAGTAATCAAATTATAACGCAAATAAAAAAAATTATAGTAATGTCATCTTTCCAAAACTCTGCATACAAATAGACATACATTTAATGTCTCATTTAAAAGTAAAACAAGTAGGGGTCACATTTCAAAAATTTGAGATATAGCATGAAATACGCTAATTTTAGGCCAAACATAGAGTTAATTTTTTCTTAACTTCTATGAAATATAAGCTAAATATGCCCAAATGTATCGATAAAAATATCAAAATATTGTTTAAAAATGTTTTTCAGAACATCATGAATATATCGTAATACACAAACTATCTAGAAGTTTGGTCTGCGCTGAAAATTAGGAAGCTAAAGTAACAGTACTCTAAAACTAGAGAGTTATGAAAATTGTTCATTTCCTTCTTGAAAACCTTCCGCCACAAAATATAGTCCCTTACTAAACTCTGTAAAAATGTAATTTTTTAAAAACATTTTTATTCAATATAGTTTATTTGGCATTGTAAAATATAAATATACTACTAGAATTAATATGTGATGCAGAATTTTCAGACTAGCGATGACCCAAAATGGCTACCCAAAAACTAAGGAGCGAACCTCTTTAACGATGGAAATTCCAAGATTAAAGTTCGAAGTTCTAAAGTTGGGAAAAATAATTACTTTAAAGTCATAAATTTCAACTTTAAAGTTTAAAATTCAAAGATTAAAGATGGAAATTCCAACTTTAAAGTTGGAAAAATCAACTTAAGTTTGAAATTCCAAGATGAATGTTGGAAAAATCAACTTTAACGTTAAGATTAAAGTTGATTTTTCCAAATTAAAGTTGGAAATTCCAACTTTAAAGTTGGAAAAATCAACTTTAAAGTTGAAAAAATAACTTTAAAGTTGGAAATTCCAAGATTAAAGTTGGAAATTCTAACTTTAAAGTTGGAATTTTAAAGGAAAAAAAATACAACGTGGCACTTGTACGCTTCCGTAAATTTTAAAGAAATATGAGCTTTATTTAATGTCAGAAGTTTTTAAATGACATGTCTTTACACGTATTTGTGTCATATATTTTGTTTGAAAAGATATAAACTAGCCCACATTGAAACTTTTAAAATTCATTGTACACGTACTGTACAAAAGTTGTTGCTGTATTTCCTCAATACAGAAATGACTGCCATTATGAGAAAAGGGCCCTTATCTTTTGACGTCACAATGCTCAGAAAACGACGTCAAAGTAGCGGCATTGTAAACGCAGTTTTTTATTTCTTTCTGCGTCTGTGTTGTGTTTTTTAAATAATTAGAGTATGGCCTTGTTTAAATGCCGATAATAATAATTGATATATAATAATAATATATAATAAAATAATTAAGAAATAATTAACAATAATAAATAATAATAAAATAATAATTGACGTTCGTGACGTCGTGTCGTTTTCGACCAGCTACGTCAAAGTCGTGTTAACATGTCTTACTAAAATTGTCATAAAATGCTTAAAACACACAAGATCTTGGATATCTTTGTATATTTGTATTCAGAAAGAGTTGTCTAATTGGAATTGAGAAAAAAGTGAGTTTGTGAAATTTTGACCTTAAGGACCCTTTTCTCGTGACGGCAGTCAAATATTAATTCTATTGTATCAATGTCTTTTGGTCTTGCCTTTAAGAATAAAGACCAACAAAATATTTATAACAGCAATTTTTTTTTAATTCATTTATTTATTTATTTTTTTTTGGGGGGGGGGGGGGGGTACAGTTCATACTGTTTTAAGCTTCATTGTTGAATATTTTTGGAAGTTGATATTAATCAACTCCTCTAGGTAGTTACTCTGGCTAAACGAAAGGTAAACAGTGTTTGGACCTTAGCACAAATCATCGCCGCTGACAAGACTTAGTACTTAAAGTTGCTTGGTCCGATTTTTAGCTCACCTGAGCTGAAAGCTCAAGTGAGCTTTTCTGACCACCCGTTGTCCGTCGTCCGTCTGTAAACTTTTTACATTTTGAACTTCTTCTCTAAAACCACTCGGCCAAATTCAACCAAATTTGGCACAAATCATCCTTATAAGAAGGTGAATATAAATTGCAAAAATAAAAGGCCAGATTGTATTCAAAGCGGAGAAAACCTCGAAACTGTAAAAAAGGGGGGTGCATTTTAAAAAATCTTCTTCTCAAGAACTACTGAGTTAATCTTAACGTAATTTAGCATAAATCATCCTTATGAAAAGGAAAATATAAAATGCAAAAATTAAGGGCTAATTATATTCCAAATTTGAGCTAATTACGAAAATACTAATAAAGCGGGTTCGTTATTCCATATCTCGTAGACTGGCAATTTCGTACGATAGACTGATCGTATGACAGGCATTGCCAGTCTACCACATGGTTGTTTGAAGCAGCCATGTTTGTTGTGCAACAGTTCACGTGCGAATATAATCTATGAAACATGGAGGTATATTGTTGCCGATTATTGTGAAGTAAATTGAGGTTAAATATTTCAACGCGTTGTCATTTTCACTTGTGACGGTGGTTTTAGCTTGTCTTGATTTTTGTTTCATTTTGCTTTTTAACTTGGGGGAACGATCGCCTGTATAGATGTATTCAGTATTCTGGTATTTGGAACATAAGACTTCGGTAAATAGGCAGTTGATTTTTACCTGCGAAAATGATAAAATCTGATGCATTAACAACGTACTAAAGTGCATTTTCCCTCTGTTTTTATTGTTTATATTGTTTTTATTGAGTGTCAACAAGGATCAAACAAGGGGGCGACTGTGGTTGAAATAATCGATTTTTGATCGGTAACTTCGCCGGAATTTCCTCCGAAAGAGAATTTGAAGTAGCCATGTATTCCGAGTTCATAATCGTGTAAATTAACTCCAAAGACAATAAAACGATGTTTATGAATTTGAAAAGACGTTTTCACAGCCTCAGTTAAACCCTGTTGTTATTAATCACCCGCGACTGTCTTATCTCTAGAGGTTATAAATACGGGTGATGCAAACACATACCGTGCATTGAAAATTACAATCGATATTTATTACACTTCGTGTTGATACTACAATTAGTAGGCAACTTGTAATTAGTTAATAATTTTGCCAAATGAATGCAAAACCGTTTGTTTACAGTTATCTTCAAAATTAAAAAGATCCTCTACCTAACTGTTGTAATTGGGTCATAGGGTAGGACTAATTCCTCCAAAATACAAAAGTGCATAAACTGATTTTATGTCACTTGGCAAACTCAATTACAAAACATTTTATCTATATAATGTATGAATACATTAAAAAAATGAAATTAAATTGGATAAGTTTTTATTAGTTGCCTATAATTCTACGACTGACGCTGAAATGTTTGTTGATCATTATAATTGTCTTACTAAACATTAAATACACCAAATAAGAAATATTGCAGGTAAATGGTAACTACCTTTTCCAGTATTTTCATCATATAAAATAGATATGTATTGCATGACCTCTAAGACAAAATATTAATGAAATAAAATGTTGGCATCCTTCAATTGTGTAGATTCAACATGATGTTCAAATTATGATTACACACGATAAGGTAGGCCCACAATGGGTGCTGATTTTTAAACTGATATACGTCTTAGAAAATGTATCAATTTTTTTTTTATCTTTAAAGAGCTAATACTGTTCACATATGTGCAAAAACTGCAGGAAATAATATACCGGTGTTAAATATAATTTATATATCGCAACATATTTTCACCCCGCATAACGTAAATTTCCTTTAGAAACAAGCTAAGTTAGCGCTTGTCAGTACTATCAGTACTTTGATTGTGCTTTCTATCATATTGCTAAGACAAAGAGGTATCTTATATTAATAGCTTGTGTTATAAGATAACTTTGAATTTTGTTACTCTGCTTTATATATTCCAGGTTTTTGTACTTTGAAGACCATGGAATCGACGAGTCTACTGTTATAGGTACTCTCTATGCTGCTGAGAAGTATGCTGTTACTGAACTTGTCGGGATTTGCCAATCCTTTTTGGAATCAAACATGACAGAGGACAATGTTTGTGTCATCATAGAAAATGCCAGGATGTTCAACATGGCTGAGTTGTTAACTAGATGTAAAGACTTTATTTTTGATATTGAGACTGTTGCTAGGAAAGTTTTTGAATCTGATGGTTTTCTTGATCTAAGAAAAGAAAGTTTACTTTCACTAATTGAATCTGATGATTTATCTCTTGACGAATGTTTTATATATCAGTCTATAACACGTTGGGCCAAACATAATTGCGTGAAGGAAGGGATAGACAACCCTAATGTAGCAGAAATTAGGAAAATGTTAGGAAATCTTATTTTTGAGGTACGATTTCCAACCATGTCTCTCGAAGAATTTTGGACAGAATTAGCATCTGATGAAATGTTATCCGCCGAAGAGAAAGCTCACATTTCCAAAGTAATTATAGGAAAAACTGTTGAGCATGTCGTTTTTAGAACTACTGAGCGTAAACGATATGAACAAATTTTAAGATTTCAATCCGATGCCACTTCATGCGTGTGGCAACATGGTAATCGTGTGGATGCTATTGACTTTGAAGTTAACAAACATATTTTATTATATGGTATTTTGCTGTACGGAAATTCAGATAGTCAATACAGTTATGATGTAGAGATAAAAGTCATCTCTGTATCCGATATTACTTTGGCACACATGTTACCAAAAAAGATTACAGAATCTTGCAAAATGTTTCAAATACATTTCGACAAACCATGTAAAATTAATCCAAACGAGAAATATACAGTATGGGTGAAGATGAATGGTCCTGAATCATATCGAGGGACTTACTCTGAATGTGTCAAGTTTAAAGGCTGTAAATTCAATTTTCACAGTAGTAACTACTCCAAAAATGGTACATGTGTTACGTCAGGACAAATTCCTGGACTTCTTTGTTCTTTGTAGTACATGTAGTTCGGTTATCTACTATCTCGATGATATTTTCAAGAAATTTATTTTTTCTGCATCAAAAATATGATGTAGTCGCTGTTTCCTTTTTTGTGTATGTTTTTGTTTCGGGTTTTTTTTTTTTTTGGATAATGTTTATTATTAAAACAATTATTAAATTGGTGGTTAATACTTTAAATTAAAATTAAAACTATAAATTCCTTGAGATTTTTTTTTTTTTTGGATTTTTTAGCTCACCGAGACGAAGTCGGGGGGAGCTTATGCTATACCCCCGGCGTCGGCGTCCGGACCTGGTTAAAGTTTTTGTTGCAGGTCCTGTATCTAAGTTATTACTAGTCCTATCTTCACCAAACTTGCATGGATGATGCATCTGGACCTACTTATGGACTTGAAAGACTTGGATGCTGAATCTGGGTCATTAGTTTCAGATGCTGGAGGAGGCTAAGGTTTTTGGAGCAGGTTAAAGTTTTTGGTGCAGGTGCCCTTTGATAGCAATTTCTAAGTTATTACTGGTCCTAAGTTCACCGAACTTGCATGGATGGTGCATCTTATGATACTGATGCACCAGACAGGCTTGAATGCTGAATCTGAGCCATAGGTTTCGGATGCTGGAGGAGATTAAGGTTTGTAGAGCTGGTTAAAGTTTTTGGAGCAGGTGCCCTTTGATAATTATATCTTAGTTTTTACTGGTCCTAACTTCACCAAACTTGCATGGATGGTGCGTCTTATGATACTGATGCACATGACAGGGTTGAATGCTGAATCTGAGCCATAGGTTTCGGATGCTGGAGGAGGTTAAGGTTTTTAGAGCTGGTTAAAGTTTTTGGAGCAGGTGCCCTTTGATGATTATATCTTAGTTATTACTAGTCCTAACTTCACCAAACTTGCATGGATGGTGCATCTTATGATACTGATGCACCTGACAGGC
>WFKH01011926.1:45668594-45694512 GCA_016163765.1 Magallana hongkongensis
ATATAGGATGCGATATAAAAATACCATGTAATGATTTTTATATCATATACTTATAGAACATATAAAAAAAATATATATATAAATCGTTCTGTGATGAATGGTTATTTTCAACAATTCGCTCCCTGTCTATGTATTCCGTCTGTTATAGACTTTCCTGAAAATTTGAGCAAGCTGTTTGTATACCAATTTGACATCGACGTTATTATTTGACACCATACACGGACATCGGAGCTAAACGACGCGTACCGAACTCTACGTCATAAAAGCCGATGATTAACGGGGAGACGGAGATGAAATAAAATTTATTACACACCCATCTCTGGCTATCTTCAGTTGTTATTAACAAGATAAGATTGCCAGAAATGGGTGTGTAATAAATGTCATTACACACCCTAGGTTTTATTACACACGGGTAGGTAACTTATCATTTTGTAATTTAATTCTGGCCCCGGGGCCATAAAACTTAGAAGATCAAAAGTGAGCTCATCTAAGTTTTATGGTCCCGGGGCCTGGTTGTAACGCGGCATTTGATTGAATAGAAAAAATTAGTTTAATTTGTATAACCTGGTTTTCACGTCACAAGACACGTCACAATGCATCAACGTCAAAATCGTACTAATCCGCTTGACGTTTCGTTGGAATTTTGAACATATATATATATATTGGTATATATATAAGGAGGCAAACATTTAAACTGTGTCGAATTTGGTATAGATTATGAATTATACTGGCCAGTACCAGTATTGGTAAGGTCTTGATTACTGGAGTATTATTCGTCGTTGTTATCAAAATATTGGCAGGTTTTGAGTGATCATGAGTGACTATTACATTTTGTGTTACATGTGTAATATTTTCGTTGAGATCAACGCAAAATGTAATATTGCAAAATGTTATAAATATGAATCGGGGATGTACATGTATTCTTCATTCTTGGATTCTAAAGAACAGACATTTACAATTATATTTCAAAACAAAATCGTTGGATCTATGATTTTCGTCATCCTTTTCCGGTTCGTCTTGGTTGATGGAATTATGTTAAATATTGTTAAAATTGAGGATAAACCTGTGAATACTGAATGATAACAGAAATTTCCGACATTGTTAGGGGTGACAAATTAGGAAAGCTACATTTGACTGCATGCACAGTTGCCTGTAAATATCTATTCAATTTAATTCTGATTGTAACGCCTCATTTGATTGGCTAATCAAATTCATATATATCCTATAACATAACTTGCCTACGTCACAATACGACGCGCGTGCGAAACGTATAAATCCGCTTGATGTTACGTTTAAATTTTGAACAAATTAACATCTTTTAACTAAATAATTGGTATTTATTTTCTGATTTTAGTAGGAAAAAATTAAATTATAAGGTATGAATTTAATTTCCACCTATGATATATGAGTATAACATAACTTGGAACAGTTTACGCTTTTTTATAATCCGCTTCGCGGTTTATAAAGCTTAAACTGCCCCAAGGTATGTTTTATCGTATAACATAGGTAGAAATTAAATTCATTCTTTATATAAAATATATAACATCTCTATGAAATATCAGTTAAAGAAGTGTCAGTCTGTGAAGATTTATCGCAATAAATCAAAAACGATAAAAAGAAAAAAAGATTGAAGCGAAAGAAGTTGATTAAATTATTCATGGTATTATGTACCATTTATATCAATCAAAACTAATCTCAAAATATGTTTTCTTCGTAAAATAATATTACAAAGCACTGGTGTACCATCTATGAAAATTCAGAAGGCTGTAGAGTATTGCAATGATCTTTTTTTATGAATTTTTCTTGTAAATGTTTTATAAAATATGTATCATATGTTATGAATTTTTATTTTAGATATCTATAATATAATGTATGATTCCGTTAAAAATCAATCAAAATTTATGCTTGGGATTGTATCGAAAAAATTGTCTGAATTTTAATTAAAACACAATTTGTTTTGTTTTTCTGCATAGAATATTCATTTAATGCGATATTCCATGCGATATTCCATGTAAATCAATCAAAATTGGTACTGGGTATTTCTCCAAATTTTAGGTTAAAAAAAACCAATGTTTTTCTACATAAAAGATTCATTTCATAATGTGCCATTCCCTGTAAAACAGTCAAAATTGGTGCAAGGGATTACAACGAAAGACTTCTCTGAATTTTAATTGAAAAATTGTTTTCGGTATATGAACAATTTTTTTCTTTATAAAATATTCATAATGTGCTATTCCGTGTAAATCAATCAATTTTAGCAGGAAATTGCAACGAAATAATTCTCTGATTTATAAGTAAAACACAAAAAAGGTTTTCTTTAGATAATATTCATTGCAAGATGTACCATTCCATGTAAAACAATCAAAAATGGTGCTGGGGATTTCTCAGAAAATTAAGTAAATCTAAATATGTTTTTCTGTATAAAATATTCATTTTATAATTTGCTATTTCTTGTTAATCGATCAAAATTGGTGCAGGGGATTGCATCGAAAGAATTCTCCGACTTTTAAGAAAAACATATGTTTTTCTGTACAAAATTTCGTTTCAAAACCATTCAGTGTAAAACACTCAATATTGGTGCAGGGGGTTGCAACGAAAGTATATTTGAATTTTACATTAAAAATGTTTTCTGTATGAAATAATTATTTTATAATGAACCATTTCTTGTAAATCAATCAAATTTCGTGTAATATAATTCTCTGAATATTTTAGTAAACCACAATATTTTTTGTATAAAAAGTTCATAATGTACTATTCCGTGTAAATCAATCAAAATTCATGCATGGAATTGCAACGAAACAATTTCTGTATTTCTCTATAGGGAGACTGCGATTTAGAATAAATAGATTTGAATGTCAACACACAGTTGGATAATCAAACACTTTGCTTTTTGATATCGACCCCAAAAAAACCGTAAAACAAGCTACTATTATTGAAAATGAACATTCATCCAAAATATAAAAGAAATATGTAATTACCTTTCTGTGATAAAAAAGAACGATATTTAAATTAAAACATCTGTCTGGTGATTTTAAAGAATGTTTACCCGCATTATACTTTGAAATCAAGCAGAAAATTGCATCGGGCTGAATATCAGATGTTAATATATTGAAAAGAGAAGGCGCATGCTCTGTGTTGATTATTTTCAATCTTTAAACACGATCGTTGATACAACAGTAAAATTACATTCTTGTGATGTTCGTTCGATCAGAGTCACATTTCATGAAAAACTGACCACGCAGTGAAATGTTTACTTTCAAAACTTTATTTGTATCTTGCGTATTTTGCATTATTGTGAAAATATGCAGTTCGGTAATACGAACATTAGAAGTAGAACAGATCTTTTACAATGAGGTCGTGTTGGATAATCTCCTAGCAGAATACCGACATTCCACTTCTGCTCTATGTTCCGTTGTTTGTCAACAAGAAAAGTGCGAGTGTTTCGGCTTCAACTCAGTCACTCAAACATGTAGAGTCCATGCCTTTTGTAGACCAGATAATGCATTCGTTGAAGAATCAGGATGGAAATATTTCAGATCTAGAACAAGTGCGTAATATATATTTTTCTTGTATTTTTATATCTCAATGAAAAAGACTTGTTATACAATGTTCTTGCATTGCTCTGAAATATATAGTTATACTGTTCACATTTGTTGATGTACAATTTCTGTATGTGCCCTTTTCTACATTACCAATACATCAAAGGTTTCTAAAATATAGGTTCATATAAGTCTTGGGGAAAATCAAAATTAAGTACATCGTTAAATGTCTAACGCATATACCAATAGATAAGCAAGGAATGTTAAATTAAATTGACGCTTAATTAATAGATGTTAGTTATGTTTATAGCTGTCACAGATCCATTATACACATTTTCAAATATGCTTTCTTATACATCTATGAACTAATATAGGATAGCGAGAACGTTGATCAATTCTGTGTGAACGTTTCATGACGTCACAATGATTTACGCACGCGCTTATCGTTCGACGGTAAAACATAAACCACCGTAGATGGTGCGTATGATCAAACGATTAGCCTTTGTCAAATGTAAATTTAAGTAGTAAACAGCAATGTTGAAAAGTACACCGGTATGAACTTAGTTTTTATAGTGCTGCTGTCATGAAAGTTGACAAAACAATCCTATCCTATATGCTGCATCCTATCCTGCAATAAGCTCTATCCTATCCTATCCTATCCTATCCTATCCTATCCCATACAACCAATATTTAGGAATAAGAGTTAAATTAATCAAGAGTTCAGAAAATAATAATTTTATCAACGAACTATCGAATAATATATGTAATATTCAAAATGGCATATAAGTAAATAAAATCGAATATCTTTAGAAGGAGGTAGTTTACTTCCAAGTCCATCGGTAGTATTAAATCGTTCACGGAGTGTACACAATTACGTGAACAAACAAGTAAGCGGTTAGAGTTTTGTTTTTATTAGATATTTTATTATCCGAAGTTTTTCTTCTTAAGGGGACCCAGAGTCAGTCCTTAGTGATCTCCTTGCTTCAGCGTCACAAAATATTGTGGATTATGTGTGGTATTTAGAACCAGTAGATCTTTATAAATGTATCGAAGACGAACACAAGTTTCTTTGATAACAAATGTATTAAAAGACGAAGTACTAAAAGTGCATCCAATATCAATCCGCTCTGCTTTCGCACTAGTTCTCTGCTCTCCGCTTCTGGCTCTCTGCTTTTGGCTCTCTGTTCTCTCATATTCTCCCTCGCCTCTTAATACATGCCAGACACCTAACACAATTAGGCCTCTCCGTTAGGGCATTAGGCTCCCTAGCTGGGGCGCCTGTTAGGGCATTAGGCTCCTGTGTTAGGGCATGATGCACCATTGTTAGGTGTCAAGACACATAGTCTATCTAGGGCATCCAATATTAGGGCACTAATTAGGCTCCAGGATTAGGGTACTAATTAGGCTCCATGGTTCGGACCTTCATGTGACTATAACAATTCTATTTCTATCAAAACAAATTAATAAATCACAAGCATATTTGCTAAATCATAACAATTATAATGATTAAAAAGCAGAAAAAGGACTGTTATACATTTTTTAACAATCATTTTTAATCTAACTCTTTTCCTTTTCATATAATAACCAAGGGAGATTATCGGTAATCGGCCGATTCGTTCGGCGATAAATGTAAACACGATTCGGTAAATTATAATTACTTGATGAATCATTAACAATATCGCATTTGTTGTTATATCATTTGGAGTTATTGATAAAATATAAATCCATACGCATTTTTGGTTAGCTTACATTTTTTTTAATTTAATCGTTTCAGTTTATAATCGGGCAGGGAAATACGTCTGTGTGATCGGAGATCGAAATAATTATACGAAGCGTGAAAAGTACACACAAACATAGTCCGTTTCTTGTCTATATTTGTCTATTTATATGTCTAATCGTTCGTCGATTAAATTTTTCTGTTTTTAAACTGTTGAAGTCTTTCAATAACGCAATAAAAATGTATTTATGTGGTAATTTTACACTGTATTGTGTATATAACATGTAATTTTCACAGTAACTGCATACATAAGCTATTTCCGAATTGACAAAAATATAGCGTGAATCCATTTTCTTCACTGTTTTGCGAATGTATCACATAAATAATCATTCTGATTTGTTTAATTTGGTATTACAAGTACAATTGATGTTGTAAATGTATTTTTACATTTTTACATTAATTTTCCTTTCACAAAATCACTCTGATAGTTATAATCGAATATGATTGGCTACAAGATGCAGGATAGGATGAGATAGGATAGAATTTGACTTAGGTATTTCAATCATGCATCGTCCATCCTGCATCCTATTCTATCCTTGTCAACTTTCATGATTTTATTTTTTTACTGTTACAATGTATCTAATGTATGATGCAATTACAAATTCTATATAGGACGTGAAAGTTGGGCTTTGATTTATAAGGGGGGGGGGGGGGAGGTACATAAACTAGCTATTTTTTCTTCAAAATTTAGCATCACTATCTACCTAAAACAACTATGATGAATTTCAAAAAAAGTTATCAGTGGAAATATACAGAACCATATATTATCGTGTTCAACGAGACATGTAATTATTATCAATTCAGAAGTAATTGTTGAAAGTATCTTGTAAGGCGATGATTTTATTTAAGTATTATGGTTAATAAAGAGTTGTTACTACACTTAAGCCAAATTGCTCTCTTTAAATTTTTAGATATATATTGGACGGCAATGCATGCAATAGTATGATATATCTATATCGCAATTGCAAACAAAAAAAAAATCTTTTTAAAGGATTTTCCTTCTTTTTAAGAATGGAATACTTTCATGAATTCTGAGTACTTGCTAGGATTAAAAGCAGCAACGTGGAATAATGCTCAAGTGAGTGTAGAATTATTGAATTTTTATATTTCATTTCTTCGGGGAAATAGAATTCTGGTGTTTAAAACATGTGAATGTGAAATCCATAATTTCATTATTAGGGTGGGTTAATTAAAAGGTGCCTTTTGTTATTCGGGGAATAGAATTCTTTTGTGTATAACATATAAAAGTGAAATCCATAAATTCATCATCAAGAGAGTTAATTAAGAGGTGCTTTCATGAAGTTATTGATATTGCCTTTTTTCAAACTTGAAAATGGTATTACTTAGAAAAAAATATAAACATTTTTTAGTTGGATTGCTCTGTAAAGGGGGCTAAACTAGTTGAAATTGAATCGCCCGACGAAGACGCCTACATTCGTACTCTTGCAAAAAATTTGACAGGTAAGTCTGAAACGCTGGTGTGCATTTTAAAATTACAAAACATTTTCACGTTTTAGACTTTAATGTTACTCTTTTCCCGAATGAAGTGAGAACAGATATAGCGTAAAAATGAATAAACAATATCGTTAAAAAACATCGAAACAAACTCCATGTGGGTTAATCATTACTCATTAAACACCAGTTTTCTTAGATTTTATAGATAAGTTTATGAGTTGATTCATATAACTAAATGTTTTTGGAGGTACAAAAAGAACTATAAAACATCAAATGACCATTTAAGTTTACAACCTCAAAAAATATGATTTTTACTTTTTTCATGAATAGTTACGCCCATGAACACTGTTGTATTCAAAGTATTAATTCCCTTTTAAGAAAGCGTTTGGTTGGGAGGCACCGATGTGGCTGAAGAGGGAAAATGGGTGTGGCAGTCGAACAGCACCAAGTTCTCATACAGCGCCTGGGACACGACTACAGGACAACCGGATAACTACAACAACAACCAGCACTGTCTCAGCCTTTATCGACCTAACGACTTAACCTGGAATGATAGAGGTTGTTGGTTACCGTATCAATACATCTGCGAAAGAGAGATATTTACAGAATAATAAAATTGGCATCATTTACCAGTTGATCATGTTGTTATTTTAAGTTTGGTCAAAAAGATAAATGTATGAGGTACGTCTTAAAACGTAAATTTTGGACAGAAATGAGTTTTGGACTCCTTATATATATATATATATATATATATATATATATATATATATATATATATATATATAGTTTTTTTTGTTTTTATCTATAAATAATAAACATTTTTAACGCTTGCTTTATGGTATTTAATGTTGCATGAACAGTTTTAGACCATTTAACTAACCGTTTTGTATCAAATCAACTTTTATTTATCTGGCGATTATATTTATTGATTATGATAGAAATTAAATTCATCAAATATAAAAGAATTCGAGTGCGCTATTGATTGTTCTTGAAATTTCTGTACCATCATTGATCTTGTAGATTGAGAACAAACTTAAATGATTTATTCTAGTGTCCGACGAATCTATTTTAAGTCGGATTGTGACTGGTTCACTGATTACTGCGTAATATTGAACCATTTAAAAATGTCTTGATTACTCTGCAGCTTGGCTTTTTTGCCAATAAGATGTTATTTGCAAAACATATTTTTGACATTAAAGTCTTGAAGTATAATAAACAAGCAGAATACAGAAATTTCTCTAGGAACCTTTGTTCTGTTATGTGTCAAGAAAGAATGGGAGGCGTGTTTCTGGTAACTTAAGGTGGTATAAAACACGTCCATCTTGTGAAGAATTTCTCAGCGAAAAAACCCCCCAATAAAATCAGGTATAATTTTATTTTATTTTTCTTTCCAAAAATTGTAACCTAACAACGTAATAGGTAAAAAAAAATTGAGGCTTTTATAATTTCCACCATTCAAACATTTTCCTTAAATTATATTCTTTGGTTAAATATTGCGAAAGGTTAAAGTTATAAACCGGTAAAAAGTATTTTGATTTTAATGTAATTTTATCCACATTAATATCGACGGGTGTCCCTATCCACAACAACAATGTCTAACTCAATCAAAAGTTATACATTATTCAGATGATTATAATGGGGTAGATGTTTAATGTTAAAGAGAGAAAAAGTAAAGAACATTATTAGTCGGGCTATTAACTTTGGTAATTAGTTCAAAACATTTACCAAACGATGCATTATTTATTTCAAGTCCGATTTAAGAAATGATTTAGAATACTGAATATGATGAAAATATTTGATTGGTTACATGCTGATATACTTCATTACACCTAATGATCTACCTTAACATTACAGATGATGATACAATTGAATAGCATTCTTGTGGTGTTCGTTCATAATTAATTCGTCACGTGGATCTTATAAGTTCACTGTGCAATGTATACATTTACAACCACTTTCATATTTAGCATTATCTGCTTAAAAGTGAAATTATGCGTTCCGGCATTGCGGGTGTTACAGGTAGAACAAATCTTTAACAATAAAGTCGTGATTGATAATCTTCTAGCAGATTACGGCCATTCGTCATCTTCTCTGTGCACCCTTCTTTGTCAACAAGAGAAATGCGAGTGTATTGGATTCAACTCGGTCACTCAAACATGTAGAATCCATAGTTTTTGTAGACCAGATAACACAATTATTAACGAATCAGGTTGGACGTATTACCGAACAAGTAAGTTTTGCTGTTTGATTATTACATGTATTTATTACTTACCTTTTCCACTCAGATGGTGTTTGTCATACAAGTGTATTTATCAAATGTGGTTATTTTATAGATAGCTTCATTTCTTTATGTATGACATTAAAATAATATCGTAAAATGATTTGAAGTAATTGTTGGAGTCATTTTGATCATCTCAATAATAGGACATTGCTAATTAATATCGGTTTGCGGGGAACAAATCAACATAGCAGTATGGAATTATTAAAAATGTGTCTTAGCAAGACCGATACGATTTATACGCTACTAATCAATTTTAATACCGTATTATCTAAGGTCGACGGGCCTAATTCGCTTTGCGAATATATATCGCGCATCTAAAAGGAGCGATTGTCAGGAACATCGAATTCTCAGTATGTCACAATCACAAAAACAAAATGAAAAAAATCGCTTTTGACGCAATGTATAGCTGTTCTACGTCATCTATACATATATTATATAGAACAAGTAGTAGCTGCACTTTGCATACTTTACGCATACTAAAATGTATTTTCAACATTGTTGAACATGCACAAAGTGCTTTAGGGGATGTCACAGTTCTGTAGTAAATCCTATATTAGCCCAGATTATTTATGAATATCTACATATACAACATCTATGATGACTTTTAAAAAAGTTATCAAACGAAAATATATATAGGAACATTTTTATTTAAGGTTTTTTTTTAAATGTCTGTATAAATAGCAACGTGTTCAAAAAGATATGCAATTTGATATAAATTTCAGAAGTAATTGGTGAAAGTATGTTAAGAGGCAAGATATCTTTTTTTTTTCTTTATCTTTTACTCTTAAGGGTAATAACTTGCCGCTATACTTTAGCCAAATTAATCTCTTTAAATTTGTACATATATATTCGACGGCAAGGTATGCACTAGTATGATATATCTATAGATATCAAAATTGCGAAGAGTTTATTTCTTAAAGAAATTTCCTTTTTTCTAAGAGTGGAATACTTTCATGAATTCTGAGTACTTGCTGGGATTAGAAGCAGCAACCTGGAGTAATGCTCAAGTGAGTGTAGAATCATTCAGGGTTTTTTTTTTCATTATTTCTGGGAAATAGAATTCTTCTGTTTAAAACATAAAAGTGAAATTCATAAATTCGTCATCAAGGTAGGTAATTAAAGGGTGCTTTTTACGAAGTTATTGATAATGCTATTTCAAACTTGAAATTGGCATTACTTCAAAGAAAATTTAAAAAACATATTTCTTTTTAGTTGGATTGTATTGTGAAGGGGGCTAAACTAGTTGAAGTTGAATCGCCTGAAGAAGACGACTACATTCGTACTCTGGCAAATAATTTGAACGGTAAGTCTGATACGCTAGTATGCTTTAGAAAAGCATTTTCATGTTTAAGACTTTTATGATATAAGAAACAATCTTTCTTGTAACACTGAAAAATAAGTGAGCATACATCTTGTATATTTTTCCTGGATTAAATAGAGGTTTTTTCTAAAAATGATAAAATTTATGTGACAACTGAGACCACTTTTTTTTCATGTAGTCTTAAAAATACCCAAATATTATAATAATATATATAATATAATATATCATTCCCTCTTTGCAACACTCAACATATTAAACGTTTACTATTAGTGGATATTAATGAAAAAAACCCCGTAAATAACTTTTTGAATTGCTAACGCTGAATTTAACGTTCATTATTTTGGAACACCAATTACATTTCTTAGTCAAGCAACGTAAACAAATGTTTGTCAAAGCAAAAGCACCAAACGTTTGTCAAAGCAAACGCAAAAAAAAAAAAAACAACAAAATCACGAAAATCACAATTTGTTATAAGGACAACTAATTAAGTGTCTGCTATGGGTTAAAAAGCACAAACAGTTTTCATCAGTACAATCATAGTCCATGAGTTTGCACATCCAGGAAACTGTGAATTTACCTAACCCATGTAAATTGATACCCAGTAGGCTGCTGATATATTTGATAAAAGAAATCGTTGTTGATTGTAATAGAAAGTGTTTGGCTGGGAGGAACAGAAAAGGATGGAGAGGGAAAATGGGTGTGGCACTCTACCAGCACCTTGTTTTCATACAGCGCCTGGGACAAGGCTAGAGGACAACCGAATAACCACCAGAACCAGGACTGTCTCTGTCTTTATCGACCATACGGCTTATCTTGGTGTGACGAGAATTGTGGAGCAAGTAATCAATACATCTGCGAAAGAGAGACATTTATAAACGTGTGAACATGTTAACCCATTTGATTTGGTTGTAGAAGAGAGTTTTGCTGAGTATTTTTTGGAATTTTGCGGCTTTTTGGTTTTCTGTTGCTATTAATTTTTACATTCTCTTTAATAAAGGAGCAAAAAGTTAGTTTATAAAATTTTAATTATGAGTAATTTGATGTTGTCCTTACAATTTCTTTAAACTTTGCTTGTGTAACTGTCATACTAAATGTATGTATCGTACTAATTTCATATGGTCAAGCTTAGCCCGCAAATAGGTTTGCTGCAGGTAGCCGATCGGTTTGGGTACATGTTTAAGATACATGTAATTTACATAAACGTTGTCGACTCACCGAATGATTAGCTAATTCTACAAAAGTAAAAAGTCCGCTTGAAGATCTATGTATCATTAAGCAGCGTTAAATAATTCACTCGCAAATCACGTATTTATGTCAATTCTCATTACGAGCTCAAGCGAAAAATTGCACGCAGTCCCCTTAATTTCATGTTATAATGTCAAAATCACACAAACAACTCTCAGAAAATATCCGCAAATGGAATAAAGGTTGAAATTCAAAGCCAAACATAAAAAAAAAAATCATATAATTTTTAGCATCTTTTGAAAAGACAATCGATAATTAAATAATTAAAACAGATTAAATTGTTCGTGGTATCTTGCAAAGTACCAATGCATACTCAAAAATTGGTCATTACGATTAATGAATCAATTTAACTTAATATGATAAACTGTGGATCTGCTGCATTTCTTAAACTCTATGTGACACGAAAGGTCAGGTATTGGCGATTACAAAGTTCAAATTTATTTTAGTTAAATTTACGGATTTTTAGGTCTTTTTTGCTTATTATTCATTACCTAGCGCTAGTATAAAAATGCCGATTGGCAACATTAAGTTATTTAGAATGTATTCAATATCTAAAGAAGTTAAAAGTTCTCGAAAATCCCATTTACCTGTATTAAGGCACAACAAATCGAGTTCATAATTTTCACAATATATATATATATGTATTTTTGACAAACTGCTTTAGAATTATCCTGTTATTTCTCATTAATCCTTGCACTTCTTTCACAACATCAATGACGTTTAGATTGCTCGAAGCGTAGTATGAAAGGTACATAGGTCATTTGCTTACAAATTTTTGGGGGAATAGGAATCAGGTGACACTCAAAATAAATGTCCAGAATAACTAGGTTTGTTTACATGTGTAATTCCGACTGATTTAAATGACTTGTAAACTGATACATGTAGGCGATGACTTAAAATCTGTGAAACCTCACGTATGATCATAATTCTTTTATTTCTTTTTTACTCCCGTTTTCATAATCCAAATGTAAAACATGTTCTTTTAGTCACTTACAGAAAAAAAAAGAAGGTGTCAATCTTAATTCGTTCTTTTTCGCCTCACAGTTGCCCGATAGCCTTCTTTGCAACAAGATTTGCTCTAGTTTTGCTTTTAATACATTTTATTTACTGCGGAATAATTTAAATTTGTGGGGGGGGGGGGGATTTTCGTGGATTCTGCGTTCTTTGCTTATCTATGGCTATGTTATTTAATCGATGTGGGGTTTAAGTAAGAAAAATAACTGTTTGTAAAGTTGTTTTCTTACACGAGTTTTCCTTCTCTTTATACCACAAAAAGGTGCCTTGAGTAAATTTCAGCAATTAATTCGACAGTAGACAAAATAAGCTATTTTAAGTGAGAATTTTTCTGGGACTGATCATTTCTTTCAAAGATGACATCGCTTAAACAGCGTGTAAATACAGGGAAACTTAAAACCACACCACCAACAGTGAAAATCTTCTGTTAAAAGAGAAGGTCATCGCTATATTTGATTTTTTTTCGCCCATCGCACGAAATCCTTAATTTGAGAAATTCAAAAGCCACATCATACAGCCGCATGTTCTGATAAGCTACAACACTTGGACATGGCCGTAAATAAGGACTACAAGTAAGTGTTAAAAGCAGAGTTTAACGAATCGTATCCCCCCCCCCCCAATTTTTTGAAATCGCACGGTCATAACAACAGCCAGAGGAATGTCAGTATTGATTTAAAAACAGCCTGAAAACCATTACTTGTTAATTGGATAATCAATACCCATTCTTTCATGTCAAAACGCCCAGAGCTTTTTAAAAGCGACCTTCTGAAGCAGGGTTTATAATAATTAGAATTAAACTGTAACTTATCGTAATATATAAATTGAACTGAAAATCATCGTAGCTCTGTAAAATACAAATGCTTACTTTGACTGAATGCCTTTATATGGCATTGGTTCCACTATTCTGTTCGCTAAGGCGTTCTCATTAAAACTGGCAGTGTATGCCGGCGCCTGGTGCCGGCTGCGCTCGCTATAACCATTTTATCACGTTTGCCAAGATTCTTTTTGTACTGTTACTATGTATCTGGGTTGCTTTTATAAATTCTGTAAAAGTTTAAATTTTGATTTTGAAAGAGGGGCAACAAAGGACATTTTTTTTTGTCTTAAAAAATTACTTAAGGTCAAGATCTAGTAAATGATTCCAGGGTGTCTTTTTGGTGCTAGAACCATTATGACGTCATACTTGATTTGATTTATTCTCTTTCCCGTACTTTACGGCTTTCAATGAATTATGTAGAACATGTTACAACTTCTTGACATTCTATATTATACCATGGGAAAAGTAATTCCGATACCTATATTCAATTTGACATCATTTAAAAGAGGAGGACAACAGCTTGTTCAATTCCGTTTTTGGAGAGACAGTAGGCATTCTAAATATATTTCATTAGTCAAAAAAAGACAAAACTCCGAAATTTGTGACTTATTTCTTTATATTTCATTGAGAATGACATTTTAAAACATGATTTTTCAGTGTGTTTACCAACCAATTAAGCTCTGGTACACCTTTTCAAACAAAGATAATGTTAAGAAGCATGATTGAAATAATTTATATCTTTAATTTCATAAACCTGTAGGCACCTTTCATTTCCTAGATCTTGATCTTAAACACCTTTTTCCATGGAAATATTAATTTACTAGGAAAACTTTTACAGTGCTTATAATTAAAGACATACTAAGCAAAACTATCATTTAATAGCGTACATGAAAGATATGCAATCGGACTAAGCAAATTTAAAAAAAAGGCTGCATGTTATAGATATGTGCATTTACCTTTTAAATCATCATTTGATTAATTATCGTACAACACAAGGGGTTTGAAAAATATCTTGTTGAAGGATTTCAATAGTACACAGTCTTTACTCATATTTTTAAAATGAAAATAAAAAAAGATGGAAGTTAGCAGTTCTGCCCATATGTGATTTATGCATCTCATCGATCCGTACTATACGCATGATGTAAATGTGTCAAATATTTCATTCGGTAATTCACTATTCGCTTTTAATATATATGTTATCAAAATGACCTGTGATTGGTTCCAGTGATTGTTGTTGTTTCCATTCTCAATGTAAATTTTTAGTAAACCGACGTATACGTAGAAATACAATGGTTATATTTTTTTATTTGGATTTAAGTACAACAGTATTTTTATTTTGGCAGTTTGTATACACGGTGCACATGTAATAAATCTGAGTTTCAATATGCTTGCGTACTTACGATCATCAAAACGGTTACGGTCTAGTAGTAAAATGGGTTTTTTTTCTAATAATCCAGTAATCCGAGTGTTCATTAGTTTCAATGTTTATAGATGCAAGTTTAAAAGGTTCGGTAGTCAGAAAACACACATGATTGCGTCCATAAGACAATTGTGCTTATGACATTTTTTGCCCATTTTGAAATTTTTACAGAATTGAATAAAGCACATCTCAAAGTTTCCAGCTCTGAAACATTGTATGATTTTCTCAGTTTTTCAGTGGTGGTCGGTGTAAGGTCGTGTAATGCACATGCAACGTCAAAACAATTTTTAAAGTAAAAGTAATCGTCACTTAAAACCGTAACAATTGTAAGGTACATCACAATGTATCTTATTCAATTATGGACTGCTCTGTAGATCCATATGCGGTTATATGGACCCAGGTCAAGTGTATTGTATGGAGAGACAGTACGCGATATAGACTACGCTTGTGAGGTCGATATTACTTTTCTGTATCTTAAGTCGATCTCACTTAAAATTGGTCCTTATAGTCACATATTGATTGTAAAATGATGTCCATAATAGTTATATTATATAATCATCCGGTTAGACAGTCATATTTAAACCAGCTAGTAAGTGTAAGACTGTAGCTAAACTTAGGCAACCATATTTTCGAATGTTTTATGTGTAATCATCCAAGGCACAGACGATCCAGGTCAGTTGACAGTGAAGACTCATTGTCCACATTATATAATATTTATTAATTAGTAAACAAATACATTGAAGAATAAATGTCAGGTTGTTTGCAATATTTTCACTTATGTAGCTGATAAATAGTCGAGAGTTTTTAAATGACACTAGAAAAAGGACGAAGTCTTCTATGACTTGTATAGATATAAGAAGGCAAACATTTAAACTATGTCGAGTTTGATATAGATAATAAAATAAACTAGCCATTACTAGTATTGTTAAGGTACTGATTACTGGAGTATTATTCGTTGTTGTTATTATACATAATAGCAGAATTTGAGATATCACGAGTAACTATTACATTTTGTGTTATAATATATTTGTTGAAATCAACGCAAAATGTAATATTGGAAAATGTTATAAATATGAATCGGGGGTGCATTCTTTATTCTTGGAATCTAAAGCACATACATTTACAATTTTAAAATTTCAAAACGAAACTGTTAGATCTATGTTTGTCGTCATTCTTTTCAGGTTCGTCTTGGTTGATGGAATAATTTTAATTGTTATTTAAAATGAATCTGTGAATACTAAATCATATCACTTATTCTTTGTATGTAAAAATTATGTAAATGCAAGAAACGATCTATTTGAATAATGTTTAATAGGCTTGAAGAAACAATTTTACTTAATTCACATTTGCTTCTTTGGGGGTAGTGACAATTTGTCTTACAATACAAACAGCTTTATTTTTTCATCAGTTCAAAACTTTATTAAAGAGTCTGGAAAATTTAATAAATGACTTTCTTTTTGTTATTGCTATTTTTATAAAATAGATCAACATTATTTAATATAAATTTGCAATTACTTTGTAAATGCATATTTATGGATATTATTATTATAAAATCAAAAACTATAAGTAACAGTGAATATCACCATGACAATTGTATATATTGTATGTATTATCATAAGGAGAGGAACATGTAAGTTGAAAGAACTTTTTTCCAATCCTTTTTTGTAACTTACACAATAAAATATGTTCAAATCATTCAAATCAAATCATAACTGAAGTTTCCGACGATGTTAGGGTGACATAATAGCAAAGCTATGTTTAATAGACGTACAAATTGCCTGGAAACATCTATATAACTTATATAACATCTTTAAAAAATATCAATTTAAAGTACCAGTCCGTGAAAATTTATCAAAATAAATCACAAACGATTAGGTATGGAGATTTTAGCGAAAGAAGTCGTTTAAAATATTCATGGTATTATGTACCATTTATATCAAGCAAAACCCACTTCAAATAATGTTTTCCCCATACAATAATAGTATCATAATGCACCGGTGTACCATTCCATGTAATTCAAAAAGATACAGATTATTGCAATGATTTTTTTTCTGAATTTTTCTTGTAAATGTTTCATAAAATATGTACCATATATTATTATTATCAAAATTGATGCTGGGGATTCCAAATGAAAGAATTCTCTGAATTTTAATTTAAGCACAATATGGTTTTCTGTATAAAATATTAATTTCATATGCTATTTCGTGTAAATCAATACAAATTGGTACTGGGCAATTCTCTGAATTTTAAGTAAAACACAGTAAGTTTTTTCTGTATAAAATATTTCATAATGTACCATTCCGTGTAAATCAATCAAAATTTGTGCAGGGGATTGCAACGAAAGAATTCTCTAAATTTTACAAAAACAAAAAAAAATATGTTTTCTGTATATAATATTCATTTAACAATGAACTATTTCTTGTAAATCACTTAAAATTGGTGCAGTTTATTTATCTGAATTTTAAGTAAAACACAATATTTTTTTTTTGTGTATAAAATATTCATAATGTGCCATTCCGTGCAAATCAATCAAACTTAGTGCAGGAAATTGCAACGAAAGAACTCTCTGGATTTTAAGTAAAACACATTAAGTTTTTTCTGCATAAAATATTCATTTCATAATGAACCATTCCGTGTAAATCAATCAAAATGGGTGCAGGAATTGCAATGAAAAATATTTCTGCATTTCTCTATTGGAAGACTGCGATTTAGAATAAAAAGTATTTAATGTCAACACACAGTAAGGTAATCAAATACATTGTTTTTTGAAATAAACAATCATTCAAAATATAAAATGAATATGAAATAGCCTTTCTTTGGTCAATAGTGACAAGTATATTTTCTTTTAATCAAAACATCTGCCTGGTGGTTTAAAATAATATGTACTAGCATAAAACATAGAAATCATTCAGAAAATTGCGTTGGGCTGGATGTTAGATGTGCATATATTGAAAAAGAGAGGGCACATGCTCTGTGTTCTGTTAATTAGATCGTTCCAATAAATTAACTATACAATGCATTATTTAACACTAGTTCGAATAGACTGATCAAATGCAAGATGGTTCAATGCATTCATTGGTTGTTTTCAATCTTTAAACACGATCGTTGATATTACAGAAAAATTACATTCGTGTGACGTTTGCTCGATCAAAGTCATATTTCTACAAAAACTGACTACACAGTAAAATGTTTACTTTCAAACCTGCATTCTTATTTTACATACTCTGCATTATTGTGAAAATATGCCGTTCGGCAATGCGAACGTTACAGGTAGAAACTATCTTTTACAATAAGGTCGTGTTGGATAATCTCCTGTCAGAATACCGACATTCCACTTCTGCTCTATGTTCCGTTGTTTGTCAACAAGAAAAGTGCGACTGTTTTGGTTTCAACTCACTTACTCAAATGTGTCGAGTCCATGCCTTTTGTAGACCAGATAATACATTGGTTGAAGAATTGGGATGGAAATATTACAGATCTCGAGCAGGTTCGTAATGTTAATTTTCTTTGTATTTTTCTCTCACTCAAATGATACTTGTTAAACAATATTCTTATATGGCTCTTGAATAGAATACTGTTCACAGTAGTTGATGTACATTTTTTGTTTGGTCACTTTTCTATAATATCAATGCATAAACGTTTTGCTAAATATAACGTTCATGTAAGGGTAAGTCTCGTAGAAAATCAAAAGGAAGTACATCGTTAAATGTTTTAATCACATACCAATACATCTGCAAAAATTGCTAAATCAAAAAAAAAAAAAATATATTTCTATAAAGGTCAAGATCAATTAAATTGTTTGTGTTAGATCTAGTATGACGTCATAGACAATCTGATTTATCGTTTTCGTATTTTAGGTCTCATAAAAAATAATGTAAAAATTAAACATTTTCTTGACATTAAATAATAAATCAACAGAAAAGTAGTATGTATTCAATTTGACAACATTCTTAAAAGGAGGTCAAGAATATGTTTTTAATACTGTTTTAAGGAGAGCATGCGCGGATCTCGGGGGCTAGGGGAAACAAGGAGGGGGGAGGGGGTCTGGCCCCCTGAACAATTCAAAATTCTTAGATTCAAATAATAATGTTAATCCATCAAACAAAATTATTATCCTTCACTCCCCACCCCACTGGAAAATTCTCTGTATCATTGGATGTGAAAATGTAGGCATTCTTTATATATTTAATTGATTAAAAAGGAAAAACACTTCATCATTGTACTATAAGGACCCTACATTTACAAGATTTTGACCTTTATAACGAGCTTAATACAACAAAAATTCAATATTTCATTGTAGTATACATGCTGGATGACACTTTTCATTTTTCAGACATATTTCTTGATGAAAATGTATATGTTTCTTTTTGTCAGATTTTGCAAACGCATAGAATTAGAATATATATTTGACTCTAATACTTAAGTGCAATATCAGAGCTGGAATGGCAAATATTATCTAGAGAAAATTATGATTTATAACTTTAGGATGGGAAACATTTATGAACTCTGAATACTTGGTGGGTTTAGATGTTGTTACGTGGGATGAGGCCCAGGTGAGTTTGAAACCTTCGAACATTTTTTTTTTTTTTTTTGATAAACATTTTTTGTTGCATTAATCAATGTTATATTTGGTACATGTAAGAAGAATAATTTTATAACTTTATCTGTTTTATCTTTTCTTTTTGTTCAACTACTAAATGTCACCGCTTTAAAACGCATTTTTTTTTACATTCTTTTCAGACGAATTGCACGATAAAGGGGGCTAAATTAGTTGAAGTTGAATCGTCTAAAGAAAACACTTATATTCGTACTATGGCTGTTAAGATGACACGTAAGTTTATAATTTTAATTTTGATTTAGATTTGTTTTGTAAAAATATTAAACATTTCAACTCTTTTTAAAATGAATGACAAGCATGTGTTTATGTATATACTTTTTTATCTTTTTCATCGAATTAAAGAGGTTGCAAAAATAATATTATGAAAAGAGCACAGATAAAATCGGACCATATTTACCATGTGTTATATGAAAGAACGAAAAAAAAAATGATTTTACGCTTTTTCCCGAAAAATGGGTTAATCATTACTCAATAACACTAATTTCCGTAGATTTCTTGATGAGTTGATCCATATTGTTAAATAATTTTCGATGTGTTAAAAAATGAAATTTTACAACTTTGAAACTATATAATTTTTACTTATTTCTCGGAATACTTATTGCCACGAATGCTGTTTAATTCAAGGTATTGATTTCCGTTTAATTAAGAAAGCGTTTGGTTGGGAGGGACTGACCGTCTGGTAGAAGGAAAATGGGTGTGGCAGTCAACAAATTCACAGTTCTCATACAGCGCCTGGAACACGGCTAGAGGACAACCGAATAATTACAATAACCAGGATTGCCTCTGTCTTTATCTACCTTACAGCTTTACCTGGTGTGACGAAGGTTGCGGGTTACGGTATCAATACATCTGCGAAAGAGAGCTATTTACAAACTGATAAAATTAACATCATTTTCTATTTTATTATGTTGTAATTAAAAGCTTGGTAAAAAAAATTTGATGTATTAAGTACTTCTGAAAATGTAAAGTTTGGTCAGATATGAATTTTGGACTTCTAAAAATGTATGTACTTAATTTTCTTTGATACTATTTATAACTAATAAACATATCTTAAACGCTTGCTTCATACTATTTAATGTTGCATGAAGAATTTATTTAGACCATTTGACAAGTAGACTCTCGTCACTTCAGATCTTTAAGCAGTATATTTTTACATATTAATCAAATAAATTTATAATCAGTATATTGTTAACGCGTTTTTAACCTAGATTAGAAATATTCCCGGCTCTCTGTAAGCTGAGATCTTTTTTGTAACGAATCACTCTATGTTGGACATGATATAGCTACTTTAAATCATTGGGATTTAAAATTTATAAATTTATATTTAAACGGATCTCTTCTACTCAAGGACATCATAACGTATAAATGGCCCGAATTGTCCAGATCCAATCCAGTTTTTGATAGTATGAAATCAGAACAGTTTGTCTCTAGAAATATTTTTACATAGTTATTTCAATAAAATCACTTTTTTCAAATTTAGCTTAACAATTGTACGTTATTCCAATTAAATCACTTTGTTGAATCTAGCTTAACTATTGTGTATTTCAAATGTGCGTATCTGACAGCAGTGTCATTAATATTAATATAATATTCATTCGGTTGACAGAGTGTTCTTAATTACTTGACAATTCGATAGTTAAAACTTTGGACTAATAAGTCGATTTATATTTTATTTCCTTCGTTATTTTCTTCATTTGTTCTTTAATTGCTTGGAGAAAAACATGGTATACGTAGTTATTGATTATGATAGTTTTATGTTTTTTATTTGACAAATCAAATATATAAGTGAGATAAATGGTATTTAATATTCTGTTTAATATGTGAGGTTTGATTATAAAATGTGTCCCTAAAGAATAGAAAATTGCTATAAACTCCGTTTTAAAAGTTCTAAATATTCAATCACAACCATTAGATTGGCTTCTCTTAGATCATTTTTGGGGTTAATTAAAATTACGTGGGATCAAACAAAATACTAACATGTGCCTTTAATAATATATCTAGAATGTTTTGAAAACAACAAAGAGAATGTTTTATTTGAATTCGCTTTCATCACTACAGATAAGGTATGAAAGCGATCCACATCAGACATGCTTAACTGCCATACATACCTACTTACGCGTAGTTTATATTCCTGCTATTTAGCCGAGCTCATTGCGTAGCTACGGTGCACGGTTAACCGGATGTTGACAGAACAACAGTTAAATTCGTTTTTCTGCACACAATTGTAGTTCCAATTTAAAAGAGAACATACAATGTAGCATGTATATAAAGTCAGTTGAACAGTTTGAGTCTGATATATTTAAAAATCGCATGGTAATCATGTTCTTCGAATTTGCGACGTAAAGTTGCTGAGCGGCGGATTACATTGTTTTCATTAATAGCCTATAATTAGAGATCCCGTTATGAAGCTGAGTGAATGTTCAAATTGTTGCAGGAATTGTTTTTAGATCGTGTACAAGAGTTAATGTTACATGTAGTATCTGACCTTCCCCAAGATTTACAAATGTACCTATAATATATTTACAATATTTAATATAAATTACTTGTATTGATACGCCTATAGACTCTTTTAATCAATTATTAATGACTCAACGTGTCTATTTCTATTTAGTTTGTTGTAATACCATTTTATGAAAGCGTTTTCAAGACACATCAAATAAGCACGGATATCTGTACTTTGAGTACTTTGATTATAATTTCATAAAGAAGTTATACTTTTATTTCTAAAGCAGTAACTTAGGTAACGATCTTAGCGATAATTTCTATGAGTACAGTGTGTAAATAAGTAGACACTGATATTGACTGATTGGCACAGTAAAAAAAACAAAAAACAAAATCAGGATGTACTAGATTTGTCACGAAATAACTTGTTCTTTGAATCATTTTCAAATATTCAGCTGGGTCATTTACTCTGAAATAAAAACGTCTAGTTAGACGTAGATATAAGACTTGGCGATTCCATGTAAGTTGTCATGTCACATGTAAACAATTTCAAGAATTTATTCTATTTATTCTAAACGGAATTCTATCATTTTTTTTTAAATTTGAAATGAAATTATGATTGTGCATATTTCATTATTCACTATTTTCTTAAATACAGTGCCAATAAAAAGCGTTACGCATCTTGTAAAATTAATTTAGATCAACCAGTATACATTCATGCGCATTAAATCATTCAATACAAAAATTTAAATCGTATAAACAAAGTTGAACAGTTTACTGATTCACCATGTATCAAGCTAAAACTGACAACAAACATATTTTACTTATTTAAATTACATGTAAATATTTTTAAAATGTATTTCCCGTATTAAAGACAACCATATACCAGCACGTATTCATGCATTGTGATCATTATAATTTTATGTAACATTAAAATCTTATAGTAAAAAAAAATCTGGAATTTAAAAGTTAACTTGCCTGGCAAACAATCTTTAACCACAATAATTAAAATAATATGCTTTACTCTCTGTAATCATTAGTTTTTTTTATCCTTGATGAACTTGTTTTTACACAGTTGTGGAATGCAACTCGAATACATTGTTATGATATTATTCATAAAGTTGTTTTTTTTTTAAATTGTGAAATATATTGGACATGGGTTGAAATGTGGGGTGGGGCAAATAAAAGCTGAAATGTCACATTCCCTCTCTATAATTAAACAAGTATTGAGCAAATATTTAGCAATAGTACAAAATCATTTAAAATGAAACTTATATGTCAATACAAACATGAGATTCTGACATGTCTTCGCATGCACTACATGTATAGTGCTTGAATGACCGCTATGGTATTTGGACCTTTTGTTGGATTTTAATATACTTAAACTCTCAAAACGTAAACATTTAATTTTGAATTTACAACTGTAGCAGACTAGTTTTAAGTAAGAAAATTTAAAATCGAGATAAAGTAATTTAAATAGATATAATTTTTAACGACACCGCTGGTTTTCTGTGCCTCGCTTAATAACTACAGGATGAAGCTCTTAAAATGTGAAATGAAAGGATACTGAAATGTAACAAAACGCTCTCTCTCTCTCTCTCTCTCTCTCTCTCTCTCTCTCTCTCTCTCTCTCTCTCTCTCTCTCTCAACTGGATAAGGGCACAATAATGTTTTTTTCCATGAAATTATCAAATACAAAATATATTAATTATTTTACAAAACACATTAAATTAAAAAAAGTTATATGATGTACAAAGTTGCAGTCATCAATGGATGAAATATAGGTGGACATCTTTGTGATGTTTCCACCTTTATGTGAATATTTCACATCTTTTGAGAAATAAAAAATCTGTTCCTGGCTTTTTCTGACAATCATTTCCTTTTTTAGATTTTATTATATCTATACATGTTCACAACGCGTTTGGGGTTATATCGATATATATTATGGACAAAGAGATGTTAATAAATAATTTTAAAATATTTACACCGTATTTCATTTCATTTTACTTAAAAGTAAGATCATTGTTCATTGTTCATATGAATTTAAAGAGTTATATTCAATACATTATTGATTGAAACATTAGGAATCTGTGTCAATTTAAAAAAAATAACCCATGCCGGAAAACAAATATACAATTTCAGAAACAGGATATAATTTGTGTCAACAATCAAACATTAAATAATATAAAACGTTTTCGTCTAATGTTTTTTCCCCCTCCACTGTCGAAAATATTTTCTTACTCAAATACACCTTTACAATTATTGTAAATATTTATCAATGTACTTTTTAAAAAATAATTTGACTTTATTTGAGAATCAATGCAAACATTCTTCGTTTGTTAATGAGAGGTTGCTCTCTTAAATGATCCAGTTACCAGTGCGAACAGTATGTTATTGTATTAAAAAGAAAAAAATCCGATGTTTATTTCTTTCTATTGCTTTAAAACAAGAATCTTTTTCGATAAACAAAATTTTCCAAAACGGTATTCCTGATGGTTTTATACCTGCTTTGGATGAATATTTTACTCTCCGTTTTGCATGGGGGAATATATCAAAACTCAGGTCTAACATAATCAATGATGCTTTCAACTCGAGTCAACATTTCTATAATTCTATTAAATGTATAATTCAACAGTGGAAGTGTTTAGTGAATCTGTTCAACGTCTAACAAGACATTTCTTTATATCATGTTGCGTTTAGCAATGCTTTAATTTACTAAATTATATTTTGGTACTGTTTCACTTCACTACGATTTTTCTCTTTTTATATAGTACATACAGAGTAGAAATTTACATCAATTGTTTAATACCTAACTTTATTGGTCAGTTGTTAAAACATTGGACTACTGACCCAAATATCTTTAGTTCCAATACAGCAGAGACTTTTGTTTTCACACAAACACAAAATAACAATGTTTCTGTTACATGTGTATTCAGGTCATAAACATGGTTGAATACTGATTTTTATTAGTTTTACAATCTTATAATAAATTGCCAAGTGTCCTAAAGTTCTTAAAGAGCATAAAGTTGAATAAAAAAAAATATTTTAAACTTACGATTACGTTTCCTACCAAAAAGTAATATTTTGTGAATTGTATCGTATATTCTGTTTGTATTTTAGCATTGCCTAAGGTGTTTTTTTTTTTTTGATATTGATGTATATCACATCAGACATATCACATCATACATTGTAATACATGATGAACATTATGTGTAAATTTCTTGACTTTTATCCGTTATGCCACCTTTCCCGGCGTCACAGTTACGTGTTACTCTAATTTCATTGCACTTTTTTTTTGTTATATACACAACTATAACTTATGTACATCATATCCACTATAGTTTTGATTTTTATGATTGTTTCATTCATGTATTTGTTATTTATTGCCGATAGTTTAAATAAATTGTAAATCAAATCTTAAAGTTGATTTAGATGAAATTAAAAAAAATAGACAATAAATTACTGCATTGCAGATATTAAAATAACAAATATTTTATACATTCCTTAGTTTGGCAGTTCATATTTCCTTTTTTAAATTTACTGTTGTTCAAAAAATTTTGTAAATGAAAAAAAGCCCTTTAAAAAATGTGTCTATTAATGATTCCACTTGTAACGTGGTAGATAACAAGGTTCACATATTATAGGAAAAAAAAGAAAAGAAAATCAAATGCCTTGTTCTGTTAATGAGGATATTAAACATCACTTTAGCATTGCTGTATTGTGTATCGCAGCAAAAGTAAACATTCTGCGACGAATAATTTGTTTGATCACTGTAGGAATTATTGGAAAAAAATTGGAGTGCATTACTTATTTTTTTTTATTTTTTTTTTTTTTTTTTGTATAATTCAAAATCATATAAAGCATGGCAATAAAAAGAATGATGTCCATCTAGTTGGTGGACTCGACACCTGAACTCTTGTGTTAAACTTTTGGGTCCAGATCAATTTGATCGCAAAATGAATACTGAAACTCTGCTGTTATGTCTCACT
>WFKH01011926.1:45694612-45708206 GCA_016163765.1 Magallana hongkongensis
AATTTGATCGCAAAATGAATACTGAAACTCTGCTGTTATGTCTCACTGTTTGTATAGTAGGTTCAGTAAAATGCTCTAGAAATCAAATGTTTTTTGCAGAAAAAATGTTTGAAAATAAAGCCGTGATGAGTAATTTAATAACAGAACTCCATAACTCATCCCCAACTCAGTGTTCCTATGTTTGTCTACAGCAGAAATGCGAGTGTCTTGGGTTCGAATCCTACACTAAAACATGTCGTATCCACACGTTCTGTAGGCTATATAGCACGTCTGTTGATGAAGCTGGATGGAAATACTATCGAACAGGTCAGTGCTGTAAATTTTTGTTTACGCAAGTATTTTATTCCGCCGTATTCTTTATTATGGCCAATATAATTTAAAATCTTAGTTTAAAATAGAAATCATACATACATGTAGTTTTAAAAATATACATACATGGAGAAGCATAGCTTTTCAAAAGAGAAAGCATGTTTTTAATTTTATTTTTGGAGTCGATCGAGTCTATCACAGATTTTTTTCACTGTTTTGAAAAAATTAGTCTTTTTACGAAGACAGCCAACTTTCTTAAATAACAATAAAGGATTACAAAATTGTTTGTAATTGCAATATCAATTCATTAAAATATATGTTTATTAGACAGACTCCATGTTTTAAAACAAAATCATAAAAATCAGTGTGTAATTGGAAAATTATATGCCTTATATATTATGCTGGACATGACAACTGTCTGTAATATTCTAAAAAAAATAATAAAACTTTAAAAGATAAGCCATACAATTTTAGCTTCAAATAAGGCAATGTATACATCTTTCGGCGTGATTTCAAACATATTTAAGGTCTTAAAAGAACCTGAAAGACAGTTTTTATACGTGGAATTTAAATGGTTGAATAAGACCGTGAACAAAAAATAAAAACAAACCATTTTGCATGGTTTGTTTCAAGCTCAGGTGTTCAATGTAGATACATTCACAACAAAGTATAAAAGAAAGAACTATGCTATCATACGACGCTGATTAATTTAAACGTCTTTGATATATGAAGACATTGTCCGCAACTGTGATCGATTGGAAGACCATTATAAAAAATAAATAGTAGAATATCAAATATTAAGTAACATTTATTTGTCTTTCTTGAAAAATTTTATTTCTTTTTAATATTATTTTATACAACAATCAATACTACAGTAGGATGGGCATTGACTAAAACACTTTACAAAATGTAATTCTTGGACAAAAGAAATGTAGTCGACGTTTTTATTTAATCTCACCAGTTGGTGATATTTTAATTATATTTAAATATATTCGAAAAAAAAAAAAAACAACCTTAGGACAAAAATACAAAAACGTTATGGACATTTTTAAGAAAAACATATAGGGTCAGACTATTTTTAACGAAGTCCCAAGAAATCAGGATGGTAGGTGCTTAGTTTTAATGTTAAAATAATTAAGATAATTATAGTTAAAATTCATGAATCAAATTTTATCAAAATATATAATATAGAAATAATTGGATTCGGCCTTGTTTAATGCATTGGAAATATTTACAAAATAAAATATTAGCTGAAAAGCTCAAGTCATAGACTGTATATAAGATTTTGTTTTACTTTGTTTAAATGTTTAACTGTTATATTTTCGTAAATAGGGTCAATATATAGAATGTTAGTATAACAGTCCTTAGTATGTCCTCGTCATTGTAATTGAAAGTAATTTACGGCGACCTTTAATGATATCAAATTTACCTTTGTCGAAAAAAATCATTTGCAAATATATCCTATATTTGCCAATATTAAATAGAAAATTTGAATTAATATTCTTATGAATGCGTGTTATAATTAACAGTAACTGTTGTTTTTATGAGTTTCTAGTATTAACATAAGACACAAAACCTGGATTGATGGTGTACAAAACCAATGCCATTTAATTACAAAAAAAGTACCTTTTTTTTAGAATGGGCTACTTTCATGAGCTCAGTATACTGGTTGGGGCTTAAAGAGGCAAAATGGAGTGATGCTGCAGTAAGTAAGGATTAGAAAAAAGTTTGACATAAACTGTTTATCAATATTTTTTCTCAAATATCAATCTGTCCAAGTCGTTCTGAAAATAAATAATTGTTTTAGTTATTTAATTTACATGTTAATATATAGTTTTCAGAAAATCCAACTTTTAAAAAATGTTTGCAGCGATGATAATTTTCAGATGGACTGTTTGACAAAAGGCGCAAAACTAGTTGAAATTGGGTCATCTGCTGAAGATAGTTTCATCCTTACTCTTGCTATGAAGCTTACACGTAAGTTTCGGCTATAATAGCATCAAATTATTTATATTAAAATAGTTGTAATAATGTATGCATTATTTTTTTCCTCACATTATATATATCGGACTAACATTCATCCGTAGATGGTTAATTTACTGTTAACAAATTGTTATCGTATGCAGTTGTTCCTTCAGATTTTATGGATTCTTTTTCTGTAGTGCGTCAAAGAAAAAAGAAATAAAATGTCACATGTGAGAAAATAAAAAGGCATCCCGTTTAAAAATCATGTGGGGAATATTTAAATAATCTTTAATTAATTACATTATCAGGAAATGTTTGGCTGGGAGGTACCGATATGGCTGTAGAGGGAAAATGGGTGTGGCAGTCTACCTGCACCTCGTTTTCATACAGCGCCTGGAACACGGCTAGAGGACAACCGAATAACTACCTGAACCAGGACTGCCTCTGTCTTTATCGACCATACGGCTTATCGTTGTGGAGCAAGTTATCAATACATCTGCGAAAAAGAGATAATTACACCCGTGTGAAAAATTAATTTTATTTCCATATTCTAATAAAGATTATGGATCAGATATTTTTCCGGGTTACATGTATGTAGGCATGCATTTTTGTTTTACGTTTGTGTTTATTGCAATAAAGCACACATTAAAAATATATATACAAATGTATCATTTATCTCTTTTTCGCAAAAAAGCCTTAAAATTGTAGTATACTGGCAATGTACCAATTATCGGCTAAAATTTAACGTTTGCTTTTCGTATTTCCTTTTTCTTGATAATTCTGAATAAAACTTGACATACTTGAAATGGTGAACTGCTTGTTTATGTACCTGTTAGGTTAAATAATTATTTAGAACCCAAAACATCTTGTTTGTGTGCTTCTTAGCACGCTCCAAATTTGCCGAGATTTTACGATCTACTGCACCAGTTATCGACTTCGCGATAATACCATAATAAAATCCCTGTACATGTTAATTTGATACTCTGCAAAATGTTATTTGATTTATGTCCCTTTTGGGATCAGACTAAAGCTCGTAGGGGTTATGATACATAAACAAAACTCATAAAATTATTCGTTTGGTATCATACGGTAATACACAAAATCGTAGACTATTCAATGCATAATATTGTGCAATCAGGCGTTCAAATGCGCTATAAATCTCTCAGAATTTAGTGATCTCCTTTTGTTTCTACATGTTATATGTAGTGATATTATATGCAAATCAAAGAAGGGATTTGATAATGTACCACAAAGGGGTTATATTCTATTTTTAACTTATAACTTCACTTCCTCCACTGCTGAAAGTGCAAAGATTTAAACCAGCGGTAAACAATGATCTTTTAAGCTCATGTTCAAAACAGATTCAAGAAAGTTTTTAAGCAAACTTACTTTTCTTTATTTAAAACAGAGCACTGAATTAAACAATCTCGGATAGTCGCGTGCTATAGACCCAAACTCTCACTTTACTGGTACAGTACCAGTAGTGTTCTGATGCATTACAAGAATGTTAATGTTTAAATCTGTTTATCAAACACTTTATAATATGAAATAAAGCATTGTGCTTTAACTTTCTTAGTGTATTTTTCTTTAATTTGCTGACTTATTCATTCTAAAACCGCAATATTTTGTATGAATGCAATATACAATTCTATTATACTTGTCCTTTTGTTTTTTGGGTTTTTTTTATATAAAGTAACGACAGAAAACGTGATATTTTAGCTATAGTCCGTCCCAAGATATTTATGCTGCACATTTTGACGATTTTTAATAAAAATACACATACCAGTGAAAGAGATGAAACTGAAATCGATGAAAGGGAAAATTTCCAAGATTACTTCATTCACACATTATCATTTTTCCCTCGTAAAAATTCACAGGAACGAAAACAGATTTCCTACGGAGATTTATAATGGAGAATGTTGACATTTTTTCTCCATTCGGAAGTACTCGGGACACCTCGCGCAATTTTTCAACGTTATCATCCGGGCGTCTTTATCTCCTTGGCAATGGAAAAACCCCGAAGACTTTTTATTTTTAGCCGTGTATTGATACCCGACAAGCTAGAGGGGGCGTTTCAAAGGGGAAATCTTGGGATTTTTTCATACTATTGAATGAACATCATCTGAACCAAGAGGTATTAATAAATATCGAATAATTTAAGAAAATATGCGGCAAAAATAACTTGGGACAGACTATAACTGTGAAATACCGGTAGTTCCAGTGGTTAATACTTGCCCATGGTAATTAGTTGTTGAATATATTAGCCGGCAACATTCGATTTTCCTCGATTTGTAAAATTTCAAAACACGTCTGCTGTTATCCAAGTTGCTACGTTAAGTTCAAAGTCCGATAACTCGAATTTGTACACCATCAATATCTGCATCTAGCGAAAAAAAGAGTAATCTCCGGGATGATAAAAAACATTGGACAATAGCAAAAGTATTGTTCCCCTAGTCAGCAACTGATTCCCTCGGTTTCGCATCGGGATATATTTACTATATATAAGTATCTCGGGGGACAATAAACATGCATCGTTCTTATAGCCAGTAAATAGGTGTATGATATTAGTTAAGCGAGTTAACAATAAGTATCTTTCCTAAAAGTGATAATTAGAATGTTATTTATTTTATTATCGACTCATTTGAAAGTAACTTATAAAAACTGGTTTTGCTGTCAACAACAACAACAACAAAAAGAGCTCGTTACGGCCTTCCATACAAAATAAAGAAGGAATTTCCAAGGTATGTTTACTTTTTCTGTTTACGATTTCACAAATTTACAATACAACCACTTAATAATTACGTAACATTCGATAAATGCATGCCTTAGGTATACCTTGGTCAATGTTTTTTAAAAGATATTTTTTTAAATAATAGTAAAAATAATTTGTATTGAAAAAATCACTTACTTTCGTTTTTGGTAGACAATGGGTTTAATCAGCGTAGCTGGTCTGCAAATAATTTACTAATATTTAACTCTTAAGAACTGGGTCTAGTTTTTCAAACAGATTTAGTATGCCTAGATATTTCAGCAATCTCCAGAATATTGTGAATTAATTTGTGATAGAAACCATTGAATTTAATTTAGCAGTATGGTCACATATTTGGGTCATACTTAAAATGTAATTAAATTATCTTGAGTATATTGAAAATTTAACACTAGGCAATAGCTGATCAAATGTTTTTTTTCAATTTTTCAAATAAAATATAATTTTTTTTTATAATCTCTTGAAGTTGGATTCATCTTAGCTACAACAGATAAAATGCCACACACACCTCTAAACTGGCGGGCAGGAAAGAACGTTTTAGAATCAAACAGGTTTATGCTATCCAACGAGCTGTACTGTGATGTTTTATTCAAAGTAGGAGATATGGGAACGGAGATCAAAGCACACAAGTATGTCCTAGCCAGTAGAAGTGCTGTGTTTGCGGCTATGTTGTACGGAAATCTATCGGAAGACAGTGACTTCATCAACACACCAGATATAGAACCAGAGATATTCCGTGAAATACTTAGGTTTGTAAGACATCAAGTAGTTGTGTCTATATTTAAATAAAGAGGAATATTCCATTTATTAGTTACATATCACATATAATTATGTAGTTTAGGGACAACAATAATTAAAATTTCTGTCAGTGAGGTTTATACTGTTGGTCCAAAAATTGTTGACAAAATAGTGAGGCTTCAACATATCTTTTAATAACATTTTAGGTTTGTGTACTACGAGGAAAGAAATATCACTGAGCATAACGTTACGAGAATCCTCTATGCAGCAGAGAAATACGAAATTACTGAACTATTTAATGATTGCCAATCATTTTTCGAATCCAATATAACAGAAGACAACGTGTGTCTCATTATGGAAAATGCTGTATTTTATAACATGAATGAACTGTTTTCGAAATGTCAGAATTTCGTTTACGAGTCTATTTTCGTTTCAAGAAAGGTACTGGAATCACTGACTTTTAATCCCCTCGGCATGCAATGTTTAGTTGAATTGATTGGGTCTGATAGATTGCCTCTTGAAGAAAAAACAATATTTGATTTATTACTATATAAGGCAAAAGCAGTATGTAAATATAAAGGAGAAAATCCTGAAGATCCTATGGAATTGCGCAAAGTATTAGGAGATCTTTTGTTTCATATACGATTTCCAATAATGGCATTTGATGTATTTATGAATGAAATAGTCCCTACGAAAATATTGTCTGACGACGAAACAGTTGTGATATCCAATATTATACTTGGCGAACACGTGGAAAAATGCTTTTTTAAAATGAAAAATCGAAACCTGACTATGAATCTATACCGATTTCAGAAAACAAGTCCACCAACATGGAATTGGAATTTAAATGGAGAAGAAGATGCCATTGACTTTGAAGCAAATAAGTCAATTCTGCTACACGGTATTCTATTGTACGGTAGCGCTGATGTTCCCTACACATACGTTGTAGAAGTACGCATCTCGTCTGTAACAAACGGTAACTTCTGTTTAAAACACGTTCCTCCAAAGAAGGTTTCAGGATCTGAACAAATATTTCAAATAGAATTTGACAATCCATGCCAAATTCATCCAAATGAAAGATATAAAATTTCTGTGAGAATGAAAGGTCCAAAAAGTTTTTCCGGTGATTTTTGTGAATCTTGCACTCATGGGGATTTTTCAATTCGATTCTTTGAAAGTTCATATACCGGAAATGGGACATGCGAGTTGTTCGGACAAATACCAGGGCTTGTGTATAGATTGAATATCTAAATCAAAAGTATAGTTTTGCAGGTACATTGTTTAGAATTAAATATGAAAAGGCAATTCTTTTGTTCATGTTTCTATATGCAAATTTTTATACCCACCGCAAACGAAGTTTAGGGGGGGGTATTGGAATCACCTTGTCTGTACAAATATTTTTATCCCTTTGTAGACATTTTAACTAATGCATGGAATAGTCTGAAAATTTTGTACATATGTTAAACACCATCTGAAGATGAAGCTGCAAGTGTTATAATGATCAGACAAGATTAAATGATTTTATGACAGTTTTCATTTTCCTAATTCTATATATATTGTACACTGATGTTGAAAAGTTAGGGAGGTAATTCTTACATTTTTTTGAATTAATTAATTATTAGTAAACACTATAAAAATACATATTTATATATATATAACTACATCCACATGGGTTTTAGTTTTTATTTCATAATCAAATATATGTTTTATATATATACATAAGTATTTTATCGACTCAGAATGCAAAATATGTGTTTGTCAGTGATAAATTCTTAGGAGCAAATAAGAACATGGAATACAAGTGTGACTGAATTCATTTGTCTCAAGGGGGTCATTATCTGAGTCATGGTTTAGATAAAGCATGTGTTTAGAACAAACTGATGATCTGTTAAAGGAACCATGGCTTGTGGGCAATTTTAAAACTGTTTTAATAATAAGTTACCCCTTTTACATTAAATATCGGAAGTATGCAAATTCTGATTATGTTTTGTGAATTTTTCCAACTTAACAAGCTCATCAAAGAAAATTATTGTCCTAGGGGAGCAATTTTCTGAGATATGGAGTTGCATTAAGTGAGAATATGAGCACACTTTTGAAAACACTAACTATAGCATCTAGCAGACTCAGATTAGAAACATATTCAAGGTTTTATGCACTGAAGACCTTTGAGTGGCTGTTATCATTAACTGCTCGGATTTATTGTCACTGGGTTTTTTTTTTATTTCTCTTAAATACAAGTATATTCAAAAATATCAGAATATATAGAGAACTTCTTTTAAAAAGTTGTAAAGAGATTTTTTTTTCCATTTCAAAATTTATTAAATTTATTTGTCACAAATCTTTAAGATTCATTTTTTTTTCGTGAAATTGCCCCATTTGAAATTAGCCTTCCAGGGATATTAGTCACATTAGAGCAGCTGTAGTATTTCATTTAGTGTAGCATGCTTGCAAGGTTACCATTGGTGATTGACATGTCCTCAAAACACAATTGTAGACACGGACAATAATAATTTTTTATGTTTTCTCTTTTCGTTATGTAATCCTAGCTACCATAAAACATACAATACTGATTTTTACTTGTGTACAAAAGAAGCACCTCAAAATGAATGAGTTTAGATCGTTGCTCAATTCTTTATACGAAAGAGCAAATGTGTGTTAGATTTCATACAATCAGGAATAACGCAGTTCATTCTTAAATACATATTATGCAATCAATATACACTTTTTCTTTTTATTAAATAGATGAATTTATTATGAATATTTCTCGTGTCCAAAGGTGCAATGTTTTTTCATTGACGTTTCTTGACTAATTCATAACATGAAATGCTGATATTTTGTTTTGTACATGCATACATGTGCACACGATACTTAATTCGCTGATGAATGTCACGCTTTAGTAGAAAGAAGGGGTTAAATATGAAAGAATTTATTAGGGTAACTGCTATATACAAACCAGTGTAATTATGTTTTTAAAGATCTTAGGTAATGTTTTTTTTTCAAAATTGCTGATATTTTTTTCTTGTTGAAAATATATGATTTTTCCTCCCCTCCCCCCCCCCACTTCATTTTCAGCCCACTTTAAATCTATTTGCCTTTTTGCATATTTTATTCATATTAAATGTATGTATCTGACTAATGTATGCACTGACGTATAAACTGTATACTATACTCCCATGTACCAATTTGATATTATGAGAAAATAAAGTGACTTGAATTGAATTGGTTGTCACGTAATTATGTCATATTTCTAAATATTTTATATATTTAGTTCCGCCTATTTCATATCATTAGCCAACTTGAAAAGTTAAAAAAAATCAACATTTTATTTTTAACGGTCAAAAAAATTTCAATAAAAGTTGTTAGTAAACAACTCCATCATATATGAAATGAAATAAAATTAACTTTCGACTTGGAGGCGTCGCACTCTCATAACAATTAAAATAGGCAGTATATTACAAAAATATTTTTGCATGAAATAAATGGAAAAAAAAACAACCCAAAAAACATCCAATCCAGAACTGAAAATATTTAATGATAATTTAAAAAAAAAAAAAAACAATCAATATATAATATCAAAATGATGTAAACATATTTTTATATAGCAGGCATAATCGTATCAAGAATCAGCCAGATATCAAAGTTCTCGATAATTTTTTTTAATTACCGTGTATTGTACAAAACTTCAAGGCGTAAATCTTTATGACATTACGTACACAATTGCATTAAAGATAAAAATATTATGCATGAAATGTTTTATCTTTTATCGAGTTTAATATAGACTATAATTGTATGTAAACCAGGCTGAAAACCAAGTTCGGCAAATAACATTAATGATTGTATATTAAGCAATTCCCTAAAGTTTAAGGAATTTTTAGCATGTGCTACTAACAACCATTTATAAAAAAAAAAATCATGACATTCAGGCATCTTTATTTATTAATTTTTTTTCATTGTTTCATTTTTTTTTTTTTTTTTGGTTTTTTAGGGTTTTTTTGTATTTATTTTTTTTGTACTTTTTTTGGTTTTATTTTTTACAATTTTATAATCTTTACTGACATCACTCTGACTGAAATTTATCAATTTTAGAAGTATATTATTTAATCCATCTGTTTCAATGTTTGACAGTAGTTTGCATCCTATTGGTTTTATCATTAATTCTATGCATATAACTTTGAAAATAAAGACAATATATGCATGCATTAATTAAGGGGTTTAATGAGGTTCACGAAAGTAATGTGTGTGGCAATTAAGGATAAGTTATTTTTGTGACAAAGAATTAAAATTGAAAATTCTGTTGGTTATGGTCTTCCAAATAGAAGACCTACAAACATCCGTGATTGACCAATATACTGGGTTTGTTTACGTTTTAATTTATTCCTTTACTTACACAACGTTATTGAAAAAACATTAATTGGAAAGAGAAGGCTGCATGAATCTACCATATGATACAATTGAGTTAACTGAAAATTAACTATTTTATGTTTTATTTACGAGTAAATATGTTTGTCAGGTGCTTATCATATATATATATATATATATATATATATATATATATATATATATATATATATACAATGCACTGATGGTGAACAAAAATTCTTACAAATATAAAAAAATGCTGAGAAGTAAAATACCTATTCATGATACTTATATCAAAAGCCATTTCTTGGGGTGTGGAGCTTTATGATATTTAGTTATTTAGATCCTCGAGATCTTATTCCCAACATGCCCACACCTGGCGGGTGCCCTAGCCAAGGTGCTACTGGAAAATCTCGTTCTCTACATGGGGAGTAGCCTGTGTCCCAGTCTGTATAAAAAGAGGAGGCAGAAAGACAGCTTCCAAATGACTACTCACTTTATTTAGATATAACAATTAAATATGACATTTTAACAATAAATATTAATATTAATTACAATGAAATTTATCAACATTAATATTCATTACAAAAATCTCTGAAAATAAAATATTAGTTGATCCCCCTGAATCTATTAACTTTACTTTTGAGAATGCACGCAAGTGTTATATTGTATCTTACATGTATAAAAAGACGAGGCAGAAATACAGCTTCCAGATGACTACTGTAGAGCTGTGTGTCCCGCACCCACATTTTATACTGCGGACACTGCGCTACAACATTCTCCTCCTAATAAGTAAATGCGATCAAGTGCATACTAATGATCTGACGCACCGTGGTCAGTGGTAGCATTTTATTTATATTTCTGACCCGGCGTCGACAGGCTCAATACTGGACTTAATAACACATTTCTCCATGAACATAAATAAACATACGCTATCTATATAACGCATGTACTTTTAACCAATTTTTATAGCATTTCCATTATGATACTGTCTTATAAAATGTACAAAGCTGGATAGGCAAAGACTTTATATTTGTTTGATATAGGAAACAAACCAAGCTAACAATATTAAATATGACCAATTATGTAGAAACTACCTTTCGTCATTCAAGAGAATCATACATTCTATGTTATCCTCTGAAAAATACATAAGTTTAGTGAATTGCAAATACCCAACACATTTCCAAGCTGTAAATCATTTATATATTTGCATCGGGGCAGATGTTAGAAGTTAAAAATCATAGGTAAGTTAGAAAAAAAGGGTACTTGAATATTTTTATTAGAACTTTCTCATTGTCAAACCCTGTAATTCATTATTTATCGCAAGTGCGTATAGAGAAGTAGTTCAAAATATTGATTATGATAAAAATTAGATCGATCAATCACTAAGATTTTCATCCATGTAGTGATTGGTCTTACTATTTGAACACAATTAGTTAAATTACAATTAAATCACATTCTTGCGACATTAGCTCTGTTCGATTGACTGACTCTGTAATGTTCAATTTTAAACTTATCTTCATGTTGTGTATTTTCTGCATACGAGTAAAAGAATGCCGTTCGGGATATCGGACGTTACTTGTAAAAAATATCTTTTTACAATAAGGTCGTGTTGGATAATCTTCTAGCAGAATACCGCCATTTCTCGTCTGCTCTATGTTCCGCTGTTTGTCAACAGGAGATGTGCGAGTGCTTCGGTTTCAACTAAATCACTAAAACATGTCGAGTCCATGCCTTTTGTAGACCAGATAATACATTGGTTGAAGAATCGGGATGGAATTAATACTGATCTAGAACAGGTTCGTAACGTATATTTTCTTTGTACTCCTTTTTTAACTCAAATGAAAAGATTGTTTACGCATAACTATTGAATGGATTACTGTATTAGATCATTGTTGTAAGTTTTGTTATGCGGCCGATATAACTAATATATTGTATTTAGTTAAGTATAAATAAAAGACAATTTTCAAAAAAAAAAAAAATAATGAAAAATCAAAACATCTTTTTGACGGCATCAAACATATATTTGGCTCCATACATGTTTTATATATATAAATATATATCCAAAGTCTCTTTTTCAGTAATAATAAAAAAACACTTTAAAACACTGTTTCAAAATATTTCGACCGTGTTACCGGTCTTCATCAGTCGTGTTTATTGTCTATAGCAACACAACGTTGAACATATACTATGACGTCACAATACGAAAACAGTCTGACAAGTGACGTCACACAACAATTTTGCGCCAAAAACATATGAAATATTGGTGAGAGAGTTTAGTAAGCACAGTGATAGCAAAAATAAATATATATATATATATATCTACACAAATTATATAAAGAAGTATAAATAATGGGACATAAAATAGAGCAAAGTGTTTTTTGCAATATAGTAATAATATTACAGACTAAACAGGATAATGTTCTCTTTTGTTGATACCAAACGGCATATAAGTATTTAATTTTTTCTTCCACAGATTTTCTCTAAATTTTCTGTAAATTTCATCTTTGTACAATTTTTCAATACCTATGACAGAATAATCATCAATAGTATGTGCATTTGTGTAAAAATGCATCGCTACGGGGTCATTAGTTTCTCTCCTAATCAGTGATAAATTTAAGACATGTCTTTGATATAAAGTCACCCCCGTTTCCCCAACATATACAATTTTGTTACACTTTTTACAAAACACCCCATAAACAACATTGCTTGACTTACAATCGATATGATTTTTAACATGATATGTCTTGCCGTTTGAGTCTTGAAATTGGCTAGAACAAATAATATATTTACACATAACACATTTTTTGGCACCACACGGCTCACATAAATGTTCTTTCTTAAAGAAGAGGTTATTATGTTTCTTATGAACTAATATATCTTTCAAATTTTTGTCTCTCCTGAATGCCACAATAGGTGTGTTTTGAAACGCGAGTTTTAGGCGATCGGAATTTTCAAGAATTTTTTGACGTTTCTTTAATATTTGATGAATATTAGGTAGTCCTCTGGAATAATTTAGCACAAACGGCACACGGTTACACTCTTTATTAATTTTTCTGTAGTTCAATAAATCGGAGCGGTTGAGTTTGTCCACCTTCATAAGTTGATTTTCTATTTCGTTGTTAGAATATCCACATTTGCGTAAATTGGATTTTATTTTCTCCCGTTGTTTGGAATATCCCTCATTTGTTGAGCAGATTCGGCGCGCACGGATACCCAGTCCAAAGGGTATAGATTTTTTTGTAGATTCAGGGTGGCTGGATTTTTTTATTTAGGTACATATGTTTGTCAGTGGGTTTACTGTAAAGATCTGTAGAAAGAAATCCTTCTTCAAGAGAAATATTTACATCTAGGAACTCTATGCTGGATTCAGAAAAACGTAGATCAAGCTGAATATTCGGATGTATATTATTTGCGATTTTATGAAAAAGTTGAAGATCGGCTTCTGTTCCTGAC
>WFKH01011926.1:45711408-45724428 GCA_016163765.1 Magallana hongkongensis
TACGTGCCTGCGCTTTACGCACTTGCAATGAATAATGAATTACAGGGTTTGTTAATGAGAAAGTTCTAATGACACAAATTCAAGTACCCGTTTTCCCGATTTACTTATGATATTTAACTTCTAATATCTGCCCCGATGCAAATAGGTAAATGATTTTTATCTTGGAAATGGGGTGGGTATTTGCAACTCACTAAACATATGTTATATCAGGAGAGCACATATTTTTATCACAAGAACACATAGCATGCATGATTCTCTTGAATGACGAAAGGTAGTTTCATATTTTATCTATCTATATAATTGTTCATATTAAATATTGATAACTTGGTTTTTCTATATCAAACAAATGTGACGCGCCAAGCAAAAACCTCCCTTATCTCAATTATGACGTAACGTTAAAATACGCATCTACAGATCGCAACGACGTAAACGCTGTATAAGTATTCTCATCTGCCATGTGATTCACTTCCGTGTTTAAACATCAATTACAAAGTTATGAAGGAAATTCTGCTAAGCCTTAATAATGTTTTGCATCAACAATGATTTTCCTTAATGAAATATAGCATAATTTAGAAATAAATTACCTAGGGCTTAACAAGTGTTGAAATATTTGTCCTTTTCAAATAAATAAAAAAGAATAATGACCGAAGTTGTGTGGAACAAGAAAAATGTCGGGGCTTCCAAGTTATTTTTTTTTTAAATATTAAAACAATATATGTTATTTTCATTCATTCGATCTTAATAAAATATAAATAAATTTACTAAAATACTAAAAATATTTAATTCATGATTAATTGATAAATTATCATAATTCAAATCATGTTTGTTTTCTAAGCAGACGTGATACTGAACTGACGATTCGATCTAAATGTCTGGCGCTTTCAAGTCTCATTTTCTGTGATCTGAAAACACGATGTAATTTAACACCTTTTGATTTAAAATATTTTTTTGCAGCTTTACTTTAAACCAACAAACAAATATATTGTCAGATGAAAAATTTATACATTTTTTAGTTCATGTTTTTATTAAATACATGTAGTTGTGTTGTAGTAAACGACGACCCAATATTACCGGTGACACGAATGATTTGTACTTCAGCTATTACTGTAGCAATAAATAAACGAAAAATTCTAGAAATAACTTTCAACTTCAATTCCCGTATAGTTGGTTATGGCGTCGCTTAACAGAACAAAAAAAAAAATAACTAGCGAGATACACGTGTTACGGTGTACAGAAGCTAATCATGAGATATAAAAAGATATAAAAATCATCTCTGAGTCATCTTTTCTTAAGCATTCAATATATATATGCATTTATTATACTAAAGTCTGCGTTTCGGGAATGAAATCCCAAATTTCGATTTTTTTTAAAAAAAATGCATGTATTCATGGTATGGAAAATGTAACTCCTTTTTTTCTTGCTGTGATAATGTTAAATTGTTCATTTTATGGTCAGATTCTTTATAAAAATTACTTTCGCTTATTTAGTATCATTTAATTTCCTCCGTAATGAAAAAAAAACATACTGAGAACAAATTGTTCTGTCCTTCCTCTTGGCAGATGCACATGCAAATAAACTACTCTAAATTATTTCTACTCCCATTGTTTTGAATTCTTTGTTTAAACTAATGTTTATCCACATGCAAATACAATTATTCTAATTTATTTCTATTTACATTGTTTTGCTTGTATTGCTAAAACTAATGTTTCATCGATATTCATTCAAACGATTGTGCATTCCTTTCACGGGGGGAAATCCATTGTTTTATATCTTTAAACATCCTCCATTTTCATTCTCCTGTTTCATGCCAATGGAACCCATGAAAATGAAATAAAAATTAATTTCAAAATTGTATAATATGATCTGTGCTTTCACAGTCGTAGGAGATAAACTAAATGCATTGTTATAATAAAAAAGTCCTTTGTTTTTGTTTTTTCCTATCAATTTTTCATTCCTATAATCAATTTGAAAATCGCAGTTAATGTTTCCACGTATTTCGTCGATGTTATCCAGTATTTAAAAAAAAGATAACAGAAAAACATCAAATGAGAGAGAGAGAGAGAGAGAGAGAGAGACAGACAGACAGAGAGACAGAGAGAGAGAGACAGAGAGATAGAGAGAGACAGAGAGAGATATAAAAATAAATATATAACATGAGCATGTACAATGTACATCACAATTTTAAACATGTACATGTATTTTAGAAAGAAAATAGTTTTTTAAATTACACTAAATATGAAAATGAATTCTTTTTGAGAAAGTATATTTGTTTTCATCGCACGGTTATACAATGTAAACAATTTGTTAGCAAATGCAATATTTTTTTTACAACCAGAAGTTGATTTCTTTGCTGGAAATATGCATGGTCTGTCAAAATCATAAGAATAGAAATTCTAGAAAGGGTGAAATGGGGCCTTGTATGCAGCCGTTCTCTGAATGATGAACTGAGCTATATTCTGCCTTTTATTCTGCAACATGCTGTAGAAATATTATGTTTCAAAAAATAGAAAATTTGATTCAGAATTGTAAGACAATTTTTCGTAACACTAGATACATATACGGTCTTACCAGGTATAATCATGTTTTCTTATGGCTTTGAAAACATTAAAAACAAGGATGATATTTATTCAATGACAATCAAAAACTAAAAATCACCCCTTACTTGTTTTTGACTTTTTAAATGTTCCTATACAAAAATGGCAAGTTCTACTGCGATTAAAGATTATCTAGAGTACTAAGGCAGAATAGGTACTTCCGATAATTCTCCAGAACAGATATAGGGGCCGAACAATATTGCACGAACGGGCCTGCAGACTACGTGATATTTAATTTCTTTTAGAATTTTTATCTAAAATTCTAAAAGCATTTTTACTTACAAATTCAAAACACATTTATTCATGACTGCATAACATATCATACCTAGTACATTTAATACAAACTTATCCTTTGGAATCCCACATCCTCCCCCGAGAAAAATCTGGATCCGCGCACGCAATATCCTTGTAGAAGTCTAATTCATTTGGTTTAAAAAATACATCATCTACACCAAATATCTAAATCAATTCATTTTTCATGACGTCATTTGCACGAAATCAAACGTAACGGCGATTAAACTAGTATGAAATCAAAGGTTTAATGATTTAATAAAACCCATTAACTTCTCACCTAACGGCCCTCGCTCGTTCTTAATATCTACAGTATAAATGCATTTTGATCCAAATTTGATGACCAATTACTTGCTTTTTGTTAAATCATCAAAATTGAACTTATGTTTTTGTTTCATTTGGTTTATTCTCAAGAAAAAAACATTACATCTACAAAAGAGTTATGAAAAATCAAATGATAAATTCTATGTAATTATCAAAATTCGGTGATAAAAGTACTTCATTGTATATCATTGGTGTCGGATGACATAAACTTGTTGGGTTCTACATGTAACCCCCCCCCCCTCCCTCCTTACTGTTTATCGTTATAGTTTGGACCCCCGGGCATTGGGGAGGGGGTGACTTATGTGCAAACATTTACAGTTTTTATATGCCGTACATTGTTTAAGATTGATGCTATTTGTTCAAATTTTAAATATTATATACAAGGGTTGTCGCAAATTTACGTACATGTATTTCTAATATGATTTTATTCACAAACTTTGTACACAGTGCCCTTACAAAAAAATATATTCATTTAAATCAAAGTATCAGCATATTTGTAAAAACAATAAGTATAATCAAAACTATTGTTTCTATCCTGATGAGAGTTTGCGAAATGGTAATTTTTTTTTCAGTCAGGCATAATCTAGTCGGCCATTTTGTTGTACGTGTGCCATGCAATGAACCGGAGAAAAATCGGCATGACACGATCAATATTTTCAAATATGAAAATTTTAATCACATATAACTATATAATAATGAACAATATTATCATTATCTACTTGATTACTTATACTAAATTTGAATTAAAATGATATTTAAAAAAATTATCGGGGAATAAAGCTGGTTTTAAAATAATTACACTTAAGGACCATCTTCACTAATGAAAATTATTTATCTGAAACTTCGAGAAAATTAAACCGCCGCGTATATGTTACTTACCTCTGTTTCAATATTTGGTGCATGCTATTTTGACCAAGAAGTTATCAATAAAAACCGCCTTTATGTATGTGAGGTATGAATAATTAAAAGAAATGAAAATCAAATAAATATGTCTATATTCTTATATCTAATCGTACAATTGATGAAAATTAAATAAATATAAGTAATAAGAAATCATTCTTTCAATATTATGAGGTGACAATTTCGGTCGGGGTGTGATCGAACCTATCATAAAGCCCTTCGGGCTTTATTGGATTTGACCACGCCGACCAAAATTATCACCGCATAATACTCAAAGAATGATTCCCTATTCCTTAATTACATCACGTATGTTACTTTCTATTTCCATCATCGAAATGAAGACTATTAAATTAATAATTGTTGTAAGCTTTCTTTCTCGCATTTATCTACGGAATGTTTTTAAAAGTTTTAAAGATTGTTAATAATTTTTCTGTCCGACTGATAGTTGTTCTCAGAAATTACATTCTTATTTTGCACACTGAAATTTTTCTATTTTTCTCAACATTTTTCACTTGTATTAGAAAATTTTAATGAAGTTTCTATTTTCAACATTATCATGCACATAACCATGTAATATACTAACTAGAAACAACAAATAATTGAAATGAAAATAAAATTACATCGTTTTGAATATTTTTCTAATTGTATATGTAAAACGACAGATCTGGAGTCATAACATTTGCTTTAAAAAATATATTTTCAATCACTTTTTTATTGTAAAAGATGGTGAGAAAAACTAAATAATGTATTGTATGAAACTTTTAATCTTATTAGATATAGAGACTATGCTCTGTATATTATTTATTGAGTCAAAGTCTAAATTTGGAGACAGTAACGTATGTTACAAAATAGGCTATTCAGCCTACGCGATTTATTGACGGATTCATAAAAAAAATATTTGTGACTATGTCGCTTTGAGTATAGCTAGGCTTTCCAAAATAATTAAAACATTTAATTTGTATTTGTTTGTCTCAAAAAAGGCCAGCGACATCAATCGCAAGCTTTTTTCGTCTTCGAGTGTGTATATTCAAATCCACTAAGATTAATATTATCGTTTTACTAACAGCGTGCCGGTTTGCTTGTCGGGCCGTGCTAAAATTTTGTATGCTAATTATCGATTGGTTGTTCGATTTCATTGATGTGAATGCTAAATTGCATATCAAACACAGAACCCAAGAACTCACTGACCAATGACATTACATAATTTTTTGTAGTGAATATCAACACGTGGACAGTCCAAAGCTTGTTGTTTGTTAAATGAAAAAATTACAATAACAAACCGTCAATCATCTCAAAAATCCATAAAACGAAATACAAATTCAAAGCAGAGCAACACAGCCCTCCAAAAAGATAGAGGTAGGATCAGGTGCCTAGGAGAAGTGAGCATCCTCTGCTGACCGGTCACACCCACCGTGTGTTCTTTGTCGTAATCGGGAAAAAACGGAAAAGTCCGTAGACGATTAGGTGATTAATTATGGTCTAACAATTAGTATGAAAAACGTCAGTCAGCATGCGGCCCAGTGGAAGATTGTATTAGCTGACAAGGTCGTTGTATAGACCATAGATCTTGACTTCAAACGATACTGTTGATAGTCCTGTTTTATAAACTTGTTTGTCAGTAGCTTGCCTCGCCTGAGAAACTGTTCATACGAAGAGCATGCCCTTACGTATCGAATTAACTGAGAGACAAAAACACCATATGCAGGTGATGAAGGTATATTGCTACATAAGTAAGGAAGTTGACTGTAAGAAATTGAAGTCATCGCGATTATCATAAAGTTTTGTTGTTACGTTACCATCAATGTCCATTTCAAGTAAAATATCCAAATATGAAACAGATGACGCAGACTCTGTGGTATCTTTTATTTCAAGTTTTTTGGGATATATCGAGTCGACGTAAGTATGGAAATAACAATTGTTAATTGTTAATACGTTGGCGATATACCTGAATGTTGAGTTGAAGGCCACAGCGAGTGATTTATTGTTTTCACGTACAAGTTTTTGAATAAATCCTGCTTTCATAAGAATACAAAAGTAGGTCTGCTAACAATGGGGCACAATCGGTACCCATGGGAATTCCAACAGATTGTTGGAAGACTTGATTTCCAAAAACTACATAGATGTTGTCTATCAGAAACTCAAGCATCTTTTTAATGTCAACTTCAGAGTACTTGTGTGTGCAATCATAATGGTTTTTAACAAAATAATTTTTTAGATTTCCAATGACAAGGTAAGCATTTTTACGACTTCCATTTTTATTGAAGAAACAACTGTCGATGATATCAAAAAGCCTAGATTTTAATTTGTCATGGGGAATGGTTGTATATATCGTTGAAAAATCGTAAGTTTTGATGCTATTGATTTTGGTAAGATTTTGTGACCTCAAAGTTTCTAATAATTCTTTAGAGTTTTTTAGTATCCACATCTGATTCACACCACTTCTGGAGTATATTTTTTGTACAGTACTCTTGAAGTTTCTCCTTCAATACTGTAAGAATTTTAGTAAGGAGTAAAGAGAGAGGTTTGGTAGAACATTTACTGGAACCTGCTATATATCTCTGTTTGTAAGGACTTTTGTGAAGCTTTGGAATCCAGTACAAATAAGGTAAATCAAATTCATTTTGTTTATTGGGGATATTAAAGATATCCATAAGTGATTGATGATTTTGAAGTATTTCCTGCTTGGAAAGGCTGCTATGGGTGTAAGTAGGATTACCATGTGTAGAATCGAAACCTAGTTCTTTGAAAATGCAATTAATATAATGTGCCTTACAAACAAAGACAATGTTGTTACTTGCCTTATCAGCAGGGTCCAGTACATACTGATCGTGCAATCTATCTAGTTCTTTTCTCCCTTCTGCTTTATTGAAAACAGAAGGATAGATGGTTTTCATTTGACCTCTCAGTCGTTTAATACGAGATTTTTATATACATCTAATGCTTTTAACCCACTCTGACAAGGTATCAAGGTCTTCTTTTTCAGATTTTGCCCATCGCTTGGCGTAATCTTCAACAGAATTCATGATATGTATAAAATTACGACGCCATGTGAAGGATATAGGCTCCCTAAATTTTGGTCCTTTCATAATAAGTGATCTTAGGTCTTCGTTGTTAACTAAATTAACATCACCAGTAATGACGTGTCCGGCAGGAATATAGTTGTAGGGTGAAGAAGAACATAATCACGTTGGAGGATTATCTTTCAGATGTTCGATATCAAGGTCTTGTAGAGTTTGTTTGTAATTGAAGAGTTTGGAAGCAGTGGTTAAAGTATAATTGTAGGAAATACAAGGGGTTGACTTTATCTTGAAATATGGCGGAATGCAGGACTGAACTTTTTTGTGAGTAAGAATAGTGCTTATATTAAGAATAGTGCTTATATTAACGGCATCGATTTCCTTGTTGGCATACTGCAGTTTGAAAAAAAGCGTGGTGCATAAGCAGTATTTTCTGTTTGTGTAGGTTTAAAAAGCCGGTGATAAGCAATATCCATAATCATGGATCCGAGTCTGTATTCCGGTGTAGAAAAATCAAAAAGCGGCTTTTCCTTGACTTTTTCAAGAAGATTGTTTAACTCTTTCAAAGGGACATAGTAAAGTTTGGTGCGAATGTAATGGAGACGCAATTGTTTATTTACATAAGGTAATAATGAATCAAAGGAAACATCGTGTATAATTGGTTTGTTATAAGACCGATGTCCATGACTACGCCTACGTCTCTTGGTGTTGTTAAAAAGTCCCATTACATTAACATTGGTACACTGTGGACTTGAAAGATTCCCCACACTTTCAACATTATCGTTGCATCCATACAGAAAGGCCATACCTAGTTTTCTTATCCAAAGTTCTTCTTGTTGTCTACGGAATGGCGTACTCAGCGATGTGCTATTGGTATGATGGTACATTTTTTCTAGAATTTTAACTTTCATAGACAAAACAGAATGATCAGGGGAGTTAAAATGTTTGTATAAAAGTTGCTGACCGCCGTTATTGATTTGAAATATATGACCTGGTATCCGTTTGTTCAGCGAACCTTTGGTTTCACCAACATAAATGGGTCCATCTGTATAAAATATATACATGTATGCCTAGAAATACATTATAAAACTTTAACCAGTGAATTCCACCATAAGTATACATAGTTCGGTATCATAAAATCGGCCATTCATCTATCGTTGAATAAATATAAAGACTATGAATTATAAATAAGTGATTTTTTTTTATACGAGTGGCATCGGACGAACAAACAAAAGCATGTTTCTATCATGAAATGATTGCATCTTTTGCTCTGGAACGTTAAAGAAAACAAATAAAAACGTTGGGGGACGTTTATTTCATTTGAATACATTGTCCATCTTCCCCATTCTAGCGTTTTTTTTAACGATATGAAAATGGATGAAAGGGTATGTAACTGTTGGTACCATATGCAGAAGACCGCGTCGAGGAGGTCCAAGTAAAATTGTGCAACAGGAGGATGTAAATCATATTGCTGTTTGAAAACTATTAATCCAACAATGTAGCTAAAATCAGTCAAAGATGATATCTTACAGTACTCCAAAACACTTCGAAATATAAGTTTGCCTACTGTGTCAAACATAATCAGAAAAGATCTAAATATGACACTTAAACGAGTCACATTCTGTCACGGTAACAGATTTACTCTTCCAATTTACAATACACTCAAATGTTTATACAATATGTGAACAACGAAGATCCATTTGCACTCAAATTTATGGATGAAATGGGATTTGATGTGTGTGATGGAAACAAAGTATATGGTCATTTTGCAAAGGGGACCCTGTGTGTTGCTGTTGCTAAATTTAATGCGAAAATTCATTTTACTATCAGCCTCATAGTTAGTGTATAAGGTGTCAAATTTGTAAAAGTAGTTGAGGGTTCCTCGAATTCTATCGAATTTTTGCATTTCTTAGGGGAGGCAGGAAATAGCTACACTGATGAATGAGAAAAAGTCTGCAACGAGGAGACAGCCTTATAGTGGATAACGCACCCACACATCGTAATATGTCCGAGGTGGTTCTCGGGAATTGGCTACCTCCAATCGGCGTTCAATACATATTCCTCCCAACATATTCTCCTGACTTAAATCCAGCCGAGTTGTGTTTTAGAAAGGTGAAAATTTTATTGAAAACAGAAAAATACACCGCACTTTTAGCCCAGAATAAAAAGGTTGCTTTGTATAGCGCCTATAGCGAAGTTAGTATTCATGACACATTGTCATTTTTTCAAGCAACAGAGTATAAAGGTGTTTAATTTTTAGATGATTTATTAAACGATAGTTGTAGATGTTTTTCTGACTTTGGTATCTTGTTCTAAATCATTATGACAATTGTATATTGTTACAAACAAATAAAGCAAACCGGAGTTTAGACTGAACACGTGCTGATATTTACAACTAAAATGTGTAGTAAACAATCATGCAATATCATTGATGCATACGTTCTTGGGTTCTGTGTTTGATATGCAAATTCACATCAATGAAATCGAACAACCAGTCGATGAGTAATATGATAATCAGCATACAAAATTTTAGCACGGCCCGACAAACAAACTGGCACGCTGTTAGTAAAACGACATTAACTCTATAGAAACTGACAGGGCTGAAATCTACACGATCCAGTTCTAACCAGTTTATCGATCGGTCGAAACCTTCAGCAACCTAAGAAAAATCACGGACTGCACGAAATTATAATGATGATGTCAGACTCATCTAAGAAAAATTCTCTATTTATCTAAAGTACAGTCATTTAGGGTATTCCGAATACCTCTTTACACCTTGGTTGCAAAATAGGTAAATAACATATTTATAATTGGGTTTTTTTTTTGGGTTCTATCAAAAACAATGAAATGCTATCTTTGATAAATCTTGCGGGCTATGAAGGTAAATGGTTCATTGCAGAAAAAAATTACACGTATTTTTTAGTTTTTAAAACATAATTTATCATGATAAATTGTTTATGTATGTTGTGTACGAATTGTTTATCCTCGAACTACTGTGGTTTACGCGCATGCGCATTACTAGTTATATTTCCGAGGAACACTGACTGCATTTAAAAACGGATAAGAAAACAACGATACTTAATTCATTAGGAGGAACATCCAAGAAATGTAAGTTTCTTATAATAACTCGGGTTCCTCGGAACAATTCTAGAGCGACAAAAAGCTAATAGTTACATTGTTCTTGGAGAGATCGAGATAGCGTCGGTTGTAAACCAAAGAGGATCTATTGAAGTACATGCGGAATTACTGTGCCTGTGAGGGAATCTATGTGAATTTAGAATTCCTATGTACTAAAACTGTTTGTGATTATATGACTTATGAGTTGCATATGCATACATAAACTAGAATGCCGTGAGTCGATTAATTAACAATGTTATCAAAGTCAACCCGCTTAGGCCTTAGCTTTGTTTACAATTATGACGTCACTCGTAATCGGGGATTCCCATGTAAATAATTCATAGGATCAAACCGTTCTTCAGCCGATGTTTTTAATATTCGGGAATTATCAACAGTGAAATATTTCGGAATAAGCGGCGGTGTTGTGTCCAATAACGAACATTTGAGGAAATTTTCTGCAATTGTAAGACAGAATCAACCGCGCCGTCTTATCGTTAATTTAGGAGGTAATGACATGGATTCACCAGATTCAGTGGAATGTGTTTTGAATAAACTCATTGCGTTTCTTATACAATTCAAGGTTTTGTTTCATATTAAATCGGTGACAGTTTCTTTGGAAGGGAACGAACGAGACACCTATCTCCAGATAGTTACATTCAAAAAGTAAAACTTAGCAAATGACTTGTTGTCAGACACATGGACTTCTGTTTTGGAAGTTGCGCGGTTTCACTAATAGTCGGGCTTCCCTATTCATTGATGGCGTCCACTTGAACAACAGAGGCCATTACAAACTATTACGACAGCTCAGGGGATTGTTCCTCCGTCAACTCTAACTTGAAGACAGGGGCTTCAAGCATTGTGCGTGTTAACATGTAAATTTAGATATGTCAAGTTCGTTGATTATAATTATTGTATTATAAAGTGTATTTATAATCTATTTGTACTGAATGTTACAGGTATACACAATTTTATGTTTATAAAATATACCGCCCTTTGCTGTTAGAGTATGCAAAATTTATATGATTACCTGCATGGTACTTGTATTATACAATAACACTTATCATCTGTTTTCAGCCGAAGAGTTGCGAAAAGACCTTCTTCTCATTTGATTTTGTTTGATACATTCAACCTTCACAGGTAATTTATAATAATATGTTTAATGCTGAATTTTACTCGGCCATTTCATTATGCATTGTTGTTAAAATACTAAGCAGTTCCACGTTATTTACAGTGCTTCAAGCTTAAATGCTACTGTATGACATCTTTACCAGCTCCGTTTAAAAGCGGTGTATTTTTTTATGTTTATACTTCAATAAATAGAGCTATATAAAGCCAATTTTGAATTAAAAATGCATAGAGCTATATAAAGCCAGTTGTTGCATTAATTGATATGTGCACTGCTATATTCAGCCAACTGCTGCATTGAATCTCTCGGTTCTATCAATGTATAGAGCTAAATAAAGCCATTTTTGAATGACATGTGTAGAGCTATAAAAGCCAGTTGTTGCATTAAACAATGTATGTATGGCTATATCAAGCCAACTGCTGCATTGAATCTCTCAGCGCAATATCTATTGCCAAGGTGCAATGAGTTTGATGCAGTCATAACCATTGCATCTTAAGAGGTACATTCCATAATCAAAATGCTATCAAAGTTCGGTATACTTTGTGCATGTAGCTAAAGAGCTATATCTATATAAGAAAACAATCTAGCTCAATTATATTAGCTATAGCTAAATAATATTTATGTATAAATCAGTTTTGCTTTGAATAATATATAGAACTAGGCTTATAAAGCCAGTTGTTATGTTGCATAATATGTAAAGCTATATAAAGCCAACTGCTGCATTGAATAACTCAGTCAATATCTATTCAACTATTGTCTAGGCACATTATTTTTGTGCAGTCATAGTCATTGCTTTCTGTAAGTTACTCGATAATCAAAATGCTTAGCAATGATATACATTTAGTATAACTTGATACATATGATATAGAAAAATAATATAGCTCAGCTATACTAGCTATAGCTATATATATTTTTAAATGTTTTATTTATTGTAAGGCCCATTTAATGTTTCTTTTTCCTTAAAATAGCACGATGGCATCCCAACCCAAACGAAGAAGACGCGGGAAATCTACCACTGCCACATCCAGTCATCCTGACCCAGGGACAGCAGGACCATTATTGTCCACTCAAATTGAGGATCTAAAAAAAAATTTTTTTTTCAAAGTGCGTTGATATCGTCGATATTAACGCACTTTGAAAAAAAATTGTTCAGGGTTTAGTCTAACTTATACAATAAATGATTGTTTTAACCTTGTTTAGCTCAATGGGATATATTTTTTTTAAAAAAAAACCCAGTGCATTCTAAGCTAACTTGATAAACAGTTTCTCGATTAGAATAATTTTTCTTTTCTCATAAGCTTACGTAGTTTGACAATTTACACATAAAGAACAACTCGGGAGATTTGAATTATCCAATGCATACACAAAAAGGAAAAAGCAATTTCTAAGCGATGTAGTTTATGTCAACATTTACTTCTTATCTGGTACATTGGGCTATGCCGGAAACGAAAATGATTTAAATATATTGATAATTATTTGTATATATTGCTAATGGAGATCAATGTATAACATATTTCAACTGGCTTCAATTGTGTGTTCATAATGTAAAAAAAAGTATACGTTAGTTATGTTTATCAAAAACAATGATCTTTTAGATCAGTGCCAGAAAAAAAAACCCACATCCTAATGCCTATTTTTAAGTTTATAATAA
>WFKH01011926.1:45734028-45746618 GCA_016163765.1 Magallana hongkongensis
CCCCACTCTCTTACTCTCTCATTTGTCTCTCATCTCACCCCACTCTTTCAGCCCTCTCCCTCACTCCACTCTTTCACCCCATTCCTCCCCCTCACTCTTTAACCCCACTCTATCACTCCAAGGTGAGAAAGTTGAGTGGGTTGAGAGAGAGAGGAGAGAGAGGAGAGAGAGAGAAAAATAAACTCATAAAAGCTGGCTATCTATTGTTATTACAAAGAAAGTAAACTTTAATGTTAATCAAATTGTGTTTATTAATTTGTTAGGTCGGTGATCTGAACCGTAGAACTGGGGAATTTACCTTTTGTCAGCAATCTAGAGAATCAACTCATCTAAATACTCATGGTGGTTTTGGTTCAGGAGATGATGGGCGCTACGAAATAAAGGTACTGCATGACTTTGATTTTAGTCGGGCTCATTGCGTAAGCAATAGCCGGGCTATAGCTACGGTGCACGGTTCACCGGATGTTGACTAAACAAACAGTTAAAATCGTTCTTAGCACAAAAATGTAGTTCCAACTTAAGAACTTTGAATGTATAGCATGTCAGTTGGTCAGTGTAAGTGTACATCTGATGTATTTAAACATCACATGATAATCTTGTTCTTTGTAACGTTCTCAATACATCGAGTTTGCAACAATGTAAAGTTGCTGAGCGGCGAAATACATTGTTTACACTAATAGCCAAGGTCATTCTATGATTTTAGATCCCTTTATCAAGCTGAGAGTACGAATTGTTGCGGGATTTTTTTTTAACAGCGTGTAGTTAAAAAAGATGTTAAATATTCTACCCTCCCACGATTTATTAAATTTACAATATCAATATGAATTGAATACACTTATAAACTTAGTTCATTCATTTATATTTACATCTACCGAGTATGAGTCCCTCTATTTCTTACGGAAACTTATAGTTAACTCATAGCTCTATAAAAACAGCCAGATTGAAATCTACACGTCCCGTTTATCGATTGGTCGAGACCTACAGCAATCTAAGAAAAATTACTGAATGCACGAAAAAATCATGATGATGTCAGACTCATATTCCCATAGGAGACGATTTGGCTGTTTCTTTTAGCTAACGTACTGATGTACATTAACAGTAATTTAGTGAATTTTACTTACTGTTTACCATCAATTTAATAATTTTAAAAGAAAGATGTAAATATAAACAATAAAATGCTTTCTTTGATGATTCATGCGGGTTATGAAGATAGCGATCATTGCAGAAAAAAAAACATAACCCGCTAACGTTAATATTTAATCTACATGCTGATGGTCATTGACTGAACGGTTATATCCCCGCTCAAAATCTCTCTCTCTCTCTCTCTCTCTCTCTCTCTCTCTCTCTCTCCTCTCTCTCTCTCTCTCCACCGATTCGTTTAAGGAGTGTCTTATTTACCTGAACGTTAACCAACTTTCTCAATTATTGTTTGTTTATATTGTAACTGCATTTCTCTTCTAGAATTCACTAAGCGACAACATTGAAGAGATTGGTAGCAGCACACACACATTAAAAACTGTGAAATCCAAGAACAATTTCGTACTGTGGTTTCATCAATATTCGTTGAATACCAATTTTCGTGGATTCCGTTGTTACGTTTATCCACGAAATTAAATGTTCATTGAAGTGCAATTTCTATTAACATTTTGTATTGATAGGTCATTGGCCACCAATTTAGGTACCCTTGAAACTGTGATTTTCACTTTATCCACGAAAATTGATACCCTTGAATATGAACGAAACCACAGTAGTCAGCTTACAACGAGTAAGTACTTGCCACAACATGTTTGACATATTCTCAGTAAATTTCATCAATATAATTTGTGTAACTATAATAATCTTCTCCGCGCATTACTTTTCCTGTGTTTTTCCCCACAGGATTGCCACGACAATAACAATAAACCATGTAAACAAGAGGGATTCACAGTATGTCTTTTGCCCCTCACATCTCTCAACAGATCAGTGTTTGAGATCTCAGGTGCAGAAAAGGTAAGTCTAAAACAAAACAAAACCCAGGATTTTTTATCCATGATTGCATAATGGAGTAGATGGCAAAACACTATATGAAATCTCATTTCTTAATTTAAAAACTCCCTTTTTAGGATGAAAATCCTACAACAGTGGATGTGATAAAGAAAGTCTCAGAAGATGAAGCCAAAGCAGCAATATTAAAGCAGATAAAGAACTTCTTTACTAATCCAGTGGTACACACACACACACACACACACACACACACACACACACACACACACACTCTCTCTCTCTCTCTCTCTCTCTCTCTCTCTCTCTCTCTCTCAATTTCTCCTTTGTTAAACCTCAAAACCCCAAAACAGTTTCTTTGTCACGTGGTTTTCCGGGTTTTTTTTTTTACCTTGATTTTTCTTTTAGGACAGGGAGATATTTCCTTTAAGCGAAACAAAGAAACCTCCTTCTCGACCCATTATCCCAAGAGAGGTGCACTTCTATTTTTAACCTCTTATTTCTTTATGAAATTGAGTATTATTTCATAACAAAAGAGTAAACTTGGGTTTTTCATTTAGATGATGTTAAATATGTTAATTTCAAATCATGTTTTATATCCCTTCAATTGAAGAGAGTGTTACAAAGATGTTGCAACAATTCAGAACTGCAATGAGGTACGTACAATGTTTGTTGAAATGAAGTATACATGTACACATATGTTCGTGAATGTCATCGTTTATAAATTATACTAGTATATGATAATACATCATATAGAGTATATAGTAGTTTTGGGGAGTCTCAAAATTATAGCTCGGAGTCTCTTTACTGCAATTCATTGCTGCGAATCAAAACAAAATGACTGCAACAATATTACTTATTAGGTTGAATATTGACTTTTTACGGAAATTTGTCGGGTTAGTAACATATATAGAAGGTAATATATATAGTTAGTAACATATATAGAAGGTAATATATATACATGTAGTTAGTAACATATATAGCTCGGAGTCTCTTTACTGCAATTAATTGCTGCGAATCAAAACAAAATGACTGCAACAATATTACTTATTAGGTTGAATATTGACTTTTTACGGAAATTTGTCGGGTTAGTAACATATATAGAAGGCAAGGCGAAGCGTTTTATCCAATGACGTTACGGCATTTCAGTCCGAAGTAAAATAAGGTGTTTTGCTAGTTGTTCACAACATTTAATATTTAATGCTATTTTTAGAGTATACCCACCAACATTTGCATTTTTTTTTGTTTCTCTCTTTATCTCATCATGCATTAACATTGTAGCAGAACTTAATAAATGGTACTTGTACTTCAAATTTCCCCCTCCAATTTTTTTTTCAATACCCGAGGTAGTCGACAGTAAATAATGAATTGCCATATTAAATATAAATACTTAATATTCATCATCATCGAATATGACCTTATATTTATTTAGGACAGGAGAACGTTCACGAGCAAGATCCTAGAAAATGTAGTTAAATGTTCAGTGCTAAGTACAAGTAGTAGTAAAATTTTACATGGCTACATCTTTGCACCAAATATAGTAATTACATTATTTGTTGATGTTTTTCGCTACATATTAGATTGAACTGCATATTTTCATGCACATTTACAAATGTTTTCCGATTAACTTGTTTTAGTGACTAACATATATTTCAAACCCCAAACCCGAGACGTATTGGCCAAACGGGCGGTTCGTTCAATAGAGTTACATCACTTACACGTAGTTTATCAAATGTTGGAGGCGTAAATTGCCTTGAACATTATTGAGCAAAGAAAAAAAAAATATGCAGTACATATAAAATTGCACTTGTTGCAATTAAATATTTGGTAAAAGTTATTGTTTCTTACGTAGAGCGGCAGATGAAAACCGAAACTCCTTAAACATAAAAATTATTTTTAATTTTCATGGCCCTACGAGCAAACCGGTATGAATCTCTTTTGTAAATTTATAGTCATTTCTTATTAGTTTGAGGAGAACACAAATTTGTTTTTTAAGTAAAGAAATTTAGACCCTTTCGTGTGATAAAGTATAAAAAAAAATATTTCTTTTTGCAAATAATCGCACATTTTAACATATGCTGCAATGATGAGTACTTCGTGAGAACTCAATGTTAAAATTTAACCATGTTTATGAACTCAAAGCGATATTAAGATAAAGGAATCAGATTAGCATCGAGAGACCATTAAAACAAAGGTTAACAAGCTTAAGATGATTTTAATAAATATCCTAAATATGAAAGCTATGAAAAAAACTGACATAGGACAGACATTTTCACGACGTTCCTAGAAAATGTCATAGTTCATAGATATAGCTATGTACATGTAAATATTGCTGTGTATTATTTTTTTTATCAGATTGCGTGTCTTCCCTTTCAGAAATGAAGAAAACGTCCTTGAGGCTCACAGATTTAGGTATGGAGTATCGGCCCCTCCCTTTGGACAGGTACATACCCATGTCCAAAGAAAAATGAATTACCAGGTAAGTTTTTGGGTATTCAAAATGACAAGTACACGTTATATTCAAAATGTTACAACTGAAAAATATCATTCGTGTACCGGTATTTCTCTTGATTTTATTTCATAAAAACAATGAGGAAATTCGACCAGAAAATCAAGCCAAAAAAACATTTTATTGCAAATGATGAGAAAATGAGAGAATCTGAAGCTTGTAGCAGTCTTCATGAGGAGGTGAAATACGCACACTTAAATTATATTAAAGAAAAAGAACTCCATTTTTATTTCGTCTGAAACATAATTTGTTTTTCATTCTTGTCATGTTGAACATCGAACTCCATGGTATATCAAATTATGCTGCTGTGGTGCCATCACGAATCCTAAGAAGGTTTATACTTTCATAAAATATCAAAAAAAACTTGCACAAAAATGCAATGTAATGATCAACGAACGTAATACACCAATGTTCATTTCTTGTTTTAAATTGCAGGTCAAATTGGAAAACAGACAGAAAAGCAGCGGATTTCTACCGTAATCTAGTAACATTCAAGAGATGAAATAAGGTTGGAATTCTAGACCTACTGAGAATGAATATGAACTTAAAAAAAAAATATTCTAAAGGATTCTAAAGCTTTGAATAACTATACGATGTACTGCAAAAAAGGGATAATTTTATAAATTTTGGGTCAAATAAAAAATACTATATTCAATATGAGAAAAACCTATTTGTCCGTCTTTCAAATAATACGAAAAATGTTTGTATTCGATGAAGCTGTATAAGAATCACTAAATTTGTTTGGTCTTAGTAAAAGCAATTGTATAATATTAGAAGCCTTAATGAGAGAGAGAGAGAGAGAGAGAGAGAGAGAGAGAGAGAGATGTAGTTCTTAAATAGATAGACACTTAACAGAGTTTACTTAGACTAAACACCCATCACAGAATTTGTTTTACCTTGGACTGAAATGTCACACTTTCATTGGTTTAAATATAACACGTGATTGCCTCATATATCTCTATTTTAGTTCGGTGAGAATTAAGGTGTAATATCCCTCTGCTATTAATTTTACCATTTATTTTTAAAAACATTCATATTGATTTTAATCAAAGTCAATATCAATAAATTCAAATGAAACAAAGTTGAAGTGATGAAGCGCTGCTAGATTTTTCAAAAATTTATAATGTATCTAATCATGATATGAAGAAAACTAGACATAGTGATAAGAAAAAGCAAACTTTTACCATCGCAGCATAAAATTAAAAATATTAACTGTATATGAAAATAATATATAGTTATATACATTGCTAATTCATATTACAAAACATGATGAAGCGGTGTTTTTTAGTTCAGAATAGCACTTTGTTGTACAGGTTTGTAACAAAAATTGCTTCAATCAGCAAGAGTTATCTTTCTTTATCATAGACTATTGAAGGTTTTACATATGTGTTTTACACACAGTACATGATAAATTGCTACAGATTCTAATTTTTTAGAATATATTTTCTGTTTTTAAATTTGGGTAAGATAAAAGTAAATGGATCAATATGTTTTAGAAAATACTAAAAATGTAAACCAGAACATTTTGTTATAACAAAAAAGGGGATCAAATGAATGATCTTCCAGTAATTGGTATGATCTCAATATAGGAATAAATTGTCTTCAATAAAATGTAATATTGGATTTTTTAAATTTTGTTATTCCATATCAGCTCTCTCAGAATAGAAAAACCATATGAAATTTCAAACATTTGAAATGTTGTAAGTTTCAAACGAAGTTTAAGTCTAGAGTTTTCAATTGTCTTGGTTACGTTTGTCCCAATTATAAATATTTACATTTTCAACTGTCTTTGTCTGTGATAACATTACGAATCAATTTTGAACCCTAAAACCCAATAACTTCATAAAACACGAGTGACACAAAATGGGCGTGTCTTATAGCAAAACCGAGAGACGGTATTGGCTGCGCCGCGCAGTAATACATAGCATGTGCTACACGAAAAAATAGTGATTTTAAATAATGTTGTTTTAAAGTGTACAAATTGGAAATAATGTAAATATAAGTAATAAGGAATCATTCTTTGAATATTATGAGGTGATAATTTCCGTCGGAGCGTGGTCAAATCTATCATAAAGCCCTTCGGGCTTTATTGGATTTGACCACGCCCCGACCGAGATTATAACCTAGAATGATTCCTTATTCCTTAATTCATTCACCTTTGTGAACGAGCTATAAATTAATAAAAAAAAAGTTCATCCAAAAATTCTCTGGCCTAAAACATCAAACTCGTACTGTTTATGTACTGAACTAGTACATAAAATCGAGTTATATTTTTAAAAACCATTAATCCATTGGGGGAGGGAGAGGGGTTTACATGTAGATATTGCCTCATAAAAATTTGATCAATATGATTCGCTTAAATTCTTGCAACTTTTTGTAAAAGTTTTCTTTACATTATTTCCCTGCTAAAAGTTGGGGTTCAGTTCGTTTCGTTCAAATTTTCTTTTCCTATATTTGAATATAAATAAATGTCGCCTTCCAACATAAAGTGGGGTCGAGCACCGCCTCCCTTGTTGCTACATGCCTTAATAATTGTGAGTTAACAGAAACAAAGTGAGATTATTTTCTACAGAAGTTATCTCTTATCAGAGGGATATTCCACCTTAATATTAGGCAATATGGCCGTCATTGGCCGACGCTTCGCCTACTCATTTCGACATTTCATATTATATAATACAGAAACCGCATGCCGTAAGTTCTTAAAATATTTGGAGTAGTTGCCCTTTGAAATTCTTTGAAATTAGAGTAGTTGCCTTTTAAATATTGACGTCACATTGTTGTGTCTGGAGCAGAACCAAATGGCAGCGTCGACAAAATTTGCTCAAATCTCTGCAGAGGAAAGGGAGAAAACGTTTAAAATTAAATAGCAACAAAACATAGTAAGTAAACATGGTTGAAGCGAAGATTTTTAAAGAGTATTTGAAAGGTGGGATTAATAATTTTGAAGAGTTTAAATGAGTTAAATTGGACGAGAACTTATGTATCTTGTACGTGGCTTTGCGTAGGTCATCGCTATTTGTGAATAAATATGTCATTTGATAGTCATCGGGAAAACAAAACACTTATTAGGTTTGTTACTGACTGACCTCAGAAATATATTGGGTTGATCAATCTCATAGACGGCTCGGCTTCGCCTCGCCATCTATGAGATTGATCAACCCAATATATTTCTGTAGTCAGTCAGTAACAAACCTAATAAGTAATAATATAACAAAAGTTATAGGACTATCGGTGAAGGTGTAACATTTCGTCTTTAATTAAAAAAAGTACTTCGAGTGTGGCATGCGCTTTCTTATTATAAGAATCATATTTTTGGTAAAGGTGACCCCTTAGAACTATTTCACTTGTATTCTTTACATTTCAAGAACAAATTGTTCTTAGGTAAAAGAATTTCGTCTTGACTTTAATAATTCGCTTACTAGTATATCGAACTATGTATAAAGTCAAGACGTACAGTGTAGCAATCTTTTCAGTGTAAAAGAACAATCCCTTAAGTTTATTTATTATTCTTTGACATATATGTCGGAAATACACCCCAAAGTACAAGGAACAATTTATTAATTACACATAGGGATGTCACAATAATCCCAGGTTGTACCGGAATAACACCATGTGTTATTCTCATCACCAAAAGGATTTCTACAGTAGTTGAACTGGTCGTCCAGAAATGTGTAGGTGTGGCGTTGTTGGGAGGTATCCGCCCAATAATTGCAGGGACTCCCTGATTTGGTCACGTTGATTCTTCCAAAGTAATCGACCCCGTTGGCCGTTTTCTTGCAGTTCCTTGAAAAATCATCTTAAAAGAGAAGAAGAGAAAATGAAGATGCAAATCTGAAGATAAAAGTTAAACTTTATCTTTATTATTATTACCAGACAATAGACTAATGAAAACACAGAAAACATATTGATATGCATGCGCGGATCCAAAAAAAAAATTCAAAGGGGGGGGGGGTGTCCGAAAAATATTTATTTTTGCCAAGGCATATTTTCTGTAATTTTACTATGTAAATTTAAGAATTATAAATTTTCCAGGTGGGGGGGGGGGGGGGGGGGGGGGGGGGTCCGGACCCCCGACCCCCCTCTAGATCCGTGCATGATATAAGCAGAAACAGAGATCAAATTTATATTCATGTTTCCTGTAGGTTGGACTGTCATGATTTTCTAGACATTGATCAATATAGATTTTATCGCAAATAGCGGAGAGAGAAAGAGAGAGAGAGAGAGAGAGAGAGAGAGAGAGAGAGAGAGAGAGAGATCAAATTACGTGACTTGGACAAGTTACAAAATTGTTTCGAATGCCATAATTGTTTGCTCTGCCGTGTTCATGAAAATCTATACGATTATTGCTTTTGAATTTTTCATTTCCCAATATCTCTAGTGTCTTCAGGCACTGCCTCATTTGCTTGCGACTTTTTAAATTTAAGTAATGTCTCAGGTGTAATCATCACCGACCAATGGAGGTCAACGCATTTCATTAATTCATTAAATTCTAAATGAACAGTGGACAATCATCATTTAAAAATATTTTGCAACGCGTATATAACGGCATTTTCTTAAAAGAGCTCCTTTCTTAAGCAACACAAAATTGAGGGGGGGGGGGGTTGGAGGGCTGTAATACAAAATTATGGAAAACATGTGAGCATTTGGCTCATTTTCAACAAATTCCCATGGGATCAAATAGTAAAAACTAAAACTCCTAGGAATTCTGGATGTAAATTAAATGTATGATTGCTTAATTTTAAAACATCGATATAGTAGTAAAACTTCATGTAAGAAATTTCATAAACAATCTAGCATAAAGATGATAAGGTTCGGCCTCGTTCTTTCATGTGTTAAATGTTTATTAAACGCCATCATCAATAAAATTGTACACACTCACAACACAGAGGAATACCACACGGCTGCCACCGCGTGTTGGGGTCCACGGTGAAACACCAGGGACCAGTCTCCTCCTTACTATCCTTGGCTATATTTCTACAGAAGTTCTCCTGGTTCCCCAAGCTTTGGTAAATATGTTTATGAGGGCTCTGCTGATCCCATCGTTGGCACTCTAGTCCATATTTTGTAGTGCGGCGCTTTCCGAGGTATTCCCATCCAGCATTTGAGTGAATACATTCTGAATAAATACACAATTATAATAATACCTCGCGTTGTCATTATTCTTTTGTAAAGATGTAAACGTATCATTGGGATGTTGGTGTTAATGTAGCATTCTTAATCATTTTTATGTTTCAAAAATACATAAAGGAAAGAGAACGAGTGTTTTTCTAATGCAAATATATGGCAGTTATGTTGTGTTAAATAAATTACTGGAAACATGTAAGAGGGAGATACATGTGGATATTTGATGTTATTTTGTTTACTGAACATTTCATGAATATGAATTGGTTTAGACAATTTTTTTTGTAAAGAATTCAGAGCAATCCGAAAGACTCGATTAAAACAAAATTACTTAATGCAGGACTTTCAACCATTAATTGAATTTTTACAGCAACACTGAATTTAGTTGTATGTTATTACCTTTTGTGATAAACTGCGAAAATCCCAATGTCACACGAAATGACGAGTTATATATGATTGATGATAAGATACATCTTTCTTGTGTTGGGTTATGGAAAAACGAAAAGCACTGCTCGTTGGACAAGCACGATACGCCACATGTTTCTAAACTTACGCCACTCATGCGGTCTTGTAGAATTCCCTCTGTTGGTTCCCTGTCGTCTGCTTCAAGAACTCGTACATAGGTTGATGATCGAAAATTATTCTTCTGTGTCCGTACAGAAAATTCACATAAAATGATAATTTGAACAACGAAACAATAAAAAAGTATGAAATTGAAACATGGCAACATACTGTTCTTGAAATAGTAAGCTATTCGTTGTGGTATTCCGCACCGTCCTGCTACTTTATGTTTAACACTTATGGATCTTTCCGATAAAATACTTGATACCACAGAGGTTGATTGTGATCGCACCGGATGAAATTGCACACTAGTGCGCAGACACTACTGCGCATATCACACCAAATGGCATTTTAATTTATAGTTTAAAAAAAAATAAGCATGAAATCAAAATTAAGCTCATTATACCCTAACAAAACTTATAAGTGTTCACTCTGATAAATAACTAGTTTGAAAGTCATTAAATAAAAAGATATTAAATTTTCAACAGTTTGTAACCGATTTGTCTCAGCAAAGATAAAAAGCAATACTAATTAAAACTAGATGCTGTCATTAGACAGTAATACCCGCACCAAGTGTTTGCCCCTAAATAACACTGTTTTGTACCAGTTTTAGTAAAAACGAAGGCCACGTGCACATAATACACAATCAATGGAACCCACGGGGTTTCTATCCGTTACACTGCAGTGTAACGGATAGGAAACCTGTGGGTTCCGACGATGATAATACACATTCGCTGCCCTTTATGTACAATTTGTGGTTGAACTGTTTGCATGTGAATTTTCAGTTAATCAATAATCTGTTCATTTCATTTCATAGAAAGTATGGTCTATATTATTATTACAAACAAAATTAAATTATGCCCCTTCCCTCGGCGGTTGCCGGCTTAATTTAGATTTGCTTCTAGGTGCCAACATCATCGCGTGCACAGATTAAGAGAAGTTATTGGAGTGGGGGGTGGGGGGGGGGGTCCAGACCCTCCCACCCTTGAAAAAAATAATTTATATTAATACATGTAGTAAAATTACCAAACAATACATCTCGGACCCCAATCCCCCCCCCCCCCCCAAACCCATTACCAACCTCCCCCCCCCCCCCCACACACACATTCCTCATGGATAAATAAACATCAGAATATTTTGATAACAACGAAAGCCTGTACCTGTAGTAAATTGCATTATAATCAAAATTCTTTCACATTGACTTTTTATAATTTTAAATTTTTACAATACAGGTATTTAGCAAAAAAAGATAAATTTTTAAAATTATGGAATCTGAAGTAAAAAATAGAAAAGCCCCAGCAGCATTTGAACTCTCTACAGACATGTAGTTAACGCTCTAACCCATTGCACTTCACTGTTAGGTAACATTATTTTGGGGGGAAATATTATATTATTTTAAAAGTTTATTGTTTATTTCTGCAAAAGGGAGTTCATTACAATATGCAGGTGTCCTGTACCACCTTAAAGCTGAAATATGTGCTTTACATATTTTTACCTAATAAAACAGTACAGGGGGTTTAAAAGAACAAAGTCATGAAAATACATGCATGTTACAAGAAAATGATCTTTGTCCGAAGTTACGTACACAACACAGGTCTACAGGTCGCATTACCGGGTACTAGTTTTACCCAGCTCTTCGGTTAGATGGGTTTCACGTGGTGTACATAACGGTATGTGTTTTCCATGTGCAGAATAGGATTAATTAACATGCATAAACGTTTCTTTTGTGATGATCAGCTAATTAATGGATTCATATTGTGCTCTAATTGGATTATCATTATGATGTTGACCAATATAGGTAAGCATAATACATGTAGTACTCGCACAATATTATGAGACACCGGTATACATAAGTATTACTTTCACTTTCTAAATAAGCGATCTCCCTTTGCCAGCATACTGAATCATCATCTTTTTTAAAATATCTATATAAATAAGCTCATCATTGTTACCTATCCTATCGCATTTGTACAGTTTCTGTCATTTTAATTGCAAAAGTTATTTTTTCATTTGTCAGACTCAAATATTAAGTTGACCCCATATTGACCTTGTGACAGTTTGTATTAAATTTGTGTATTACATTAAAATAAGTGTAGAGACTTATCATGTCTATATGAGTTTTATTTAATAGGGAGGAAAGGGTGTTTTTCTTAATGTATTATGATGCATCAAATAAAATGTAGGCCATGACCCTATGGGATTGTTCTGACCCAATGAAACAGGAAAATACCATTAATCTTGAAAACTGTTGAGATCCCCACCACTAAACCAACTATATTCTTGTTTCTAAAATCATTATGATGCATCAAATGGGGTAAGTACATGACCCCCAGGAGTTGTCTTTAAACCACCCCCTACCCCTCTGAAATAGGAAATGATGATATACTTTGTTAATTTTTAACTTTTGAGATCCCCCATC
>WFKH01011926.1:45749795-45765959 GCA_016163765.1 Magallana hongkongensis
ATTTGCATGCCGTTTACCGTAATCTATCTAAAATTATCAGCAAATCTAAGTACCAACAGTAAGTCTCAGTAAATATTTAATAATTATCAGAACACGCAGCAAAAATGTCGGTAAATATTAGTGCATTGTACCAACAGCAATTAATTAAATTATCAGTAAATATCAGCCATTCTGAACTCCTTCACTCATTATCAGGACATATTAATAAGAAATGGCACATTTATGAAAATTTTGCATCTGAACTCTCTTTGCTGCTATTTCATTGCATATTGTAATGCTGTTTGTATACACGGCATTACTTGTCAAGTATTAAATACAAATGTAGCTTTAGTTTGTTGATTTTTAAACTTGTAATTTGTGAAAAAATTGAAGTCTGCAGGTTCACCTATAGTAAGTTCAACTTCTGCTTTTTTCCCAGATAGTAATGAGATGACTATAGAGACTCCTGTTGGTAAGTTTAAGGTTACTGATAATTTGTGATGTGTAAACAGTGAAAATGATGTGATATTTGTTTGAAACACTAGAATGAATTTTAAAAAGTTTATGCTCTATTTAGGAAAGAGAGTACCGTGGACAGAAAAAGAAAAAGAAACTGTCATTAAACACTTTCAAAAATACCTCCTCCTGAAGAAACTGCCTGGGAAACGAGATATCCAAAACTGTATAGACATGGAAATAGTTTTAAGTAGAAGAGCTTGCCGAAATGTTAAAGACTTCATTAGAAACACAATTACAACAACAGAAAGGAAAAAACCTGTCTCTGCTTATCAATCTTTGAAGCTTTATGACTGACTTGTGCTATCAATTTTTTTTTTGTTTTTCTCATATGCAATTACAGCTCTAGACTATTAAATTTAGTATGTACGATATTAGGAGAATTTGACATTTCAACAAGTTAATGAATGTCTGTACTTGATATAGCTGATGCTATTCTTAGTTACTTCTCCGTCTGCTCACAACTTTATTGGCTCAAATTAAAGATACACTTTAAAGCATTGATACTGAGACCTAATACACATTTTCAGTGAATTTTGTTTCACAAACACATTTTGTTTAACTATCACAAATGTCAGATATGCATGCTAAGTACATGTATTAAACTTGTTTATTACATTTGGTTATGTTTTGACTTAAATCCTACGGAACGGAGCATGTCGGCTTTAAGTACTGCATTTCTTGTCTCTATATAGACCATTTATGAAAAAGGTAGATGCACTGAAGGATCATCGTGCCTTTTTTTGTAGAGTGAGCAGGTTTACATGGATTTTTTTGTTGGACAATTATTCGCATATCATGTTAATATGTACATGTATCTAGATATGAAATGAAAGGTAAAAAGTGCAGACCAGAAGCAACGAAACTTGGAGACCATGCCAGGTTAGGATATGTTATTTGAGACTAACAATGTGTAATATAGTTGTAATACATAGGGACAGTATATGTGTATGTGTCTTCTGATGAGAGAGAGAAAGGGAGAGACTGCAATCATTTAAAATCCGGGTTGAATGATGAGCTGTGTAATATTGAAAACACTATGTTTGTTCTTGAAATTGGGAGAGTGATAATAGCATAATTTACAATGTTTGTCGTACTTAAATTCAAAGAAATTTGTCTAGCTTGTCTGTCTGCCTGCAACTTTAATCCTCGACCATGACAAAGATGAGATTTTATATTTTGGTAAATGATAGAGGTGGAGTGTCAAATTATTTGTTCGCAGATGTTCTCTGTCGGTAGCATTGCGTTTCTATTTGTATTGAATCAGGCAAAATAAATGCATGTTATTAATTTTCATAATAAAATGTACTGATACTTATTTTCAGTGTTTTTGGTTCTTCTTTAGTTTCGCTGCATTATATGTGAAGAAAAAAAATAAGGACCTGAAGTATTTTTTCTCTTGATGTACATTCTGTGTTTCTAATAATAAGGCTATAACTCTTGTTTTATGGTAGGTAGGCTAAATGTATTTTTCTCCTAATAGTTCAAGACCTTTCTGCAATATCTTGAAACGCTGAAATTCTTTAACTCGCCATGGGATTTAAAAGGGCATGGTCACGATTTTGGTTAAAAAATATTTTTCCGATTTTAATGTTTACAATGCGTAAGTGTTAAGTACTTTTTATAGGCAACCAAAATTTGAGTGTCATTCGTTGAGTTGTAAGCGATTACAGAGCTAACAATTCTTTGCAATGTAAACAATGCTTTTTTTGTTACATTTTGAATGAAGGGAAAATTCCAGTTTTAGACCTAAAATGAACGTGTTAAACGTTAGGAACTGTTTATTTATGCTTAAAATGAATAAAAAAATAGACAAATCAGCTTGAAAAAGATTTTTACTAGTATATTTTAACTATTTATAGAAAAACAGGACACGAGCCTTGTATTCTGAACCAGCTTGCTTATAACTCTACGACTGACCCTCAGATTTCATTTGTTCTCTAGAAATGCATTTCTAAAGCATTGTAAATATTAAAAACAGAAAAACAAAATTTGACCAAAATCGTGACAATGCCCCTTTAAGATGAAAGATATTGGGTTTGTTTTGCATGAGGTTTTGGTTTTTATTTCAATTACCGTTTTAATGAACAACCTCCATGAATATATTTGTAACTGTTCAACAAGTGTAAACGTAAATTTTGCAGCAATTGTGGGACATTTGATAATGGTACATGAATATAATTTAAATTTATATTGAATATATAGATAGTACGCACTTACATGATATATTGAAAAATAGATATGAAATTTTTATGCATATTTCTTTAATTGCATGAAAAGGTCATGTATATATATTGGATAATTTAAGAATGTCAGAAAGTTTTCAAATGGACAAGGAATTTCAAATCGATGTACGCATCAATGTAAAAAGTTTCTTTTTCCCCATGTGTATGACATAAACGGTTATGTCGATTTCAAAGGAACATGTACAGACTGCTAAAAGCAAACAAATTATTTTAAAAAGTATGATTTAGTGATGAGGCAATAGGTTGTGTGAAAATATGTACGGATAAGTTTGTTCCTCCTTTTTATCTGGACTAGGCGTTTACCTAGATACTATAGAAACATTTGATTACAACTCTGACGGTTTTGAAGAGCCAGCATAAGATTTATTCAATTAAAAATTTTAACTGTTCTGGGATTCGAACCCAATCAAAAAAGTCAGACCCGTTTACAACCTACTCTCTACTAATCTAGACAAGATTTATAACGGGGAAATTTAACACACCGTTCTTAGATTTCAGTTATTATGATTTTTTCCAAAAGTTAGATTTTTCAAAAATATGCATCTTTGGAACAAAAATCGGAATGGCAGTTTTCAGGAAAATGTCTGACTCTAAAAATTAAGATTAAATTAATTTTGTTTCAAGGAGTCACACCAATCGTCAGAGGATATCCCTTTTTATATAGCGTGAAATCAGCCACATTTGACCTCTGTTATATACGTTTCGTATTCGTATTCAAACTAGAAATATTAATTCGGCGGGTATCTTCCCAAGAAGTTGTACGCCCAAGAATGGTTTTATACATTAGCGAAACGAAAATACTTTAAAGGCTTCAAATTTTTTTTATAATTTTGGATTTAAAATGCAATCTAATACAAAATATAATGAAACGTTCCATTTTACATTCTGCTACAGTGTAAAATCAATGTTTAGATATATATTTAATATTACCTTATGAGCAAAGGTATCTTCACGTGGCGACTCAACTAATATGAATCAAAATCCTTCAGAGTGTATGTACACTAACATTTTTGTTTATTTGGAGGAAAATCAAGAGAACAAAATTTGATCAGTTCCATAAGTTTTCTTTTTAGTTTTACTTTTGGGGTCGTATTGTTATAAACAAGTCGATTTATTTACTTTTAAAAGTCGCAAACGTTTATTTTTAAAAATAAACGAACTAGCGTAATTAATGATTTAATTTTATCTTCTGATAATTTCAGTGTTTACACTTACTTTGTTTTGCAATATTGAAAGGGGCACCTTCCTCCTTTATCGGAGTTACGACTTGCAAATAAGTCCTTTTGCGTATGGAAGGAAATTACCGCTTATTCTTCAGTACATTTACATTTGCATGTCACTTTATTGCTTTCATATTCATGCTTATCCAATTTCACTTTGATTCTCTTTTATTCTTTATGGTTTGCTTAATTCTATGTTGCAATATTCTCTTCTTATTCGTGTAAATTCTTACTTCTATCTCTGTTACAAACGTGAATTCAATCACGCAAACCATAAAGCACTTTCAATAAAGACGAATACAAGTTCTATGAATTTAATGCTGCATTATGACGCCAGGCGGCAGTGTGTGCGCTACAATTGCTGCTCCCCTATACGAAAAAAACCCCAGCTAGGTTAATAAAAATGCGGAATGTTTAGCACCAGGACATTTCGCTCCAATAATTATATGTTCAGATCAAGATTTTTTTTTTCGAGAGGGGGAGGTGGGGGGGGGTACTGAGGAATAATTTATAAACTAAAAACTACGTTGTACAAAATAAATAATACAGATGATTGTATACATATCTTCTTTCACTGATATTACCAATATAGAGAATTAAAAAAAAATCACATCTTGTTTAGCTTTAAGGTTTCCTTGCAACATTTACAATACTTTTTGGTAAAAATTTGGTAAAACCCTGGAGCCCCCAGACCCCCGACCGTTTTATGCGTACATTCATTTCCATTCTGGCTACGCGCCTGAAGGGTGGTGGGGTGACTGGACCCCCCCCCCCCAACTTCTAAGTCCGCGCATCAGTTATATATGAGACGCTATATTCTCACAGTTCTCATAATTAGCACCCGTATCATAATAATCATCACCGCAAGCTTGATATGGAATTCGGTTAATTCACTTCTTCAGTCAATCAAGAACAGTTCACTGGTAGTCATGTATGAGGTTTATGTCTGTAAATTATAGTAGCTTAAACACCTTCAAAACTGAACAGGGACACTCAATTAAATGATTGATAAATAAACAAAGCTACAATAAGCCTGGCTGTGAGTGATCCAGATCCCATACTGTATTTTAATCTCTTTAGCCTGGTTTATTTTTGTTTACTTTGTAATGTGTAACTCAATATGTAACGTCACTGATACTTTAGATTTTTACCGAGTATATTTAATTCTGCGATTCCGCCGTTTTTTTCCAAATGGCAGGAATATAAAATCGCGTGCACCAAACTTTGTTTTCATTTCACAAGTTCACAACTTTTAGAAAAATCAGTGAGATTTATAAAGCTGCAAGGTATGCTTATCGAAATTTTACGCGGATATTAATTCCTCGCGTTTAATCAGGAATATACAGTACTGTGGCCTAATGAGAGTCAGATAGTGGGTTTATACATGTGATAATTTTCATACGTACTAGTGTATAGGACAAGCTACTTCTAAGCATTACGTACCCCGGACCCTTTTATTTTTTTTAAAAACATCTTTAAATTTAATTTACTTTTTTTTTCTATTTCATCCACGGGTACTTCTGGACAGAAAGGTGCACCACCCCACCTCCACGTCTTTTCGTCTTAAGCATGATTATGAAAACAATAAAGTGATATACAAGTATAAATGTACTGAAGAATAAGGAAGTAAGCATAATAAGAATAAAAGCAAGATACATAGACTTTTGGCGGTAACTCCCTTCCATATTTGCGACCAAGATGAACATTTCATATTTTATTTTATAGATTATTGATGTATAATTATATTGATGTATATATTATTGCTATATAATGTGCAAGATATCCAGTTTTTTCTTCTTTTTTCCTCTTTAAACTGGATATAACACCCTTTTTTCTGGTGATTTTTTTTATTGCAGAATCGAACAAAATATTGAAAGGAGGACGTTAACTAAAATCGGAATTTTATTAATTTTAAAACGCAGTTTAATTATGTCCCCGTTTGGACGAGACGATAAAACTAAAATGTGTGAATATTAATGAGTGTGAAGAACTGTCCCCGTTTGCGTTGCAAAAAGTGCGAGGCTTAAAAGTAGGAAAATCAATACATTCTGCTTAAATTGTTGATAGGAAACCGTTTAGAAAGACGTTTTTTGGCTCTGCTGTAAAATAACATGAAAATTAAAGAAGTCCCCAATTAGTTAACTTCCAACACCTGTCCCCGTTTGACACCGTACACATGAATGTGTGTGTGTGTGTGTGTGTGTGTGTGTGTGTGTGTGTGTGGTGACTCTTAGTTTTAAAGCTGATCGCTTCGATATTGGCATAATCCATTTCTTGGCAATAGTAAGATCAGTGATGTACATGATAATCATTTATTGTGTGTTTATATATGGATTAATCAATTAAACTTAAACAGTCGGTCACTTGTCATAAATACATTTACATAATTATGATTATTCTGTAAACATTAAAAAAACATTGAATTTTCAATATCTAAGAGAAATCTATAAAAATTCAATGCAAATCTAAGAAAATGAGAAATATAAAAATTTTAAAATCTGAGGCCAAAAATTTTTGAAGAGGCCAACTTGGGGCCAGGCCAAAATTTGGAGCCAAGCCAAATTTGAGGCCAAAAGTGAAGCCAGGCCAATTTTGAGGCCAGGCCAGGCCAGGCCCCATTTTATAGAGTATGCCTTCAAATATTACCGACATTGCTGGTTAGACAGGATTAGTCACCCCTCACTGCACGTGGCTTGGGTGTCTTTGCACTTTGCACCTCTCAAGTGCAATCCCTTTTTTAAAAAAAAACCCTCTATTTAAAAGGAAGAATGTGCTTAATAAATCTAGAAAGTTTTTCATAGCTTTGTGGTATTTATATTCAAAAACGTTATTTTAAACGAAGTGTCTCAAGAATGCCTTTTTAGATTAAGTCAAAACCGGAAGTATAGGAAGAAAACAGAAAGGAAAGCATTTCAACTCATTTCAGATATCCGGACGCCTCACCTCTCCGGACGATTGGACTTGGGAACGAAAGAGTCCGGATAACTGAGGCTCCACTGTATTCTCAAGTATTGATTGATTTGTTTGTGGTGCTCAAAATATAACACATACTTCGGTTCCATTAAAAATCATCAATGGGGGCTGATATTTAAAAAAAAGAAAACTATTGATTAAGTATGTAAATGAATTGCATGCGACTTGTAAAATGATTAACATGTTGGTTAGAAATATTAATTTCATTATTAGTATTATCATCATCACTATCATTTTCTTAAAAGAACAATACTGAAAACCTGTTTTTTGTATTTTTTAAAAGTTGGGTTTTTTAAAGTAATTAATTAAAACATCACATTTCAATCTAAAATATTGCTTCAACTTTTTTGGATATCCTTTAACGAGGTTATTTTTCCGCTTTCTACAAAACATTTAAGAATAACAATAGTCGGTTCTTTATGGGGCTAATGATGACTATTCGGCTTTATCAAAATTAACCAGTTTGCGCTATTAGTCTTTACATAACAACATCAACAATACTTTTTTTTTTATTTTTTCAAGTAGTTCGACAGAATAAAACAAAACAAACTTTACGTTATTGGTTTTGTTAGGTTTTTGGATTTCATTTTTTTTTTTTGCTCTTGACAACGATCTCGAGAAAAAGCAAGTAAAACCGGGATTTATATCAGTGTGCATTGTACTCAATTTCAGGTGGAAATGAGTTATGATAACAAACCCGAAAGGTCAAAAATACAAAACACCTTAAATGTAAAATTACTGAGTACCTCCAATTTTATATATTCTAGTGACATTAATTTGAGACACGACGTTTGGGCCTATATGATCAAAGGTATATCTTGAAAAAGTATCCTAAATTTAGTTTGAAATAAGATTATGTGAATATTAGTATCACTTTATCATGGTTCTAAATCAAGTTTATTGATACATTCAAAATATAATTTATATTGGGGTTTTTTTTATTAGTATATACCTAACATTTTTTTTCTTTTCTTGATGCTATTAATTTACAGAGTGTAATTCGATTTTCAACAATGTGGTTCATCGAAGCCATAACGCCCCTTTATAAAACTGGTGACGTAGTACACACTATATTATGTTTGTCTGTTTTTGCTTTTTTGTTTAAAAAGAATTAAAAGTTGTACAATTGATTCAAAATAGTTTTGTTGATATTTTCATTGCTGAATGGGAGGATATATAATGAATATCTTCCGATGATTTGAGCCTAGCAAGTTTACGTGATCCGACTAATTTGATCAAGTTACTGCTATGATAAAGTTTATGTATTTGAGAACTGTTTTTGAGGTTATTAGTACATTATGGACTAGTATTTGCAAATCACATTGTACGTAGTGCAGCCATAGCCATGTAATCAAAAGATGCATTTTTAATAACGTCATTATCGGACATTTTATGAACAATATCAGTTACATTTCAATAAAATATAAAGATAAGGAAATAAAGAATACCTTTTGTTTCTTTTTATTGAAAATTTTGATTTTTGGTAATGTGGAGGGGAATTAATGACTAAAATGCATTAAGAGTATTTTCTTATTGCTTTGCAGAATTTATCTTCGGTCACATTCAATTAACGTTTCTCAAATTTGAAGAAATTTATAGTCATCTTAAAAATTCATGTTGTGCAGAATATTATAACTAGTAATATTTACATTTTCCTGTGCCTTGCCTGTGATAACACTACGTATCGATTTTGTACAATATAACCCATAACTTCAAATGACGCCAAATTGAGGCACCAGCGGGGTTTGCTTATTTAAATTGAAATATTTAACCGTACGATGGCTTAAAATTATGTAAATATAAGTAAGAAGGAATCATTCTTTGAATATTATGAGGTTATAATTTCGGTCGGGGCGTGATCAAATCTATCATGAAGCCCTTCGGGCTTTGTTGGATTTGAGTGGCATACTGTAGCGAAATATGATCAATACTTATTATCTTTATTGCAGTTTAAAAGTGACACGGTGACAATTTGAGATGAGTTTCGAAAATCATATTGTTTTTCAATTTTATATGCAGGATGTTTTACTCTGGTATTAATAATGCACGGCCGGAAATTAATTGCTAAATACCCAAGAGATAGTGATGTGTACGGCTTGGTATTTGTTTCATAGATTTTGTCCTGGTCTTGTTTACATACTTCATCAATATATTGCTAAAAGCATTATCTGAGTCGTATCGCCTTCATTTGCTACCTTATTACCAAAGTTATTGAAAATGTTCTCTTGTTTGTTGTTCAAAATAATGGTTTAGATATGGATTTTACAACATATTTTAGCCGTATTTCAAAAATATATTATCGATTAATTTGTAGTTCCTTTTGGGAAACTTAGGTGATAACATAGTACATGTAACAAGGGCGTTAATTTTTTGGGCGGACATAACCTAAATATATTTGGTTTTCCCATTGTTTAACATTGTTGAAAACCTCCTTATTAATAGTCATTTGCAGTTGACCAATTTGAAATCAAAATAGATACAAAACCTGTAAACTATTAACTAAAAAACACTTTAAGAGTTATACGTTTAAACTCAAAGTGAGTTGGACAATTGGTTGTCCCCTCCGAAGTACAGTGATAGTCATATTTAATCGTTTAAAATATAATTGTGCTGTTAGCTTATTAAACGCAAAGATCATAATTCGTGGCTATACATATTTTACCAAGTGCAGTTAGGTTCTCGTGATATAAAAATTGTGATGTAAACTGGAAATGCACTTTTAGTATCTTTCTAGAATGTGCGTTGACATGGTAAAACCTATTTCAGAAACAAGTTGCTGATCTTTAAAAAAGGACTGCAATATCAGGACCGTGTGCATGTGTTTCTAAAGGAAATGTGAACGCCTTAAGGTTATTTGAGATTTTACCGACTCTAAACGCCTGCTTTTATATTATGGCATGTAAAGAGGAGACATATAATTGCAAAAGTGTTATGATTAATAATAGAAGTAAGCCTGGATATTGCCTTTAACCTCTTATTTTGTAGGTTTTATCACGTATAGCTCTGCCCTTTTACATCAGAATGTAAAGGGTTCATACTTCTAACATTATTATGAATTTTATTAGTGAAGATTACATGTAAAGTATTAGGCATCCGGCAAATTTCACTATTTGCGCACACATTAAGCATTGCACTAATTTATTAACTATGCAGTGACAGCTTCGTGTAAATTTTTAATTTCATATTTTGATACATTTTTTCTTGAGATTTAAAGTTTGATAGAGTCACATAAATATTCAATCTGCTTTCAAATTCAGAAATTGCGATTTTTCTTACATTATACCAGTATGTTGTGATGAACCCCTAAACGAACCAGATTGTAAATTCTCATAAAACTTTGCAAGAACGCTACAGTTGATGTATATAACACATTGTTCAAAATAAGAAATAATTTTTATATTGCAGTTTTCACCCCAATAAATCCACATTGGTATTTTTACATTTCATCTAAAATGCTAACTCAGTAGTTGTTTAAATGCTTCTTTGATATTTTTGTTATTCTTTTTCGATTTGTTTGACCTTCGATATTATATAGATTACACGTATATTATTTACTTACTGAATATGTTTTCTTGGAAGTATGACACTAAATTATTTTCTTTCAACAAAAATAGAATAAACTATTAGGTATTAAGTTAACTTTTATAATTATATTCATTATGTTTAGAAACAGCTGACAATAATTCGAAGACACTTACACATGTTGATATATATGGCTGTCATGTATTTGTGTCCATATTACGAACGTTTTGGAAGGCAGAATCAATTAAGACATTATTGGAAATACAGGACATTGTTAAGTTTATAATAAGGGACGAAAATCTTGATTATTGAATTGAGGAGCATCTCCAAAGGTTTACTCTGTGTTCGACTAATAATTAATAGACTTGGGTGTCCAGGGATATAAATAATCTAATATTTCTTTAATAATAAAAACATAGAGAAGCTTTTGACCTATTACCAATGATTTTTTTATCATAGTATGTTTAAACACGTACAACATGCAATTGACATATATTGAATAGCTTATTGGCCAACATAGCGATGTCTATCAGAGAATTACAATGCAACACATTCACACGTGCTGTTTTAGTAGTCACACTAGGATGTTTAATCTTGTTCATTTCGAATACAGGTAATTTAGATTTGAAAATATATATAAACATGAAAATTTGCTCTAACTGACGGCAGGAGCAAAAATATATAAGCCGTATTAGTATACATGTATGAAATGTTGGTGTTACCAATCCGAGTTTCCTCGCCTGATCAAGTGATTTTAATAAGCAGCACCGTTGCTATAGTGCATAAGATATTCAAACAGAAAGACGAATACGCCCTTTTGTATATACATGTACTCATATGAACATATTCTATATTCTTAATATCTTCAGGTTATGGTAAATATATATTATATTCATTCTTTATTCGTTGCAAGTTAAATCATTAAATTTTATCAAATGTTTTTTAGTACCAAAAAGCCTATATAAATCAATTATGACGCATCTAGTTATAGCAGTGACAATGGTGTTTCAACAAGCATTAAAAGGTAAGAGGCACACATCTCGGACTGAGAGAGGAGACTTTATTCGCATGGAAAGCAGAAAAGGGGCCTTTGTGAAATATGATTGACTAAACAAGCCATTTGTTACCCCACACCTCCAAAGAAATGATGAGAATATGTATGACACCATTACTTATTGACACGGAAAAAAATCGATATGGGAAGTTACCTTCTCTACCTATCTGGAGCTTAAAAATTTTAAATGTACAACTTGAATAAGTTTTAAACGCAAATTTAAGTTATCGTAAATATTGTTTTTAACTTATGTCCTTCGGTAGAAACTTTTGTTCAATTTATTTTAAACATTCTTTTGTTTTTTGATAGATCTACACACAATATTTGCGACTCTAAAAGTTGTTTCGGGTGCATTTGTTATGCATTTCTTTAGTTTGTATGTATACAACTTTAAAAGATCATTGTAGCTAGTGCGACGACTTATTAACAGAGGTATATAGTAATGTTGTTGGAATTAAGCAGACATAAGAATAAAACAGTAAAATAAGTCATTTTAATGATTCATGATTTGTTTTATTGTTTAATTATATATTATATTTCATTCGGCAGGCATGCAATTTTTGCCGATCTAATTACTATCAGTATTCAATGTATTTATAATAAACAACAAATACACATTTTATCAATATAACACTTCATATTTGAACCCCCTGAATCAGCAAAACTGAAATTATATAATTAAGGCAAAGTGCGCAAGTATGTCTATATGATCTTTCCTGTGTAAAAGAGGGAAAACAAGACAGCTACCAGTCGACTTCTAAAGACCCCCCTCTTATACTAACTACAAATAGTGTGAATTCTAAATTGTGAAAACCGTGATCCCCGGACCAATACTTCAAAGTTTAACATAGGAACATTTAGGGAAAATGTTTAAAAATCTTCTTCTCAAGAACTACAATGCAATAATTTGTGAAATTAGTATACAAGCATCCTGAAATAGTGAATAGTGATTCTGTATAACCATCCTCATATCTTCATATCTTCATATTAAGGTCACAGTGGCCTTCTTTCACTTTTTATAATTATGTATAGTTCGTTTTATAATTTTGTAATCTTTAATACGTTGAGACCTAGGATAATAAGATTGGCCAATTGATGCATCTTTGATCTTAAGCTATCTTATATATCTTAGATATGATGTCCAAAAACGTAGGCTTCTTTTTAAATGTTGTTTAATATATTGTCAAATCTTGGAATATAAGAGAGTTTTTAATACTTTTAAAAAGTTTCATATTTAAACATTTCGAAGTAGAATGATACAAGAACTATTGTTCAGGTGAGCAATGTGGCCCATGGGCTTCTTGTTTTTTTGTTTTTGTTTTTTTTAACAGAGAGCTACTTGTATTTATGATTTTCAATGGCAACGTTAATACTCAAAGAAATTGAGTCATTTCCCAACAAAACTGCCATCCAGCTCATTGATCTATTAAATTGTACCAATTGTGTGTTTGTTTAAGACTAGTTCAGTGTTTGGTAGAGGGAATAAACTGATACGTATTAAAATTTAAGATTTATTTTTTAGATTTCCACGTGATCCCTATATACAAGAGATATTTCTGAATATGAATAACATCTTATCATTTCATATTTCATCAAGCGACCTAGAAACATTAACGAGCTTTTAAACGTGGCTTGGAGACAAATCAATAAGCCGGTCATACAATCATCATGCAGATCAGATATACTGTCAATAGCCAAATATTCTCTCAAAATAAAAACATTTCTTTAACTCATGTCATGGGAACTAACTAAGCATGTGCGCCAATCCATCTAGCTGAAGTGACAAGTTTGTGCTGCTGATTTGTATAATGTTGCATAACATTAACTATTTAAATTGGCTTTGTATTTTAAATCTGTAAATGATGAAAATTTAATTTCAATGTTCACGGTCAACACAGAACAAACCAATGCTACTTGAGTTAATGCTGCTTATTTTATGCTTTCTGTTGCTGCTTTTGTTAAGATTTTAAATAATCATAAACATTCATAACCTTTAAAGTAAATTGTTATTTGTGGTATACCCCAAAGAGCAGATCATTTATACACTTGCTCCTGTTGCTTATATTGTTGTGCTTATATATGGTCTGACCTGCTTGGCAACTCATCGCTACTTTTGTAAAGCCACGACCAAACCACCAATTAATTAAGATAAAATATACAACACTTCCTGTTCTTTAAAAGATGACTGCACTTAAGGACATTTAAAAATTGCGACAAAATAAAGAAAATGGGTGGATAAGCGTGTAAAATGCATATACATGTATAAGGACGGATAAGTTAGTGAAAAATTAAAATATCAACAAATCTGATAATATTTTTAAAAAGCATTCAAAACAATGTATATTTAATATTACATCGATTTGTAGCCCTTAAATATGTTCATTACTTGAGATATGTTGATTTTTACTGGCGTATTACATACGTATCAAAACCTCCAAATAGTGTTTTATTTTAGAACTTCTTTTATAGAGTGGGTCTATGCTCCATATTTTTGTCATAGACTAAATAAAGTCTAATGGAAAACAAACAGATTTCAATCAACAATCAAAGTACTGGAAGTACTGTAAAGCGGATAGCAAGCTTGTTTTAATGTTGGGAATTAATGCGTTAAGTTTTCATTTTGGGGCACTAAAGAGTTCCAATACAAGTTTCACCATTAAAGATTAAGCTTGAAGTTTGTATCGTGAAGTTGTGGTAAACATGGTAGGATGCATATCGGCTTTCTACTGTTATACCCCAACATTCTTGAACGTATCTTGTATTTGATTTATATTGTTAATTGTAATGTAAATGTTCTCAAAATTTATCTGATGAATTCAGCACAATTTGTTATATTCGCTCAAGTAAACGCTGAATAAAAACACCAAAACGAATGAAAAAATCAAAAAAAATTATTTTAAAAACGTTACATATTATTCCAATGTTTACCGAGTCTCAGAGTTCAGATACAACAACAACTTGATAACGTGCGGGAATTCCAGCACGGACAGTCCGAAGTAATAATGTTCACAAAATCGAAACCAAAGTGCAGAAATCCAACACAGTTAGACCGATATCACACACTCCACTACTGTGCGGGGTTCCAGCAGTAACTCATGGGGCGAAAAAATTCCACGAATAGGAACGAAAAACTACTTATTGTGCATTGTAGCCCTACTATTGTGGTGCTATTTTTCACTTTCAGATAACTAGGTCAATGACCTACTTTTTATGCTAGTGACCTCTTAATGTTTATTGAAAATTGTCCACCAATACCAAGGTTTTCTTTATTTTAAAATTATTAGAAATAATAAAACAGTTTGGTGGTTGGATATGATAAAATACGAATAGCTTTACTAATTTCATACTTCAATGAATCGTTTAAAGAACATAATTTGAATTTAATTAAGTCCGAATATCCTCTATCAATTTTCAAAATTCTACCAATTTTTTTATCGAGTATTTCCAAAAACTGACTAATAGGAGCTCCAAACCATTGATTGCCTAAAACTATTTTTATTGCCTGTATTATGTTGACATTAATATTATATAAGGTCTATGATCAAATTTTCGAGATATTCTATCTGGAATTAATTTTATGTATTTTTGAGTCGATTTTTCCATTCGCGTGCCAGCCAGTGATATAAAATTATACACGAGATAATGAAACCATAAAATATGTAAACTGATACGGAAAAACACGTAGAAACTTAAGTTTTGCAATTATATTACTACAATAATTTTTTAAGAAAATGAAAAAGAATAGTCCGCATTTCTTCTGTTTCAATATAAATCTACCTTTGTCGTTGCACATCTTCCTCAAATAAACAAAACACGGATATCAATATTAGTATTTGTTTATAACATTGTTATTTTGTGTTTTTAAAATAATTTTTGACTTCAGGTATTGAACTTTGTAGAAATAGTTTTTGAAATCTCAAACCCTGAGTAAACGTAATCCGCTAATAAGATAAGTTCAAACATATACGCGTATTGTCCAGCAACTATTTAATTTGCCGGGAGATTAAGTTGAGAAGAAATCTGATTCATAGACTAGGGTCGGTAGGGTTAACATTTTTGCCTCATGAAAGCGTCTTGATTTTTTATACAAACTATTACGCACGTTTATCTTACTTCTTATATTATCATAGCAGCTTGTTACATTTTAATCTAAAATCAAGTTAAGTTTAGAAATACCTTTAATGCAACACAAGCTCAGAAAAAATAATATTTTCGTGTAAGACAAGTCAATATCCCCACTTTCTTGGCATAATGCGTTTTATCTATAAATTTATCTTTATAAAATGATTAAAATAATAACAACTTAAAAAAATAAATTTTCTAATGTCTTCTTCTTGTAATGATTTGCATATATGATTTATAAAAATAAATGTTTAAACTCAGTTTTGACGTTTGAAAATGACGTCAATCGGCTTCAATGATTAGCGCGATCTTCGTAAAGCATTCAGGAAATTTGAATGCAAGTTCGAGGTTGAGGAAAAGTGAAGTTTTATTAAGATATCAGAGTACGACATTTCAGTCAGAATGACCTCTATGGTAGACAGATCTTGGAAAAAGAAATAAAAAAATAACGAAAATGAGAATGTGATATCAAATTTCAAAATCAACTGCAGCTGTTGGTATCATTATATAACCTTTACAAAATCTAAAATTT
>WFKH01011926.1:45772792-45811699 GCA_016163765.1 Magallana hongkongensis
TAATATACTGTGAAACTATCATTTAGAATATACAAAGCAAATTGCAAAAATTGAAAAATGAATCCAACTTCAATTGTTTTACTTGAACATTGCATATTTTCAACAAAATCCATGCTTTTGAACAATCATTCACATATATGTTGAATAATACTGCAATAAGTAAATCTGACATTGAAAATTTAGAAAATTTCATTTAATCTTCTAAATCTTAAAACATTTATATCTGGTAACAGGAATGACATTTTACTTCAACACAGTTTACATGACCTGTCATCACAGCTTAACATGATGAGATTAAGATTGCAAAATTCACTCATACATACATCATACTTTGGTTAATATAATCAAGTAATAAATGTCTTAAAATCGCAATGTAGAATTTTTTAATTTTTAGTACCGAAATATCGACAATTTTTGAGAATGACCCTAATACCATGTATACAGCAATTTTTTAAGTTCAGCAGGATATGAAATTGGTTGGTACGTTATCAAATCTTCTTTTATCATGTGGCCAACCAAGTTATTTTTGTATATAACAATACATCCATCAAACAATATACCCATTCAGTTATCATTGTGACATCAAAAATATGATTTGTTGGAATATGACTTCCCGTCAAAATGTTTATACAGAAATGAATTTTTTTGCTTTTCTATAGATTCATATAACTTTGCAAATGTAAATATGAACTAAATCATTACTAACGTATCTTTTTCTATTTCCAGATATGCAAGTCAAGGACTAAAAAAACTGGGGTTAAGTAGTGAGATACCAGGCACCATTTTGGAGGGAGCTTCCTGTTTCCTGGAGCAATGGAGGCAGGTGGTAATCTTTTACAGCCTTCGCCTCTCTCTGAGTCCAGTTGTGGAATCACTGATTTTGTTGGACAGGCAACTTTATCTTTATGAACAAGGTCTGTATTTCATTAATTGTATTGTTGACCGAAGTGCTGACTGGGCACTTATATTGACACTGTTTAGTTTGATATTTTTCAGAATTACCTTTCAGTGTTGTTTCAGCTATATTAAAGTTCTATTGATTTTATTGCAAATACATACTTGTCAATGTGTTAATTGATACAATAAAGACATTTCCTCTGCAAAGTATTGCTAGTATTGCTAAACAATGTTTGAAATAAAGTATTTTGATATGAGACTTTTTGAACAGAGACATTTGAAGTACATGTACATTTTTGTATTACCTGAATAAGACACCTAACCTGGATTCAACCTAATTTTTTTTAAAGATTATATTTGATGAAGTCAAGGAGTGAATGTGTACATGTATTATCTTACAATATTGTTTAACACACATGTATTGGGATAACATGTGTAAAAATATAAGATACAGTATTTTATTTTTATATTGCAGGTGTTTACTCTCATCTCGTGCCGATTTTCGATCCAATGACATCTCCTAGGAATTTTGTATTATTGGCAAGGAAATAAAGTTTTGTTTATATGCACATTTGTCATTCATTGTATTCATGTCAGCAATATTAGGAAGCTTAAGCCTACACACAGGGTAAATGAAAATAATGACCTATTTACATTTTACTTACAATTTTCGTCAGAATGCACACATGTTGTAATATCAATACCTCAGATGAAAAGTAAGAGTTTAATATTTTCTAACTAATATTCTGGAGGTCATTTGTCTTTTATTTACCTTTTGCATAGGCGTCGGAACCGGGGGGGTGGGGGGGGCTTAGCCACCACATTTTTTTATTTTTTTGCAAAGTTAGACATACCCCCCTCCCTTTTTTTTTTGCTTGTCAAAATTTCTGACAAGTCTAGCCCCCCCCTCCTTACAATTTGCTTCCGACGCTGCTGTTTTGTCTCTCGATACTGTGTTCATATATTCGTACTGGTTATGTAACTTAATTAATGGTAATACAAATTTATTTACTAATGAACAATACGCATTTGCGCTAGAAACCAGAGTTCGATTTTCAAGGATTTTTGTCTTCGAATCACATAAAAGAAAATTGACAGATGCATATGCATGTTGATCTAGTACAATTAAAATAATGGTTCAATATTTTAAAGGTTTTGACATGAATTATAAATATCAAATTGTTTATTCAGAGACAAAAGCATAATACTAGTACTCTTTTATCATAACAAATGTCATTTTGCAATTTCAATCACCCTATCTTGTACCTTTTTGGTCACACAAGTGACATTGATACCTATGTTGGCTGTCGTTGTGTGTAATCATTTGAACATTTTAAAATTCTTCTAAAAATATCAGGAGAATTTTGACCATTTGGTGTGTACATGTACTATCTGTGGGAGAAAAGGAATAAAAACATGGATAATTTTAACAAATAATTTAAGAAATGAATGACTCTTGATCTGGGTTTATGTGAATGGGAAGAGAATGTTATACTTGAATAGTAATCTTATTGCTTAAATTGATAATTTATTTATCTTGCATAAAAGTTACATTGAAATTATCGTATTTTTCATTCCTCAAATCAAAACATGGAGTCAGCTATTTTCAACACTTTAAAATACCTTCTTGGATCCTTGTCACACCATTGTTTATGAACGTAATATCTCGTGTATTCCTTTCTATTCAGCCTGTTATTATTGAAAAATTTACTAATTATGATTGTAACGCTTCATTTGAACATACTGAACAAAATCATAAATATCGAATGAAATAACTTGGCTACTGCACAATACGACGCGCGTCCAATACGTATTAATCCGTTAGACGTTACATATAAATTTTGAACAAATTGTTTAACGTTATTTTGTTTTCTCAAATAATGGCTATTTTTCTGATCTTAGTTATAAAATAAAACTTTAAGGAATACATTTAATTTATAACAAGGTTATACGAGTATAACATAACTTGGAGCATCTTATGTTATTTTATAATTTATAAACCGCCTATTGGTTTATAGTGGATTGCGTAAACTGCCCAATGAGTATAACATAGGTAAGAGTCAAATTCATACCATAAATATGATCGAGTTTTGTGAATCTTCGACTGGGATATATTATACTTGGTAACCGTAAATCCATGGGGGCTCTTTTGGTTTTTTGGGGGTTTTTTTTAAACGTAATTAAAGTAAAACTACCAATATCCGAAATTGTGGGAGACACAGACACATGCTATAAGCAACAAGGAATCTCGTGTCTATTACAAGATAGAATTTGCAATGAACATTGGGTTCAAGTTGACATACAACAATCTTATTACCACTCTAAATCTTATGACAACGCAGGTTCATTACATTTGCATCTCGTCTTCCATTAGTGGATGGACTGCGCTAATTGCCGTTACGAAAAACCAAATAGAGCGTTTACTGCGTTGATAAAATGTTTATTTACGACAAACAAAATATTAAATAATTTTTACAGTTTTATAATAAGGGGAATACACCATTTATTGTAGCATTATCATCCACTTTAATATATATTGTAATAGTGAACAATATTAAAAACAATTTTACCAGCAAGCATCAGATACATCCCATATTTTTGAAGATATCTTCGAGACAGTAAATGATCGAACTACTTCAAAAAACAAAGAAGTCCAGGAATTTGTCCTGATTTAACATTTGTACCATTGCTACAGTGTACACTTTGATAAAATTTGAATTTATATCTTTTGTAATCAACACATTCAGAATAATTTCCTCGATATGAATTGGGACCGTTCATCTTTACCCATACTGTATATTTCTCAGCTGGGTTAATATCACACGGTTTGTCAAAAAGTATTTGAAACATTTTGCAAGATTCTGTAATCTTCTTTGGTAACATGTGTACCAGAACAACATCAGATGCAGAAATGATTTGTATTTCTATATCATAACTGTATTGACTACTTGAATTTCCGTATAGCAGAAGACCATATAGGGAAATAGGTCTGTTTACTTCAAATTCTATAGCATCCACTCTGCCAGAATACATGTATGTCCAATCGCATATGGTGGCATCGGATTTAAATCTTAAAATGTGTACACCTCTTTTACGTTCAGTAGATTTAAAAAAGATATTTTGAACAGTTTCTCCAACTATAACTTGGGAAATATGAACTTTTTCATCAGCAGACAATATTTTATCTGAAGCCATATCCTTCCAAAATGTTTCTAGAGACAGGGTTGGAAATCGAACCTCAAAAATAGTATTTCCTAGCATTTTTCGAATCTCTGTAAAATTTGGATTCTCTTTCCCTTCCTTTACGCAGTTAAATTTGGCCCAACGTGTCAATGACTGATATATGAATGCTTCCTCCAGGGGCAATTCATCTGATTCAACGAGTGATAGTAAAATTTCTCGTTTAAGATCAAGAAAACCAACAGACTCAAATACTCTTTTAGCAACATACTCAGTACCAAAAATGAAGTTTTTACATTTGGTTAACAAATCAGCCATGTTGAACATCCTGGCATTTTCCATAATGACACAGACGTTCTCCTCTGCCATCTTCGACTCTAGAAAAGATTGGCAAATTCCAACAAGTTCAGTAACGGCGTATTTCTCAGCAGCATAGAGTGTTGTTATTACAGTTGTCTCATCGATTCCGTGGTCTTCAAAGTACAAAAACCTAGAAAGTATATCATTTTCTAATCAGTTAACTTATAGTCACGCAAAGAAATATTACATTTTGGCAGGCACGTAGCATGGGGGGGGGGGGGGGGCACTTTTTGGCGCAGCAATGATTTTTCTATAATTTACATTAAAAAAAATGAATTAACATTGAGTTGTCCCCCCTCCCTCGTTTCTTATAAAACGAATCCGATAAAACTCATGTTGCACAAAACAAAGTATTCATTTTAATTAATTACAAATGTTAATCCCTTTTGTGTTTAAATATACCTTTTTTAAAAATTTCATATGCAAAAGATCCTAACGTTATCTCAACAGTGATGCTTAAAGTCTCAGTTTCAACAGGCCGTAAGTGTTAAGTGATCGTGCATGTGCTAAGGGTTTCCCCAGTCACAGAGTATTGAAGTGATTGAAAGTGCAACGTAAGACAAACGAACGCTTGACGTGCAAGTCGAAGGTATCACATACGATATTTAATAAAGACGGGTTGCCATGTGCAACGTGCGATGCCTATAGGAACTGTGCTTGCGTTGTACGGTTGTAAGTTTTCTAGATCCGCGCAAAGAGATGCCCACTCTAGGCAACACATGTTTTTTTTCTTTGGTATAACTATAAACAATTCACGCTATACCAGAACTCCCACCCTTTACCGACACGCAAAATTGTGATATATTTGGAGAATAAAGCTTCTATTCTTGCAGCAAAATATGTCAAATATTCTAAAAATATCAGTGAATAGTACATGTATTACAGTACATTTATGTGTATGTAGCAATTTATCATTTGAAGGAATAACGACATTCCAGGAAAGCGGTGGCTTGAGCACAGACTCCCCTCTTCATCTACATCATTGCCAGATCAGATAGTATAAAATAACCGTCAGATATACTGTTTTTATAAACAAATAATTTATTCGTCCGAACAAATAGCTAGTTCATCCAAACAAATTCTAATTCGTCCGAACAAATAATTTATCCGTCCGAACAAATAGCTAGTTCGTCCAAACAAATCCTTATTCGTTTTAACAAATTCTACTTCGTCCAAACAAATAACTTATTCGTCCGAAGAAATCCTTATTTGTCCGAACAAATAACTTATTCATCCAAATAAATTGATATATCCTCAAACAAATAGGATTTATTTATTTTTTCATCTGGCCCTTTCACGCTGCCGTAATATGTAATTTGTTCATAATTATCATTTGTTTATTATTTTTTATACATCTTTTTTTGAAGAGGGGATAGTAATTGGTGTATGCATGCCGTACGTTTACTGTGCGTTCACTGTGCGTTCAATTTATATGTTGATGTTGAGCAAGAGCAACTTTGCGGTCAACGTACGTAGTGTAACGCAATGGACTATAGTCTGTCCCAAGATATTTATTCTGCACATTTGGACGATTTTTAATAAAAATACACATACCCATGAAAGAAGTGCATTTGAAATGGATGAAAGGGAAAATTTCCAAGATAACTTCATTCACACATTATCATTTTTCCCTCGTATAAATTCACAGGAACGAAAACAGCTTTCCTACGGTGATTTATAATAGGGAATGTTGACATCTTTTCTCCATTCGGAAGTACTCGGGACACCTCGCGCGATTTTTCAACGTTATCATCCGGGCGTCTTCATCCCCTTGGCAATGGAAAATCCCCGTAGACTTTTTATTTTTATCCGTGTATTGATACCCGACAAGCTAGAGGGGGCGTTTCAAAGGGGAAATCTTGGGATTTTTTCATACTATTGAATGAACATCGTCTGAACCAAGAGGTATTTATAAATATCGAATAATTTAAGAAAATATGCGGCAAAAATATCTTGGGACAGACTATAGTGAGATTTCCTTACGTCATTCGTGCATGTCATTATTTAAACAATAAATGCTTTCTTTGGTGATTCATGCGGGATATGTAGGTTTTGACATTGCAGAAAAAATACATAACCCGCTAACGCGAGTTATGTAATTTTTTTCTGCAATGATCGATACCTTCATAACCCGCATGAATCATCAAAGAAACCATTTTATTGTTTATATTTACATCTTTCTTTTAACAAATTAATAAATTGATTGTAAAAAGTAAGTAAAATTAACTAAATTACTGTTAATGTACATCAGTACGTTAGCTTAAAGAAACAGCCAAATCGTCTCCTATGGGAATTTGAGTCTGACATCATCATGCTTATTTCATGCAGTCCGTGATTTTTCTAAGGTCGCTGTAGGTTTCGACCAATCAATAAACGGGGCGTGTAGATTTCAGTCCTATCAGTTTCTACAGAGCTATGAATTATAATAAGTTTCTGTAAGAAATAGAGGGAATCATACTCGGTAGATGTAAATATATACCATTATCTTACGGGTTCCTTGCAATTTTGTGAAGCACAACTGCTGCGTACGTTTTCAGATATTGCAAGGAAACCATGTTGGTCGTTGTGCATGTCCAACATTGACCTTGCGTGCTTACGGGAAGCGTACATCCTTACAAAATCGTACTTGCAGACCACCCGTAGAAGCATGTACGACCAATTGTGACTGAGGCTTAAATCAACATGAGCAGTATAAAAAAAAACAATTCTGTTATAAAAAATGTAGTGTCACGAATATCTCGATTGTAAGGCCCGAATTCTATATGCTAGATAAAGACCCTAAAACGTGCTACTACACCTTCAAAACGAACCGTACCGTTCCGTGTTATGACCGTCACTATGTACACTGTACAAGAATATAATTCAATCAATTACCAGTAAGTGGTACAGGTACATATACCGATGGGGTTTGTTTCAAAATAGGTTTGCCCACATTTTAAACGTCTGCTAAATCATATATGCATAATTCGAAGAGCTGACACGTGTCCATCAAATGATAACTATCTCCTGACCATTAAAAGCTATGGACTTATTGTGTTTATCAAATTGTGTATATCTAAAGAAATTTGTTGCATGCACATGTATGGTTTAACGTAATTAACAAAAACTAATGGTTATATTTCGAATTTACACACAACGTTATTTCAGATGAGAGAAGCGATGACGGGTAAGGTGTGACCTGTGCGAACAAGTGCAGAACACAGAATCAATATTTGAATGAATAAAAATCCGCGTGTCGAATAATTTTATTACGGTTGATCATTGTTGAAATTTCAGGAGTAAAATACAATTTTTTTTTCATCGTATCAATTTTGCGTGTATTTTTTAATTGTTTATTCATTAGCGTAATTTGATAGGCCACAAGGATTTTTATTTAATTTTTTTTTTACATATTACCAATAAAAGATTAGACTGACAGTGTTTTAAACAAACTGAATTCAAAATATCTATATTATAATAATATGAATAAAGAAACAAAAGATGCTTGGCAAAATTACAACTGGCCGAAAATCATCGTAATAAAGTCAGATCGATTTTTTTTTAGCAATTTTAAATGAATTAGAAATATTAACAGAACTTGAATACTAGTATCTTTTAAGCAATAATAAGTACATTTATTTTAAATTAAATACAAGTAATACTAATATAATCAAAATTAAAACTCCCATCCGCTCCCCGGATTTCGATACGTTTCACGCGACGTATCAAAAACGGGGAAACGGATAGAAGTTCTAATTTTAATTAGATTGCAATAATACATTATAGAAATAAAGAAAAAAACAATGCTTGTCTAGATTACCACCTTGCTAAAGTCAATAGGACGGAAATCGCTCACAAAGCGTGCACCTATTTTTAGCAAAGCGCACCGTGCAAGAAACGAACCGTACCGTTTACAAAACGAACCGGACCGTTCACAATTCGAACCGTTCCGTGCAAAAAGCGAACCGTAGTGTCATGTTGTAAATTTTGAATTTACTAGGTGGGTGTAAATACAAAATTTACAACATGACAACTTTGTAAATTTTGTATTTACACCCACCCAGTAAATTCAAACTTTACAACATGACAGAGTGTTCAAAAAGCGTACCGAACTGAACCGTGCAACTGGTGAAGTAGCACGTTTCAGGGTCTGTAAGACTATAAGAAATTGCTACATTTTATCAGGGGAAGATTTCTGTACTGTGAAAAATATACAATGTAGCAAATTAATTTTAAATAGAACGACAATAATGTAATTTTATTAATGATGAGTTTCAATGTGGGCCTCTTAACAGCTTTTCCAACAAAATATTTGACACAAATAAGTGTAAAGACCTGCCATTTCAAAATTTCTTACATTAAAAATGCAGCTCATATTGTAGTGCAATATGTAAAAAAAATTACATGGCTGATATCCAATACGTTTTGATGGCAACTTACTTTAAAAGAATATTGAATGCTTCAGCTTCTATGTCTGGTACGGCGATGACGTCATTAGTTTCTGATAAACTACTATAAACCATTGCAGCAAACACTGAACTTCTACTGGCAAGGACATACTTGTGTGCCTTCACCTCTTTCCCCGCTGTCCCGACTTTAAAAGTGACGTCACAGTATATTTGGTGGATGAACATATATTCATTGCATCCAAGTACATTTTTGCCAGCCTGCCAATTTTCGTTGCTATGTAGATGTATCGCCATTTCGCTTTTCAAAATAAGGTAAGAAGCGTTATTTCTTTTTAATTGTTTTAATTGTCCGATATAAAGTTCAGAAGGTAAAATAGCTTAATTAAATCTTGTTTATGTATTACCCTCTGGATTATTTTATTTCTTGGGTTTGAAAAAGGGCTATCCTACTTACAGATATTGAAATGGTGTATAATATATAAATCCAAAACAAAAACAGAACAAAGACAAAAAAATTAGAGATTCAATCAAAGCAATCAACAAAGAGGTTTGATACACCCACCAAGCGACATTTGTTTATCAGAATTATACCCCGTACAAGTGTCCATATTTAACTAGCTATTCTGAATTTAAATTAAAAGTATACTTTTTTCTAATTTGTATAAATCAATGTTTTCGTTACTTATTTTATCAACATGAAATATTATTGAAGCTGAAGTTGTACACATACATGTACATAAGGGGTAGGGAAATATTTTTGTTCAACTCTATATTTCATATTTGAAATAGAAAGTAAAACTGATTTCGCTCTGGCCAAAAGACCTTGTTTCAGAAAAGACGTTTTAAGTTATAGAACAACAAAATGTATTTAACAAATAAATCTAAAACATACATATTAAAGACAAAAATATTTTAACATAAGGTAAAATTAGAGTCCATCAATATACCTCTACCTTTGTGATCCCGAACTTTCCCACCTTGAATACAAATTGTTTGGTTTGTATGGTGGGTTATAGGCGTAACTATTTTTTAAACCAAATATAAGGACCGATGAAAAAAACCCTGTGAATTTAACTGTTGATATCATTATAATATATGTACTATTGGGCAGCTACTAATCAATTCCAGTGTATATTCATAAAAAGAATAATCCCAATCCTAACTTTAAAGCTGCTTGGTCCGATTTTATGTCAAATTCTGTGTATGCTTTTAAACGATGCTAATCTAAGTATGTGTATAATAATAGACATTGCAGTAGTTTTCCCGGTCAATTAAGCCAAGTTTCAATGAAAAAAAAATAGGTACTAAATTTGTTAACAAAACAAACGACATAAAAGGGTATTGCATTATTTCGCCTCATGTTAAAATTCTCCCCTGACGTCAAGACCGGCTGTATTACGACTTTGACACCGCTATAAATAAAGGTCATAATGTTCAGGCAAATTAAAATTAACCTGTGTACATTTTGTTCGCTAATATTTCGGAAGTTTGCTTTGTTTACAATCGATGAGCTACATGCGAGTTAAATAAACCCAATCATTCGGGGGACGAAACCAAACAGTTCCCTTTCCCATGATGCAGTTTGGTTTGTTTTTTCGTTTGGCCAAAAAGAAATTATTTTATTTACTTTGAATATTTCTAACTTTTAAAGGAGACCGATTCTGCTGGTGTAAATAGGAGAGAAGCCATAACTTTCTAAGATAAGTGGTTTGTATGGAAAATTATTTGATACTGTCATAACCAAAACATCGGACCAAGCAGCTTTAAAAATATCTTTGTAGTTTATTTAACTTATTGGTTGAGGGTGTCATTATTTGTCGCAATAGGAAAATAGTTTTACAATTAAAACATTTTAGTTCAAATTTTATGAATACATTGACATTACGATAATGTATAATGCATTGGCTTTAAATAACCTCATTTGATCTTTAAGGTTTTCATAAATAAAACGGGGTTATTTTATTTTTTTTTTGTTTTTGTTTCTAAGGTTCCATTGAGTTGGTAAAGTTTATTAGAGTTTATTATTTTTAGAACGGTTAGATATTTTCCTTCGCGCAGTTTTAAACAGTGAAGTTTTAACACATCGTTGAAGAATTTGTCTTTATAAGAGGAATTACGTTAAGATATGCACATATATACATTGTGTTTGTGAACATTTAAGAAGTGACCATAATATAAAGTTCGACCATTCGTTTAACATGAAGGTGACCGGAATGTAAACAAAACGTTACTGAATTGTAACATAAGGTTGACCGAAAGACACATTTAAGCCATTAAATCATAATGCAATACCCTTTAATAAATAGTTACTTGGCTGAATGTCAGAACTTTATCCTGTTGACATAAAGATATTTAAATCTGTAAATAAAGTCAGAACAGAAGCACATAACTGGGAACCTGTATATTGTAAAAATTAACTGTGGATCAGATGTTTGATTTATGTATCGTCCGTAATGCGTGTTCCTTTCAACTACATTAGTAATAGCCTTATTATTAAATCAATATTTGTTAAAAAAATAAATAATTACTTGTAGAGAAATCTCGACCGTTTCGAAGTACACTTAATCAAGGTTAAAATCAAGTAAAAGTAAATATTTTTTGAAATGTAAGGTAAGTGTTTTTCCATTATTGCTGCATAACAAAAGCTTTGTTGAAATTAGTGTGACAGACTTAAACCTGGTAAGCTTTATTTTCAATAAAACAATAAAAAATATAGATTACAAATTATGAATTTTATATTGTTCCTTAAAATGAAACAAAAGATAAGGCTCTGTCATGCGGTCACCTGAGTGTTAATTGAAAGTTCTGGAAACGTGACTGAAAGGCATATCCATGTCATTCAGACTCCTTTATTAGTAACATTTCAGTGGCCTCTTAGTTTACTGAATAACATCTTTTGATCCGTGAAAGATATACATAATGCCTACTGGATATCTAACACAGATAAATATATCATTGATTTCTTTCTTTTAGAAAAAATTAGATTAAATATACTTATCCGAACTAATGTTTATAATATTTTAACTGAACTGTCATCAAATGTTCAATTTCTAATATCCGGTAATTCTGTAATAGCCTAACGTATGGAAAAATTACATCAAATCAAATCAAATCGAGTAAGGAAAACATGCGTGTTTATTTTACGTCGTGTATTTAAAGATATACATTTATTAATGCCAATTTGATAACACTACGAGTTTGTTGCAGGAATTTTGTAGTTGACGACGATATCGTAAAAAATTTAAGGATGGGACAGCAACAAAACAATTTATGATGTGACTTATTAATTTCTAGCCCTGTGATTTGCTGATATCAAAGAATCAAGAAATATTCAAACGTTTTTATTTACCTGCACGTGACCTTTGAGATAAATATAACATTTTATTTTCTTCTACATTGGACAAAAAAAAGTAATAATCGAAGATGCTTTGATTGGTTATCATCATTTCTGTCTTCTCACAGTGTTAGAATATCAATCCGACGTTTACAGACCAAATAAAGATGATGAGGTTTTCTTTGCCTGAACACACGCAATTTAATGCGTGTGTATCAATTTGTCAGTGAATCATATAATAAAACAATCTTGCTATACATTATAACTTGTAGAATTGTAAGGACATTATAATATCTGGATACGATACAAATACCGTGATAATATACAGGCAGTATAAACACTTGTCTAGAACTAATTTATCAGCGCTTAAATGAGTACCCTTGGTCGACAATTCTCCAAATTCGTAGCCACCAGTTGCTAAGAAGAGGAGCTTACACCAAAGTGAACGTAACATCTCTGTGCCAGATATAGAATTTTTTTTTTCAAAAGGAGAGATCAGTTGCGGTGAATAAAACTCAGGTCAATGATTATACATGTACTGATACAATATACGTTACCATTGTCCGTTTTACCTTAAAACATTTAAATGGGTTTAATTCCTTCTGCAAGATATATAAATGTAAAGTTTCGTATAAAATGTGATTGAATCGTTTTCGGCAGGATTTTGCCCCTCTGAACTGTAACGTTAATAATTAGTTGCCTTTTGACATTCAAAAAATATGTTGAAGTCCTTTTATGTACAAGAAATTTAATAGCTGATATGTTTCTATTTAATGATATAACATATATACCAGGAGCTGAAATGCGAAATGCAAATAATTTATCAAATTTTTATTTATTAAATTAAAATCACATATAATTTGTCTACGCTATTCTAGAATATGTACATATGTCTTTATAACTCATTTATGTTATGAGGTTGAGATTCTACATGCAGGCTATGATTGTGTTTTGGTTAAGGTAGGCAAAACAAAACACATAGTTAAGAATCAATAATACGTTTTTATTAAGTAAATGAGCAACAAAAAGTTTTACAAAACAAGTTATTCATAAACATGTATTACATTAATTAATAATAATTGTGATGTTACTTGAATTTTGCCATTACAGATATGCATTAAAATTTGAGGAAATACATAGTTTTAGAAAACCCTAATAAGGGGAATAAAAAATAGAAACTTTGTTTTATGAAAAAAAAATAAAGTACTAAGATATACATGATTGACACTCTTCTACATAGTACATAAAAAATTTATACAATAATTATTATTAAAAAGTATGCCTGCTATTAAGATGGCTAGTTAGAAGAAACCGGGGTTTATTTTAGTTTTAAACTTAACATATTTGTCAGCCAACCGGACCTATGTTTTCATGCAAATAAACATATTTGTTGGTAATAAAATATGTTTGGTTCTTTTTTTTCTGTGCCACATACAAAAGATATCAAAATTGTGTTTTATATGTGAACACTACATTTAATAAAACTTTTATGATCGCAAAACCAAACTTACACAAAAAGAGAAAAAAGTTTTCTTCCTTTTGCAAAACTTGCCAAATAAGAATATTAACCAGAAATACAGTAGATATAATTATACATATATATGTAAATCTTCAAAGTGTTCTTGAAAATACATTGAAATAAATAACGCTAAATGAGACATTTTGATATAATTTAGGGGATCACATAAGAATCTATTTATCTCTTGTAGAGTTTAAGGCAAAGCAGTAATGAGGAGGGGGGATGGGGCAGCTTTGTAGTTCTATATGAAATTAAATCTAAAACATTTCACCTTTTGACTTTAAAATTAATAGAGGGAATGTGTTAGGAGTTGTAATATCAAATTTCATTGCTAAAGCTTAAAAGCTTTTAAAGATATCGCCAGGAAACGAAAGTGTTGCACACAGACAGAATTTTGGAATTTATTACCTTGACCTTTAATCTTTTGACCTCAAAATCAATAGGGGTCTTCTTTAGGTCACAGGGTGTTTCCATATAAAAGTTTAATGCGAAAGATAATACGCTTTGTGAGATATTGCACGCAAACGAAAGTGTTACACACAGACAGAATGACAGACGGACGGTCTGACTGACCCACGACGGACGGACATACTCAAAATAATATCCTTCACTTTCAGTTAAAGCTGGGGACATAATATACACTAATTTTAGGTTTAGATTCTTTCCTTTGCGAGCTTTTGAACACTGGAGTTTTAACACATCTTCCAAGTATTTGTTCGGAAATCTGAATCTTTTCTTCAGAAAGCAATACTCCATCAGGTACAATGTCTTTCCAAAACATCTCGAGAGACATCGCCGGGAATCTTATCTCATAAAGAAGATCTCCCAACATTTCACGCATTTGTTTGGAATCAGAATTGTCTTTTTGTTCCTTTTCGCAGTTATGTCTGGCCCAACGAATTAATGACTGATATATAACTGTTTCATCTAAAGTTAAATCATCCGATTCAACTAAAGCTTTCAAACATTCTCTTTTTAAATCAAGAAAACCAGGAGAATAAAATACTGTTTTTGAAGCGCCCTCACAGCAAAAGATAAAGTTGATGCATTTTGAAAATAGATCAGCCATGTTGAATGTCTTGGAATTTTCCATGATTACACATACGGAATCAACTGTAATGTTTGATTCAAGATATGATCGGCAAATTCCAATGAGGTCTGAGACGCCATACTTCTCTGCTGCATAAAGTATACCAATGACATTATGCTCGTTTATTTCTTTGGCTTCAAAGTACATAAACCTGAATTTAAAAGGACATTTATTTATCAAACATGTGCAAAATATGCAGCTAAAGGAATGTTTTAAAAATTATCATAACAAACATAAGCACAATTGTCGCTCAGGTTTTAATATGTAGAGGAAAGCAAATCAATACACTATGACAATGCTGATGAAATAGATGCTAAATGGCTAAGCCAATATTGACATAATGAAAAAGAAATCTATTAAATAGATACAAATAACAGAACAAAAAATCATTTACCACTTTCTACTGTACATACTTTAAAAGAGCGTCAAATACGTCAGGTTCTATATCTGGTACGACAATGACGTCGCTGGTTTCCGATAAACTTCCATACAGCATGGCAGCAAAAACAGAACTCCTACTGGCCAGCACATACTTGTGTGCTTTCACATCTTTTCCCGCAGTCCCGACTTTAAAAGTGACGTCATAGTACAGTTGGTTAATAAACATGTACTCATTGCACCCAAGTACATTTTTCCCAGCCTGCCAATTTTCGTTGCTTGGTATCGCCATTTTGCTTAAAAAAGTAAAATGATAATATTCTCATTTTTACCATTTGTTTCATCTATGGTATAGTTTTTAAAAATACTCTCAGTTTAAGCATTTCTATACATTGTCCCTAAAGTAAATAAAAGTTATAATAACAGTTTTATTGAACAACTACAAAACTTTATTGCCTACTTGTTAGGAAATTGGATTAATAAAATGCCAGAATGAAAAGTTTTGTTCTCCACAAAAAATAAACAAAGAGATAAATAAATAAATAAAAAAATAACGATTTAAAAAAATCGTCTTTTTTCTTAGCCTTATTCAAGTAAACAATCTTGTCCCCACTCGGGAAACGCATTGCGCATAATCTCATTATCTCATCTAAATTTTACTTGTCAGTCGATGTACAGAATTTAGCCTTTAAAGATTTTTATAAGGTGATCAAGAATGGTAAACCATTACTCCTGCTGTGTCCGGTAATTTTCAGAGAGTTTGCTTTTAAAAGAGTTCGAGTTCTAATGGGTATTGCTGAGAATCAACTACACTTTATAATTTTTCATTACTTCTATAGAAATTGAGCTACATTTTTGTCTACAAAATACATTTCAATACATAACATGTTAACTAAAGTCAAAATGCTAAAAAAATTTACTTTATGTGTTTATCATATAACATAGAGACTATCGCTTTAGGATGGATGTAACTTGATTTCATACAGAGATTCATCAAAATATTTGAAAATTAATATATTCGTGTAAATAATATATAAAAAAGAGCAAATAAAATAAAGACTACGAGAAAAAACCAAACAAATTTAAGTTAGACGAACCTGCGTTTGAAAAATGTTTATTTATTTCCTGTCCAAACCCCCATATACAACTATTTTGCATTTAAATCAAACGCATTTATTTGATCTACGATAGGATGATATATTTGTTTATTTGCTAAGTTTTTATCTATGAATCTTCAATGTTTAATTAACGATAAAAACAGTTTTGACATATTATATTAAGTAAAATTTGAGTACATAGTGATATATATACCTATGTGATCTTGAAATATCCTTGCCACAGATACAATTTGGTTTGTTTTGTATGGCGGCCTGCATGCGTAATTTAAACCCCCCCCCCAAACTACTTGTAAAAGAATAACTATTGGTCGATAAAAGAAAAGAAATATAGTGCATGATGTAATTAAATACACACAAAGCACTAGAGCGTCTACACATACGAAGATGTATTACAAAAAAAAAAATCTAATTGAATTTTATAATTAATATGTGTTTGTAGTGCGTTTTTTTATTAAGGTGGAATAACACAAAATGGCTGACCTCTGATCGAAACGACATTTTGTTTTATTAAAAGGATTTCATCGACACCAACATGTAACTTACTCCATAGCCGAGTGGATAAAGTGTCGGGCTTGTGATCCGTACATCCCGAGTTCAAATCTCGCAGGGGCTTTTGTTGATTCTTACTGAATTGAATTTTTTAAATATTCATTTTTTTTATCCCCAAACTGCAAATGTTTCGCTCATTTGACATCTATACAGTTTATTTATCATTATATCTTTCATAATGAAATAATTTACTGTTAATTTGAGTGACTTTTTCCAGGTGTGTTATTCCACCTTAAGGACATATAATGTATAATGAAACGTCGTGTTAAGGACAAAATCAAATGTTCAGAAACTCTGTTAATGTATTTCATTTCTATTAAATCTTTACTTGCTCGTGTTTGAACATGTTTTATTGTGCTATAAATGATAATGTTCTTTTCTATTTTTAAATTTTAGATTTTGTAAAGGTTATATAATGATACCAACAGCTGCAGGTGATTTTGAAATTTGATATCACATTCTCATTTTCGTGATTTTTTTATTTCTTTTTCCAAGATCTGTCTACCATAGAGATCAATCTGACTGAAATGTCGTACTCTGATATCTTAATAAAACTTCCCTTTTCCTCAACCTCGAACTTGCATTCAAATTTCCTGAATGCTTTACGAAGATCGCGCTAATCATTGAAGCCGATTGACGTCATTTTCAAACGTCAAAACTGAGTTCAAACATTTATTTTTATAAATCATATATGCAAATCATTACAAGAAGAAGACATTAGAAAATTTAATTTTTTAAGTTGTTATTATTTTAATCATTTTATAAAGATAAATTTATAGATAAAACGCATTATGCCAAGAAAGTGGGGATATTGACTTGTCTTACACGAAAATATTATTTTTTCTGAGCTTGTGTTGCATTAAAGGTATTTCTAAACTTAACTAGATTTTAGATTAAAATGTAACAAGCTGCTATGATAATATAAGAAGTTAGATAAACGTGCGTAATAGTTTGTATAAAAAATCAAGACGCTTTCATGAGGCAAAAATGTTAACCCTAACGACCCTAGTCTATGAATCAGATTCTTCTTAACTTAATCTCCCGGCAAATTAAATAGTTGCTGGACAATACGCGTATATGTTTGAACTTATCTTATTAGCGGATTACGTTTACTCATGGTTTGAGATTTCTAAAACTATTTCTACAAAGTTCAATACCTGAAGTCAAAAATTATTTTAAAAACACAAAATAACAATGTTATAAACAAATACTAATATTGCTATCCGTGTTTTGTTTATTTGAGGAAGATGTGCTACGACAAAGGTAGATTTATATTGAAACAGAAAAAATGCGGACTATCCTTTTTCATTTTCTTTTTTTCTCTTAAAAATTATTGTAGTAATATAATTGCAAAAGTTCAGTTTCTACGTGTTTTTCCGTAGCAGTTTACATATTTTATGGTTTCATTATCTCGTGTATAATTTTATATCACTGGCTGGCACGCGAATGGAAAAATCGACTAAAAAATACATAAAATTAATTCCAGATAGAATATCTCGAAAATTTGATCATAGACCCTATATAATATTAATGTCAACATAATACAGGCAATTAATATAGTTTTAGGCAATCAATGGTTTGGAGCTCCTATTAGTCATTTTTTGGAAATACTCGATCAAAAATTGGTAGAATTTTGAAAATTGATAGAGAATATTCGGACTTAATTAAATTCAAACTATGTTCTTTAAACGATTCATTGAAGTATGAAATTAGTAAAGCTATTCGTATTTTATCATATCCAACCACCAAACTGTTTAATTATTTCTAATAATTTTAAAATAAAGAAATCCTTGGTATGGATGGACAATTTTGACAAATTTTTCAATAAACATTAAGAGGTCACCAGCATAAAAAGTTGGTCATTGACCAAGTTATTTGAAAGTGAAAAATAGCACCACAATAGTAGGGCTACAATGCACAATAAGTAGTTTTTCGTTCCTATTCGTGGAATTTTGTAACTGAGTAACTGCTTGAACCCCGCACAGTAGTGGTGTGTGTGATGTCGGTCTAACTGTGTTGGATTTCTGCACTTTAATGGTTTCGATTTTGTGAACAGTATTACTTCGGACTGTCCGTGCTGGAACTCCCGCACGTTATCAAGTTGTTGTATCTGAACTCCGAGACTCGGTAAACATTGGAATATTATGTAATGTTTTTAAAACAAAATTTATTGATTTTTCCATGCGTTTTGGAGTTTTTATTCAGCGTTTACTTGAGCTAATATAACAAATTGTGCTGAATTCATCAGATAAATTTTGAGAACATTTACATTACAATTAACAATATAAATCAAATACAAGATACGTTCAAGAATGTTGGGTAGTATTACAGTAGAAAGCCGATATGCATCCTACCAGGTTTACCACAACTTCACGATACAAACTTCAAGCTTAATCTTTAATGGTGAAACTTGTATTAGAACTCTTTAGTGCCCCAAAATGAAACAACATGAAAACAAGCTTGCTAACCGCTTTCCAGTACTTCCAGTACTGTGATTGTTGATTGAAATTTTTTTGTTTTCCATAAGACTTTATTTAGACTATGACAAAAATATGGAGCATAGACCCACTCTATAAAAGAAAACGCATTTAAGTTCCAAAATAGAACACAATTTGGAGGTTTTGATACGTATGCAATACGCCAGTAAAAATCAACACATCTAATGTATTAAACACATTTAAGGGTTACAAATCGATGTTATTTTAATATACATTGTATTGAATGATTTTTAAAAATATTATCAGATTTGTTGATATTTTAATTTTTCAGTAACTTATCCGTCTTTATGTAGGCATATTACACGCCTTATCCATCCATCTTCTTTATTTTGTCGCAAGTTTTAAATGTCCTTAAGTGCAGTCATCTTTTAAAAAACAGGAAGTGGTGTATATTTTATTTTTATTAATTGGTGGTTTGGTCGTGGCTTAATTTACAAAAGAAACCATGAGTTGCCAAGCAGGTCAGACTATATATAAGCACAACAATATAAGCAACAGCAGCATGAGTATAAGTGATCTGCTCTTTCGAGTATACCACAAACAACAATTTACTTAAAAGGTTATGAATGTTTATGATTATTGTAAATCTTAACAAAAGCAGCAACAGAAAGCATAAAATAAGCAGCAATAACTCAAGTAGCATTGGTTTGTTCCGGGTTGACCGTGAACATTGAAATTAAATTTTCATCTTTTACAGATTTAAAATACAAAGCCAATATAAATAGTTAATGTTCAGCAACATTATAAAAATCAGCAGCACAAACTTGTCACTTCAGCTAGATGGATTGGCGCACATGCTTAGTTAGTTCCCATGGCATGAGTTAAAAAAATGTTTTTATTTTGAGAGAATATTTGGCTATTGACAGTTTATCTGATCTGCATGATGATTGTATGACCGGCTTATTGATTTGTCTCCAAGCCAAGTTTAAAAGCTCGTTAATGTTTCCATGTCGCTTGATGAAATATGAAATGATATGATGTTATTCATATTCAAAAATATCTCTTGTATATAGGGATCACGTGGAATCTAAAAAATAAAACTTAAATTTTAATACGTATCAGTTTATTCCCTCTACCAAACACTGAACTAGTTTTAAACAAACATACAATCGGTACAATTGAATAGATCAATGAGCTGGATGGCAGTTTTGTTGGGAAATGACTCAATTTCTTTGAGTATTAACGTTGCCATTGAAAATCATAAATACAAGTAGCTCTGTGTTAAAAAAAACCAAGAAGCCCATGGGCCACATTGCTCACCTGAACAATAGTTCTTGTATCATTCTACTTCGAAATGTTTAAATATGAAACTTTTTAAAAGTATTAAAAACTCTCTTATATTCCAATATTTGACAATATATTAAACAACATATTAAAAGAAGCCTACTTTTTTGGACATCATATCTAAGATACATAAGATAGCTTAAGATCAAAGATGCATCAAGTGGCCAATCTTATTATCCTAGGTCTCAACGTATTAAAGATTACAAAATTATAAAACGAACTATACATAGTTATAAAAAGTGAAAGAAGGCCACTGTGCCTTAATATGAGGATATGAAGATATGAGGATGATTATACAGAATCTTCACTATTTCAGGATGCTTGTATACTAATTTCACAAATTATTGCATTGTAGTTCTTGAGAAGAAGATTTTTAAACATTTTCCCTAAATGTTTCTATGTTAAACTTTGAACCCCTCTTCGGGCCCCAGTATTGGTCCGGGGATCACGGTTTTCACAATTTAGAATCCACACTATTTGTAGTTAGTATAAGAGGGGGGTCCCGGAGTTGCGGCTCTTTAGAAGTCGACTGGTAGCTGTCTTGTTTTCCCTCTTTTACACAGGAAAGATCATATAGACATACTTGCGCACTTTGCCTTAATTATATAATTTCAGTTTTGCTGATTCAGGGGGTTCAAATATGAAGTGTTATATTGATAAAATGTGTATCTGTTGTTTATTATAAATGCATTGAATACTCATAGTAATTAGATCGGCAAAAATTACATGCCTGCCGAATGAAATATAATATATAATTAAACAATAAAACAAATCATAAATCATTAAAATGACTTATTTTACTGTTTTATTCTTATGTCTGCTTTATTCCAACAACATTACTATATACCTCTGTTAATAAGTCGTCGCACTAGCTACAATGATCTTTTAAAGTTATATACATACAAACTAAAGAAATGCATAACAAATACATCCGAAACAACTTTTAGAGTCGCAAATATTGTGTGTAGATCTATCAAAAAACAAAAGAATGTTTAAAATATATGGAACAAAAGTTTCTACTAAAGGACATAAGTTAAAAACAATATTTACGATAACTTAAATTTGCGTTTAAAACTTATTCAAGTTGTACATTAAAAATTTTTAAGCTCCGGATAGGTAGAGAAGGTAACTTCCCATATCGATTTTTTTCCGTGTCAGTAAGTAATGGTGTCATATATATTCTCATCATTTCTTTGGAGGTGTGGGGTAACAAATGGCTTGTTTACTCAATTACATTTCACAAAAGCCCCTTTTCTGCTTTCCATGCGAATAAAGTCTCCTCTCTCAGTCCGAGATGTGTGCCTCTTACCTTTTAATGCTTGTTGAAACACCATTGTCACTGCTATAACTAGATGCGTCATAATTGATTTATATAGCCTTTTTGGTACTAAAAAACATTTGATAAAATTTAATGATTTAACTTGCAACGAATAAAGAATGAATATAAGATATCTTTACCATAACCTGAAAATATTAAGAATATAGAATACGTTCATATGAGTACATGTATATACTAAAGGGCGTATTCTTCTTTCTGTTTGAATATCTTATGCACTATAGCAACGGTGCCGCCTATTAAAATCACTTGACCAGGCGAGGAAACTCGGACTGGTAACACCAAAATTTTATACATGTATACTAATACGGCTTATATATCTTTGCTCCTGCCGTCAGTTAGAGCAAATTTTCATGTATATATATTATCAAATCTAAATTACCTGTATTCGAAATGAACAAGATTAAACATCCTAGTGTGACTACTAAAACAGCACGTGTGAATGTGTTGCATTGTAATTCTCTGATAGACATCGCTATGTTGGCCAAAAAGCTATTCAATATATGTCAATTGCATGTTGTACGTGTTTAAACATACTATGATAAAAAAATCATTGGTAATAGGTCAAAAGCTTCTCTATGTTTTTATTATAAAAGAAATATTAGATTATTTATATCCCTGGACTCCCAAGTCTATTAATTATTAGTCGAACACAGAGTAAACCTTTGGAGATGCTCCTCAATTCAATAATCAAGATTTTCGTCCCTTATTATAAACTTAACAATGTCCTGTATTTCCAATAATGTCTTAATTGATTCTGCCTTCCAAAACGTTCGTAATATGGACACAAATACATGAAAGCCATATATATCAACATGTGTAAGTGTCTTCGAATTATTGTCAGCTGTTTCTAAACATAATGAATATAATTATAAAAGTTAACTTAATACCTAATAGTTTATTCTATTTTTGTTGAAAGAAAATAATTTAGTGTCATACTTCCAAGAAAACATATTCAGTAAGTAAATAATATACGTGTAATCTATATAATATCGAAGGTCAAACAAATCGAAAAAGAATAACAAAAATATCAAAGAAGCATTTAAACAACTACTTAGTTAGCATTTTAGATGAAATGTAAAAATACCAATGTGGATTTATTGGGGTGAAAACTGCAATATAAAAATTATTTCTTATTTTGAACAATGTGTTATATACATCAACGGTAGCGTTCTTGCAAAGTTTTATGACAATTTACAATCTGGTTCTTTTAGGGGTTCATCTCAAAATACTGGTACAATGTAAGAAAAATCGCAATTTCTGAATTTGAAAGCAGATTGAATATTTATGTGACTCTATCATACTTTAAATCTCAAGAAAATATGTATCAAAATATGAAATTAAAAATTTACACGAAGCTGTCACTGCATAGTTAATAAATTAGTGCAATGCTTAATGTGTGCGCAAATAGTGAAATTTGCCGGATGCCTAATACTTTACATGTAATCTTCACTAATAAAATTCATAATAATGTTAGAAGTATGAACCCTTTACATTCTGAGGTAAAAGGGCAGAGCTATACGTGATAAAACCTACAAATTTAGAGGTTAAAGGCAATATCCAGGCTTACTTCTATTATTAATCATAACACTTTTGCAATTATATGTCTCCTCTTTACATGCCATAATATAAAAGCAGGCGTTTAGAGTCGGTAAAACCTCAAATAACCTTAAGGCGTTCACATTTCCTTTAGAAACACATGCACACGGTCCTGATATTGCAGTCCTTTTTTAAAGAACAGCAACTTGTTTCTGAAATAGGTGTTACCAAGTCAACGCACATTCTAAAAAGATACTAAAAGTGCATTTCCAGTTTAAATCACAATTTTTATATCACGAGAACCTAAATGCACTTGGTAAAATATGTATCGCCCCGAATTATGATCTTTGCGTTTAATAAGCTAACAGCACAATTATATTTTAAACGAATAAATATGATAAACCGTCACTGTACTTGGGAGGGGACAACCAATTGTCCAACTCAATTTGAATTTAAACGTATAGCTCTTAGAGTGTTTTTTAGTGAATAGTTTACGGGTTTTGTATCTATTTTGATTTCAATTTGGTCAACTGCAAATGGCTATTGATAAGGAGGTTTTTATCAATGTTAAACAATGGGAAAACCAAATATGTTTAGGTTATGTCCGCCCGAAAAATTAACGCCCTTGTTACATGTACTATGTTATCAACCAAGTTGCCCAAAAGGAACTAAAAATTAATCGATAATAAATTTTTGAAATAGGGCTAAAATATGTTGTAAAATCCATATCTAAACCATTATTTTGAACAACAAACAAGAGAACATTTTCAATCATTTTGGTAACTAGGTTTCAAATGAAGGCGATACGACTCAGATAATGCTTTTAGCAATATATTGATGAAGTATGTAAACAAGACCAGGACAAAATCTATGAAACAAATAACAAGCCGTACACATCACTATCTCTTGGGTATTTAGCATTTAATTTCCGGCCGTTCATTATTAATATCAGAGTAAAACATCCTGCATATAAAATTGAAAAACAATAACATTTTCGAAACTCATCTCAAATTGTCACCGTGTCACTTTTAAACGGCAATAAAGATAATAAGTATTGATCATATTTCGCTACATTATGCCACTCAAATAATGGCAGTGTAATTAAAGGCTACAGAAATATCCGGTAATTTAAATGTTAAAAGGGACCTACTTAATGAAATATTCAAATGCATAACGTTTATGATGGTTTAAATATCAATGTGAATAAAATCATCAAAAAACCCTCAAAAAGGCTAAAAAATAATCGGAAGATAAACCGTCTTTAACTATAGACTACAAATACAAAAATGTGTAAGGATTTATGTTGTATATCTTACTAGTTATAATATTCTGCACAACATGAATTATTAAGATAACTATAAATTTCTTCAAATTTGAGGAACGTTAATTGAATGTGACCGAAGATAAATTCTAGAAAGCAATACGAAAATACTCTTGATGCATTTTTAGTCATTAATTCCTCTCCACATTACCACCAATCAAAATTTTCAATAAAAAGAAACAAAAAGTATTCTTTTTTTCCTTATCTTTATATTTTATTGAAATGAAACTGATATTGTTCATAAAATGTCCGATAATGACGTTATTAATCAAAGTACTGATGTACTGTCGGGAGTTGATTTTATTGATTATTATCAATTTGAAAATTAACGGTATGTTATTTTGCCTGGCAAGTAGTTTGTAATCTGTATTTGAATTTCGCTCATTTTTATAATATGAATTCTCGAACTTTTCCGACAAGAATTTCGAGAAAACCCCGTATGAATCATGTTGTGTAATATTTAAAGATAGAATTAATTCCTTCAAACTGTTTATCAGTAATCGAAATGTTTCTAAAAATTGTACACGTCTGGATCCAAGCAATATTGAACTCAAGTCTCGTTCAACCAGACGCTCGATTGTCTCCGTTAATATCCGACAACCAAGAGAGACTATCTGCTTGTCGGAGATTTACGGAGACAGCCGAGCATCTGGTTTAACGAGACTATATTTAACTCTGGCGTAGGAATACATGCAACAACAAAAAACAATTAAATTGTTCGTACTGTATAAAATCTGACTATTTTCAAGGTATTTATAAATACGTTTCTTTTGAAAAACAATGGTACAGCACACAGTACACGGAATTTATCTATTATTTTCAAGATCTACGTCTTGTCAGCGGTGATGATTAATGCTTAGGTCCAAACACTGTTTCACTTCCGGTTTGCCAGAGTAACTGCATAGGAGAGTTGATTAAAATCAACTCCCAAAAATGCATCTTTTGATTACATGGCTATGGCTGCACTACGTACAATGTGTTTTGCAAATACTAGTGTATAATGTACTAATAACTCTCAAAAACAGTTCTCAAATACATAAACTTTATCATAACAGTAACTTGATCAAATTGGTCGGATCACGTAAACTTGCTAGGCGCAAATCATCGGAAGAAATTCATTATATATCCTCCCATTCAGCAATGAAAATATCAAAAAAACTATTTTGAATCAATTGTACAACTTAAAATTCTTTTTAAACAAAAAAGCAAAAACAGACAAACATAATAAAGTGTGTACTATGTCACCAGTTTTATAAAGGGGCGTTATGCCTCGATGAACCACATTGTTGAAAATCGAATTACACTCTGTAAATTAACAGCATCAAGAAAAGAAAAATGTTAGGTATATGCTAATAAAAAAACCTAATATAATTATATTTTGAATGTATCAATAAACTTGATTTAGACCCATGATAAAGTGAAACTAATATTCACATATTCTTATTTCAAACTAAATTTAGGATACTTTTTTCAAGATATACCTTTGATGATATAGGCCCAAACGTCGTGTCTCAAATTAATGTCACTAGAATATATAAAATTGGAGGTACTCAGTAATTAACACTGTGCCGGATAATTATGCCAGTGCCAAGGTGGCATTTTTGCACCCGTCTAAGCTGCATAAATCGAAAAATTCAAATATGCCATATGATAGACCATTGCTTAAAGAGTTTACAACCACCTTTTTTATCATTGTATCTCACCTGTCAGGTGAGATATTTACCTTTCAAAACTAAATTCCTACAGGAAAACAATTTTTCCCATAGGAAAAACAGTATTCCTATGGGAATGTAGAAAATTCCTATCGGAATACAAGAACTTCCTGTAGGAAATTCAATTCCGATAGGATTTTATAAAATCCGATAGGATATGTAAACTTCCTATAGGAAAACTACCTGTCTGAGTCAAATTCCTATAGGAAATAGCTTTCTCCTATGGGAAATATAATTCCGATAGGATATTTAGAAAATCCTACAGGATTGTCAATATTTCCTGTAGGAGAACCGTTTCTCCTATAGGAATTATCATTTTCCTATGGGATATTAATTTTTAAAGGTAAATATCTCACCTGTCAGGTGCAATTCACGAAAAACAAAAGTGGTTATATACTCTCTAGACAATGGTCTATCATTTGGTATATATGGATTTTTCCGAAAATGCATCTTAAGCGGGTGCAAAAATGCCACCTTGGCACTAGCATAATTATCCGGCACAGTGTTAATTTTACATTTAAAGTGTTTTGTATTTTTGACCTTTCGGGTTTGTTACCATAACCATAACTTGTTTCACCTGAAATTGAGTACAATTACACTGATATAAATCCCGGTCTTACTTGCTTTTTCTCGAGATCGTTGTTAAGAGCAAAAAAAATGAAATTCAAAAACCTAGCAAAACCAATAACGTGGAGTTTTTTCTGTTATATTCTGTCGAACTACTTGAAAAAAAAGTATTGTTGATGTTGTTATGTAAAGAATAATAGCGCAAACTGGTTATTTTTGATAAAGCCGAATAGTCACTATTAGCCCCATTAAAAACCGACTTTTGTTATTCTTAAAGAGGTTCGCTCCTCAGGTTTTGGGTAGCCATTTTGGGTCACCTCTAGTCTGAAAATTCTGCATCACATATTAATTCTAGTAGTATATTTATATTTTACAATGCCAAATAATATTTATTGAATAAAATTGTTTCAAAAAAATTTCATTTTTACAGAGTTTAGTAAGGGACTATATTTTGTGGCGGAAGGTTATTAAGAAGGAAATGAACAATTTTCATAACTCATTAGTTTTAGAGTACTGTTACTTTAGCTTCCTAAATTTCAGCACAGACCAAACTTCTGGATAGTTTGTGTATTATGATATATTCATGATGTTCTAATAAACATATTTAAACATTATTTTAATATTTCTGTCGATATATTTTGACATATTTAGCTTATATTTCATAGAAGTTAAGAAAAAATTAACTCCAATTTTGGCCTGAAATTAGCTTATTTCATGCTATATCTCAAATTTTTGAGATGTTACCCCTACTTGTTTTACTTTTAAATGAGACATTAAATGTATGTCTATTTGTATGCAAAGTTTGGGAAAGATGACATTACTATATTTTTTTTAATTTGCGTTATAATTTGATTACTCCAAAATTTTGTAACATCTGTTGTTGTGTTCTTTATGTACTGGCCTTTGTAGCCACCAGTAGAGCAAGAATTTTTAAACTTTGACTTAGATTTTACTTTTATAGTCACTACATGTGTTTAACTTCATACTGTATAAAAATCATAACTAAATAATAGATCAAACTTTAAATATTTGTTTGATTTCTTCAAATTATCAATTTCCATGTCAAATTTTAGCAAAAATTTCAGGAAAATTATCATTTCTGTTTGGAGCCCAATATTTCCAGAAAATGGCATGTGACATGGGTCACAAATAAAATAAATGAACATTTTAGGTCCCCATCTTTATATTCCAGTGGTTTTCGGATGATTGACATTACTATTATTTCAGGTGCCAACCTCCTTAAATGTTTTGTAGAAAGCGGAAAAATAACCTCGTTAAAGGATATCCAAAAAAGTTGAAGCAATATTTTAGATTGAAATGTGATGTTTTAATTAATTACTTAAAAAAAACCAACTTTTAAAAAATACAAAAAACCCAGGTTTTCAGTATTGTTCTTTTAAGAAAATGATAGTGATAGTGATGATAATACTAATAATGAAATTAATATTTCTAACCAACATGTTAATCATTTTACAAGTCGCATGCAATTCATTTTCATATTTAATCAAAAGTTTTCTTTATTTAAATATCAGCCCCCATTGATGATTTTTAATGGAACCGAAGTATGCGTTATATTTTGAGCACCACAAATAAATCAATCAATACTTGAGAATAAAAGAAGGTCCTCAGTTATAATTACAATTATTTCTTGAACAGGACAGCTTGACTCAACACAGTATGAAAAACATATGTTTTCTGTTCATATTGTTTGTTATTAATATAGTGGAAAATGCAAAATGCGAAGTAAGCAATGATATTTATTTTGCGGAAACCAGTCTCGAAAATAAACTAGTAACGAGTAATTTTAGGGGAAACCACAGTAGCCATTCACTCTTATATTGCTCGGCTGTCTGCCTACAAGATATGTGCGAATGTTTTGGTTTTAACACCATGACCCAAACATGTCGTATTCATGCTTATTGTAGACGAAATAGTAGGTTTGTTGACAACGCTGGCTGGAAATATTACAAAAAAGGTATGTGCATTTAAATCTTCGCTTTATTTGTTGTGAATCGTCCTGTTTGATATTTTAATATACGTTAACTGGTAATAAGGGTATGTTTTTGCGAGAATATATATCACCTTGGATAAATGTCATTGATTTTTTTTTATTTCTTGAAAGCTTAGACCAATCTTCTGGAACAATTTAGTCCATATTTTGCATTCATCATACAAAATGTGTTTTAACTTATTGAACCAAATCAAAATGTTTGGTACATAAAACTAAAGAAAACTTAGTCTTTAAATCAAAAGGCATTTTATGAAATGATCCACTGTGTTACATTTTGGTTAAGACAACTAAAAAGTGTATTAGCATTCGGTACATAGGATAAAAACATTCTTTCATGCAGTTATACTTTCACCACAGTTAATTCTAAATACTATTAAATCAGTCTCGATTTCATTTCTAAAAATATTGAGGTGTGATAAATTTTTGAAAGAGATGGCCGTTGACCTAAAAGTTTGAACTCACCAATGTGATTTTAGTTCAAAATTTGAAAGATTGATTTCATTGCTAATGCGACTTTGTGATATCAGGATCATTAAAGGTGTTATTATGAATAAGATATTGTAATATATCCAGGAAAGTTTCCGTTGAAATTATATATTTTATTTTAGTGCTGCATTGAAGATTCCAAACTCAAGATACAAGTATTTGTTTTGTTGATCTTAGATAAAGTTATCAATATATACAGACCCTTGATTTAATCAAATTATTCAGTTGTTCTTCTAAAACTACTGAACGTGGGTTTTTTTTCGAATAGAATCAAACATTTGCATCATAAGTTCCAAAAATCGTGAATAGTTATGAAAATAGAGAGTCCATACTTTGTACTCTAATTGTATTAGCAAATAACTAAACGCTTTTTGTTATAATAAAATACTATAAAACCACAATAATTCTAATTCTTTTGACAAAATGTTATATGACATGGATAACTGTGTTGATTATGTTTTACCATTTTATTTTGTTCAATGTATTTCTAACTGAAAATCGCTGATTTGTGTTTCATTTAGTAAATGATCACAGTTTATACGACGACATTGTGTGACTTTTATTTTTTTAAATGTTTTTAACTTCTTTTTACACGAAAAAATCATGCTATAAGAATGGATTAGGTTCTTTGGATCAGAGTACTGGATAGGACGCAATGCACTCACTTGGAACGATGCTTTGGTGAGTCTGTACATGTTCTATTTATTTATTCTTAATACATGTTATGCACACTAAGAAGCAAACAGGAATAAGTCAAGTAAGTCAATATAAAGTAAATACGTAACAGTCACTATTTAGTTTGTACGATAATGGTGATAAAGTTAATATCTGTGCATTACTCTGACATGTTTTTTTTTTAATCTATATTTTTTCTAGTTGGACTGTATGGCAAAGGGTGTAGCAATAGTTGAAATTGAATCATCTGCAGAAAACAATTTCATCAAATCACTTTCTAGAGTGCAGTTAACTGGTATGATTTCATTAAAACATTGGTTTTATGCATAAACAATTTCTCTCTCTCTCTCTCTCTCTCTCTCTCTCTCTCTCTCTCTCTCAACGGTTTATAGTTTCACATTCTTTTCATTAAAAACCACCGATTTTTTTTTTAAATAGACGAATAAATAATATGCATTGGTAGAGCCTTTCGGTACATTTAAATAAATTTAAATAAATAATAAGATCAGTTGCAAGACATACATAATGGTTATAATCAGCCAGGGCTATTTTAAAAATTTACTTCATTAGCCAAAAAAAGTTTATATCATATCCATTTACCTGATCTTCTTCTATACGCAAAGCGGAAGAAAAGGACTCAATTGGGTTCAGAAAGCCTAACGTAACTGTTTTGAATTGAACTTTTAAATACAAGGTACCAAAAAAAAAAAAAAATCAAAGATTAAAGTTTCTTTGCCACACGACCATTTGAGGTAAAAGAGGAAGAAAAGAGTGTCCAATTGCTTGCGTACATATATCGATTTAAATAACGGCTGTTTTTTTATACGAAAGCGAGCTTGTATTTAGAAACATCACATCACATTTTGCCATTCCGTTGACTGATAAAGTTAGGCTTAGATATTTTATTATAGATAAACGTGGTCTTGAATTTAAATATTAGTCGATCAACTAAAGAATTTAAAGTACAGAGTAACGCAAATTTTAATTTAATTAAAGCTAGCAGTTTTCAAAAAAGTTCATTTTTGTAAGATTTAACAAACAAATATAGATATGTTTCAAAGTACTAATTGAAGTTTTTTCAGTGCAGTGTTTCCACGACATAGTGAACACAAGCTTCTAAAAGACCAATATATTTCAGAAACCTTTTTTCTTTGTGTAACGTATCAAGAAAAAAAACCCCAAACCAAACAAAAAAAAAAACAAAAACAAAAACAAAAAACAAAAACAAAAACTCCACGCACACAAATATATATTTGAAAAAATTGAAATACTTCTAGTGTTAGCAGGAATTAAGAATAACACAAAATTGAGCCGTATAGCAAGTTTCAGAGTAATTTGTTTTACTGCGGGACCGATTTAAATGGATAAACCGCACCCTAAAATATGTTAAAATAATTTTAAATGTGTGTTATTTGATTTAACATTAGATGTATGTATTTTTTAATAACCTGTTTTTTTTTAGTTTCTTTAATTTTAAAAATCTTGATAACTGATATACTCAATAATCAGGACAAAGTGTATGGCTTGGAGGGAATGATAGGGAGGTGGAGGGACTTTGGGTATGGCAATCAACTAGTGAACTGTTTTCATTCAGCGATTGGTACAAAGAAGGACGACAACCAGAAAACTACCTTGACAAGAACTGCGTCTGTCTTGACTCTTTGGTTGACTTAAAATTGTATGACGTTGGTTGTAATGCAAAATTGTATTACACATGCGAGAGAGATATGTTATGAAAATTTTGGATTTTTTTTTTATTAAGACGCATATATAATTTTTTTTATGTTTTGTTTTGTTTTGACCGACGTATTAAGGAACACGTGACTGGAAAACTTAACCAATGTATGTTGAATATATGTGTGTAAAAAAAAAAGTAAAAATAAAATCCCCATTGTTAATTCAAACGGAAGTGTTTGCAATATATACATGTCTAACAGAATTCCTGCAACAGCCAGCATCTTTAGAAGAAAACTATTGGCATCTTTCTTAGTTACTTAAACTCTCTCTTGGGGGATCTCATCTTACTCAATAATAATAATACAAACCACTTGCATTTCCTTTAATGAAATTCCAATTATGATTGACTGTAAATATAATATTTCAACTAGGAATTGTTTAAATAGATATTTTATGTTTGATAATTGATTGTATTAAGAAAATATTGAGCTCCTTACTTTTCATCGTATTTTAATTTTTCATATGTATTCAAACTCAAATAAAAAATCTGATGTCAGAAATGAGAAGACGTTGTATGTGGAATCTTGTGCATTAATGCATCGGTAAGCAGTGCCAGATAAGGCGCATCTACGCACGCATTCCCCCAAGCGTTTTCAAATTAAAGAAAAACTAAAGATACTTCGTGCTTTACAAAAAAAGTCAAATTTCAAAGGTCGATACATTGAAATAGTTTTGACATTTTATGTGTTTGCCATAAAATAAATATCCTTATTCTTTTTTATTTACGGCCTAGATCGGCATTTAAATGTTTAACAGGTGGTTTCAATGCTTTATAAAAGTATATAAATGTTCTTCACTTAAGGTGGTTCTCTTCACCAATTAGGTGTAGGAGATTTTTGTTGCATGCATTTGTTACCAATATAAGGCCCATTGTTAAACAATATAAGACCCTCAATTATAACACTCTATTTTCTAGAAAATTTCAAAAATATCAGTCTTGATTCAGATAACGCCTTATTTTTCTAACTTTTAAACTTTTCTGCGTTTAAAGTCTTATGGAAGGGAAATGTTATCAAATTTTGAAATGAAAAACAAAAAGTTCAAGAATGAAGTTTGCCTAGTTTGTATTTGAATCCACCATATATGAATCTGAAACATAAGAAAATTATTTTAAAGCAAACTCCTGGATGAAATCCCATCAAAATCTAAAAAAAATAAACAATATTCTTGGGTTAATAATATGAGCCGAAGAAATTGAATTAAATTGAACAATCAAAAGAAAAACAGAATTATTACCAAAATTTTGGTTTAAAAAAGTTCCTTTTTAAGAGTTATCTTTCTTTATTTTAACTGGTCTCAAATATCTTGGTACCAATTTCTAAAAAAAAAAATTAAAAATCCTAAAGAAAAATTAAACAAAAACAAGTCCTTGCTAAATATGTAGATATAAGGCAAGTAAGGGAAGTAGTGCTTATAATAATTAATTCACCTGGCAAATTATATTGCTGATTAATGCATTCTATATTCAATTCTTTGAAACTAAATTTAAGTAATCAAATTGCCTTTTACTTTTATATATATAACAACAACCATTGGCATATAACACATAAATAGTTGTCCATACACATGTAAGTAAGGTAATGCAAAATATACCCCTTTTCAGAATTCTGCTGTCCCCCAATTTGGCTTCCAAATCTTTCACTGCTGTTATTTAATTCCAAAAATACCGATTTCATTTCGATTATCCTCTATTGCAAATCTTTTACATTTGGGCAGTTGGGATCAATTCAAGAAGAAATATTCATCATACAAATAGTGTAAGTGAAAATATCACATCTGCAGACGTTTATATGCAGTAATGTATATATGATTGTGTGATGCAGATGACATGAAAAGAGTATTGCCAATAGCAGGGAAACATAATACAATTTTCACGTTTTGAAGTTACTGTTTTCGTACAATAGCTGATAATTAATGTTAGTCGAAGGCTTGATTTACGAACATAAATTTGACACATTTTCAAAGCGTTTTGGTGATTTCATTCTTATCTCATCTCCCTCGTTAGAAGAGTTCAATTCAACGGTGGTTAGCTATTTTGTACCCCGACAGAATGTTATCAATCCTAACAAAATGGCGTTTCAAACGGATGTCAGACATATTGTGACGATATAGCGATTGACCTTAAAAATGCGTATAAAATTAAAAGACAGATGCTCTTATGTAAAATTGAAACTAGTTTCCTAACTACCTCACGAATGACTTTTCGATAACACCTAATTATACCCTACTCAATGAAACAGGAACATATTTATGACTTATTCAATGAAAAAATATTTTGATCAAAAAAGTGAATTAAGCATTATGATCAACTCTGTAAAGAACTTAGTTAAGAATTTTTAACATGTTACTTTTATATTTTTTAGTTATTTAAGTAAATTTGAGTTTGCCAATGAGTTTTCCATTGGCAGTAGCATTAACCTATTAAAGAATAGGCTCTAATTTTCGTTAAGCAATAAGAAACATCATAGATAAAAGCGCACCAAATTTACTATTTCCTGTTAATATTTCTTGAAGGGATGTCAGATACCTTACCAGCATAATAAGTCAAGTATACATAAGTCTGAAAATGAATTTTGACATAGGGAAAAGCCTTTTTAATTAAACTAATGTACAAGGATACTTATTTATTAAACCGTTTCACTTTGATTATGGCCGATTTTATTTTTATTGCAACTGTTTTGTATTGTGCCGAAAATTCTATTTCAAAATGTAACAAGGATTAATAATTTTGTTTCCAATAGGGGAAGTTATTTCCAGTATTATGAATAAACGCCTAAGAATTAATTCTGATATTTAATGTGTTATACTGATTAACACATTGTATTATCTCCCTTAGATTATTGAATACAACTAGATCTATCAAAAAACATATTTTTTTTACGTTATCAAAATGTAAGCGTTGTGGAAATACGGCTTTGAATGACATTTTCATCATTAGTATATTGGGACATATTGGTATTACGTTTGCTTTACCAAGTGTCTTCAATGTTTGCGGGTCCAATATAATATGAGGGATCTACATATATAATAACTTTGATTGTAAAGTGACAAGTACATTTTATACCGTAAATTTTTGCGTTAAAATTACTTAGAAAGGGTATTTGTTATAGATTTTTAAAATGTAATTGTTACTTTTTTCTCATTCATTTTTGCTTGTTCATGCATTGGACGGACGCGGAGAGAAAAGCAAAGAAAGGTTCTGGCTGCACAGACCAAAATCATTCAGACCTGATGGCATAAACAAGCAAATTGATTTCAATAAAATGAAAGTCTCAAAGCCTTTTCACCTGCTACTCATACAGTAACTTTACCAATTATGTCAACTCCGCCTATTTCAACTTTAAATTTACTATATACTTTTCATTTTATTTTTTTTCTTGATTATTCTAAAACTGTTATTCCCTCTCTCCTTTACATCAAAAACCGATTCATCGTAAAATCAATTTCTTAGATTTATAAAATAATTCGGATTAAATTATAAGCGCCGTACGACTTACCATCGGGTGTTTAAGTTTTCGATTATTAACTAAGACGTCAATTTTTTTTTTTAAGCTTCATTAACCCAATCAGGCGTGAAGTTGACAGTCGATCGATTACTCAATAGCGATCGGCCGCATGGCCTACACCATATCAAACTCTGACACAAAACTGTACAAAATGTAGTTCCTATTTCTTTTTCTTACTATAGTTAGTAGTGTTAGTTGTAGTGCTAGATTTGTTTTCCTTGTTTTTATTCTTTGCAATTTATTCTTTTGTCCTGAAGAAGCAACTTGCTGTCCTGAAAATTTGATAATTACAATTGTTTGTATCGTTAGTCATTTTAGTGCGTTATATATATATATATATATATATATATATATATATATATATATATATCCTGGGTATAGGTAACGATATAGAAAAACGTTTTTAGCAGACGATAACACAATACTCCATTTCTCTCGAATTTAATCCAAAGCGCTTTCGCCTGATCGGCTCTTCAGTGGATTTTAAATAAATAATGATACACGAAGATTCAACAAACATCCCTCGAGTAACAATACACGGCACACCAAATCCCGAGCAAGAAATTCTCAAAGCCCAGCCCAGGATTCAGCAAAGAAAAGTCAGCAAAATAAGGAAAGGTCTCGCGGGGAACGCTCAAATTCAGACACCTATCAAAACCATCAGCAATACACCAACTCCAATAATTTTTTGTGGAAAGGACCGTATCACAAATGTCGCCACAAAGCACACAACCTCAGGTGGCATTAAGTCAAAGTGAAAACGCGTACATAGATCCCCACATCATAAATATTTCATCAAGGGATCTAAATTAAATTGAAATTAAAGTTCTAGAAAAGGGCAAAGTTCACGCACACGCCGCAAAAGAAATACCACATATCTTATCAAAGACACTGAAGAATTCTGCCAAAAACTTAGACTGAGGGAATGTTTTCAGGACTCTGATAGCATGGATGTATCTCTAGTGAAAAATAGAAGTAAGTTTAAGCTAATTCAAATAGGAATACACACTTAGAGGAATATATACATTGTCTTAAAAGGGCAGCGCATACTAATGAAAACAACGTTCAAATAAAGACAATATTTGCAGTCAAGAACGTAAAGCCATTCAAAGTCTTATAGAAGACGATTCCATAAAAATTAAACAAGCGGATTAAGGAGGAACCATTGTAATACTGTAAAATAACACTACAAAAATTGATCCTCGAACAACTCAACGATAGTAATTTTATAGAGAAATTGAAGAGTGTGAAGTCAGTAAAACCATGAACAAAATTAAACGATTCACTAAAAACATTGAAAATCATTTGACTGAAAAAGAAGTAAATCATCTGCTCAACTTTAAATAAAGAATAGTAATTTTTATGGACTACCTAAAATTCACAAGTCAAAGGAACTGAAAGACGGGATTGAGGAAATAAAATCGAGTTACATTAAATTACCATAACTTGGAGACTTAAAACTCAGACCAATAGTTGCCGGTCCCTCTTGTCCTACACAAAGACTAAGTAACTTGATTGATATCATTCTAAAGCCACTCTGAAATACAATACACAGTTTTATCCGCGACGATATGGACTTTCTAAATCATGTACAAAACACTGTAGAAAACAACACCACTTTAGTAAGCTTAGATGTCACCAGCGTCTATACGAACATTCCGCACAACTTAGGGCTAAAAGCAATTTCCTTCTGGATGGACAAACAAGGTCACCAAATTGACCAAAAATTTCCAAAAGAGTTTATATTGGAAGGATTACAACTCCTTCTTGAAAACAATCATTTCTTTTTTGATGATAAATACTACTTACAAATAAAAGGAACTGCAATGGGCACTAAAGTTGCACCAAAGTATGCAACTTTAGTATAAGGCTTTCTTGAGGAGAAAATGTATGCTGAAACACATGAAGTATTTGGAGATGAATTTGCAAATTACATTAAAAAATCAATGGAAGCGTTACCTGAACGACTGTTTCATTTTTGGAACAGATCACGCGGCGATTTATTAAAATTTCACGAGTTACTAAATGCTCTTCATTAAAACATTCAATTCACGATCGAAACAAATGAGAAAGAGCTCCCCTTCTTGGACCTATTAATAATCAAGGAAAATACTAATATTTCTACCGGTTTATTTTTCAAGAAAACAGACAGTCACCAGTACCTTCTTTTTAATTCCTGTCATCCTGCTCATACGATACGTAAAATTCCATTTAATATGGCCAGAAGGATTTGCACGATAGTTTCAGATGAAGAAAGAAGAAAAAAGAAAAGATTGGAGGAACTTAAAATTTTCTTTGTAGACAAAAATACCCCAACGGCCTTATGGCTGAAGCCATACGAAATGCAAAACAAATACCAATTTCAGAACTACGAAAAGTCAACAGGGAGAAAACACCCAGAAACAGTTCCACAGAGATCCAGTTTGTTGTAACCCACAATCCTAGAAATCCTAATATCTTTAACACCACGAGGTATTGTTAACCGGTTCTACATCAGTCCAAAACTTTAAGGAATATTTTAAAGGAGAATAATCTTATCTACAGCAGAAGACAACCCCGTAACCTAAAAAACTTCTTACAAGAGCCAAATTTACTTCAACGAAAGAAATATTTCGGGTTTCAAAATGCGAGGATTCCCGATGTGGGACTTGCTCCTCTATTCAAACGGGACAAACAATTTCATTAAAAACGGTACGGTTTTCAAAGTCAACTCAAATATGAACTGTAAATCTAAAAATATCATTTATTGCATGACATGCGATGGGTGCGGAGAAAATTACATTGACCAAACAGGGACCAAATTAGCCGACCGTGTGAGGGTACATAAGCAGCAGATAAGGGATCCTTCTGTTCGTAACACTCCGTATAGTTAACATTTTGATGTGTGTGGGAGAGGTGGGTTTGAAATATTTCTATTTTACAAAGTACGCGAGGAAATTGATCAGTTGCGACTTGCAAAAAAACAATATTTCATAAATAAATTTAAACCCTCAACTTAGTCGATAATTGCATTATTTACTCTGCATTGACTTTATTTAGCTTTCATTTTAATAACTTCTTACTTTAAAACAATATCATTTGTACATATTTCATAACGTTTACACTATTTTGTAAAAATTATTTGGCGACATCTCCAGATATTATGTACACTTTTCGTGACGTTTTCTATTTTATGACGTCATGATAACGACGTCATTGTTTGTTATTACTCTTACAATTTAAGGTTGGTCGCGGGTTTGCTTTCGTCATCAAATGCTGTACGCAATTTAGACAACTTGAGTGGCCGTTTTGTGCACATTCGTTTATGACGTCGTAACGGAGACACTCTAAAACCAAATACTCGGGGGTGATAATAAAGTTATCATTTAAATCTATGCCGTTAATACTGGTAGTAATTCATATTTATTCTCCATTTACGAATC
>WFKH01011926.1:45822203-45832693 GCA_016163765.1 Magallana hongkongensis
ATATATATATATATATATATATATATATATATATATAAAATAAACTCAAAATTTTAGTAGTTAAGTTGCATTTTACTTTTTAATATACAATAAAAGTTATAAACAACAGCCATACGCATATTAATCTTATGCATATTTATTATGTATTAAGTTGTCCATAGTGATACACATTTAGTGTGGTTATGAAGAACATACTCCTTTTCAGAAATCTGTCGTTCCCTCATTCTGAGCTTGCAAATTTTCCACTGCAATTGCTACCTATAACTTTTTAAATTAAAATACATTAGTTTGAACTTAAACATATCCCTTACCTTTCGATTTACTTTCACTGCAAGTCTTTTACTGCAAATGTTTTCCATTCAAGAGATCGAACTATAGTTTTATATTCATCATACATATAGAGTTTAAATAAAACTATTATATCTGCTTACCTTTATTGATAGTCCGCCACGCATGTATGATCGTGTGCTGCAGGTGACATGACAAAAATGTATTGCCAATAGTAGGGAGACAGAATATTAACTAGATTTCCCGTTTTCCGTACAAAACAGCTGATCATCAATGTTAGTTGAAAGCTTGACACACAAACAAAATTGACATGTTTTCCAAGCGTTTTGGTGATTTCATTCCTATCTCATCTCCCTTGTCAGAAGAGTTCAATCAAACGGTGTATAGCTATTTTGTACTACGACAGAATGTTATCAATCCGGAACAAAATGGCGTTTCAAACGGATGTCAGACATGTTGTATCGATGTAGCATTCCACCTTAAGAAGTATTTTATCTAAATATCCTTTAGCTAATGTCTTAGCATTTCCTTTTTCTTGTGACGCTTACACCTGATTGAGCTCCATATCATCTTAGGCAAATCAAATGTGACCTGTTTCATGTTAAGATGGGATAACACATCATCACAAAATGGCTGACCTCTGATCGAAACGACATTTCGTTTTATTAAAAGAATTTTATTGACGGCAACAACTTACTCCATAGCCGAGTGGATAAAGTGTCGGGCTTGTGATCCGAACATCCCGAGTTCGAATCCAGCAGGGGCTTTTATTGTAACCTACTGAATTAATTTTTTCAGATATCCATTTTTTATCTCCAAACTGCAAATGTTTCGCTTATTTGACATATGTACAGTTTATTTATCATTATATCTTTTATATTTGGATAATTTACTGTTAATTTGAATGACTTTTTCCGGGTCGTGCCAAATCAACAATTAAAGTTAATGATTATAAAAACAAACGCCTTGAGATGATATGATTAAATTTTTATTAATATAAACATCCAATCCAATAAATATCACTGATTGAAAGAACCACAAATTGGTCTCTTCAAGTACATGTGTGCATAAGTACTTCTATTCAAAACAATAATGTGATCTACAAATTCAAAAGAGATCAATTGTAAGCCACTTAAAAATATACCAGGGACACCCTTTCGATGGAACAGGGTGTAACATGATCAAAAATGCAGAAATAAGACATCTATTGTTTTATTCGAAGCCCTAAAACTGCCGCGTTCAGAAAAAAAATTGTTTTGAATTTTTGTTCTTCACTTTATAACGAGTAATACACTAAGAAAATTTCAGTCGATGATCGGCGTGACCGAGCGATAGTCGAGTACTCGAGTACTCGTTGACATCCCAGGTTTCTAATACATTGTTTCCGTTGTTGTGTCATTATTAATCATAAAAAGTAGTTAAGAGTTTATATAATTTTATTAAACATTAGAATTAAACTTAAAAAAAGAATAATACTTTACAATTCACTAAATAATTTGTAAGTGTTCAAATAACATAAATATGGATGTACATTGAAGTTTTATTCTGATGTTTTTAAAACTTATTTAATGCTGCTATTAAAACGTTGCCAGCGAATACTTTGAAATCGATGTTAAAACGCATTATCGAAACGTATACAAAGTTAAGAAATTATACATGCAATTTGCATATTTATTAATTATAAATATGATTTAAAGAAACCAAATAGCAAGCAACATTTGAAAATGAAAAGTTACAACACATTTTGCAACTTATATTACAAGTATGGTACAGTATGTTACATGTTAATTTTAAGTGGCTATGATCCAAAGTATCTGTCCGATGGTTAACTCGTCCTACACTTTCCGCCATGACGTTAATAAGTCAACCTACGTTCCTGGGCACCCGTTCTGGAAAGTTCTTTCCATCAAAACTCAAATCGCATCAAACTGCTACATTTTATCAATTAACTTTTTTGTATTAAATAAAGATGTCCGATCAAAGGTATCTGTCCGCCATGCATGACGAACTCGTCCCACACTATTCGCCATGACGTCAATTAGTCAACCCGCGTTCTTGGTTACCCCGTTCTGGAAAGTTTCATCCCATTCTCTCACCAGATGTCGTGTTTTTCAACCAAATGAGTTCTATCCATCAAAACTAAAATCGTACGTTCAAGAATTTTACTTTTTCAACATTTGTCAAATCTTAATTTCTATGTATACTGCAAGTTAATTCCCAATATATATAATAACTCTTTACGTAATCATTCTATATCATTTCATTGTAATAATATATTTTGATGTATATTTCAACTGACTTGGATCAGCCAAAGTGTGTCTACCACCTTACTCTCATTTTGGCTTTTTCGGGCAGGTTTATCGAGACTGAAAGTATGTTTTTAATTACTTTTAAAATAATTAATTATCAGGTAAAATTCCGTTATAGCTTATAGACATCATATCTCTCCTGTTGAAATACCAAAGGTGTAATCAGTTTTTCTGGTGCAGGCATTTCTTATTTTATTGGCAAAATGTCTTATTTTATAAGTATAGATTTGTTAACGTATCTCAACTCAATACGAATGAATGGAATTTGATTTGAACATATTTTATTGTGTAATTACACAATAGGATTGGAAACAAGTTCTTTCAAATTACGTGCTCCTCTCCTAATGATAATATATACAATATACACAATTGTCATTTTAATATTACATGTTACTTATAGTTATTAACTTTATAAAAGTAATATCCATAAATATGCATTTACAAAGTATTTGCGAATATTCAGTAAATAGTGTTGATATACAGTATAAAATAGCAAAAACAAGAAAAAATTAATTATTAAATCTTCCAGACTCTCTTATAAAGTTTTGAACTGCTGAAAAAATAAAGCAGTTTGTATTATAAGACAAATGAGTGGAAGCATGTAAACAATCTTTTGGGTCTCACAAAAGCTTACGCGGAACTCAAAACGTGTCTTCAAACCTCAAGGAACCGTAAATTACGAGTTAAATGTATGCCATTTTTGGCATAGCACCACGGGAGACAACATTAGAGAGCATTATGGGGTGTTGCCAAAAATGTTCTTGATAAATCTAAAGGTTTAGCTCGTTCTTTTTCCCGCGCGCACTGGCTCTTAGAGCTCGCTTCGCTCGCCGACGCGCTCGCTATAATGATGTACGAAAAAAAAAACATTTTCGTCATTTTATGTACAAATCAATGTTTCCATCTTAAAATGCAAAGTTTTCTGTTTTCAATTTCAATAGACTGGGATACTTTCATGAACTATGAGTACATGTTGAATCACAGAGCTGTTACGTGGAGTGTTGCCCAGGTCAGTGGAAACCGTTAAACTTTTCGTTTAAGATAAATGCTATTTGGTATTAAAATATAAACGTATAATTCATTCAAAGGGGTAATAAAGGAAAAAAAAAATTTTTTCAGCTCCCTATTTTTTATATAACTTGATACGGACAGCCACTGTAAAACGTTTTTATTACTTTTTTTTCTTACCAGGCAAATTGTATGATCAAGGGAGGTAAATTAGCTGAAATTGAATCTCCTGAAGAAAACAATTACATCATGTCGGTTGTGGAGAAGTTTTCTTATGGTTGGTTGAAAAATATGTGAAAATATAAAACATTTTTTTCTCTATATAAGTTATAAACTTACCGCTATGGAAAAAGTTTAATATTAAACAAACAGAAAAATAATTGTAAAACCAAATAAATAATATGCAATCATCAATAACTCTTGATTTTAATTATTCAATGAAATATTATTTTTTATTATATCTATTTCCATATTATATTTACATGTATTATTTATATGTGTATCCATATATATATGTTTTAAAATATCATAATTAAGCTACTCTAAGAAATAACATGTTAGCCGAAGTAAAAAAAAATGAAAATTAGAAACATCGAGTTCATACAGCAGTGTATTCACGAATGGTCAACAAGTACTGATGTAACCACAATATTGTCTTCCCCTAAGAATATGTGTGGCTGGGAGGAACTGACCAGGACAACGAGGGATGGTGGGTGTGGCAGTCAACCCAGAAACCGTTCTCATACAACACAAGCTTTTGGGCTTATCGTGAGCCTGATAACGCTAATAACCAGGACTGTCTCTGTGTATATCGACCTTTTGGATTATATTGGAGTGATTGTACCTGTTGGAAACCAAGTCAGTACATTTGCGAAAGAGAGTTGTTTAACTGACTGGTTAAACTTGGTGGAACTTGTACAAATTTTAATGACATATTTGTAAAAGTGAATAATTTATTAACATTTCGTTTTGTTATTTTCCACTTGAATATAGTTGTTAATGTTGCGTATCACTTTATGCTATGGCTTACCCTTAATCCATGAAAGCCGTACACCATTGATATAAGTTGAATGTGAGGTTTAACCTAAATGGTTCATAACATTGATAACAACAACACACGCGTTTGTAACAAAGCAATTATGCTAGACATAATCAGACCATAAAAATACGGATTCGATAATATGTTTTACCAGATAACGATCATCCACTTATCAAATTAGTCATCAATTAAATAATCATGACTTTCTTTAATCAATTTGCTTGTGTGTTGTTTAATATGCATATCTTGCTTTTCCTTTTTAATTCATGCTTATTTTGCAATTAAAACGGTAATAAATGTTTAAAACACCATATATGACTCTTATATTCTTGCGATTGAATATTTGGCGGATTACACACATATGGTATATATATATATATATATATAAAATTTCAGTTTCGCTTTTTCACTCCTGTCCGCTCCTCTAAATATCCAGCCATGCAGCTAGTTTTTTTTTTATTTTAAAGAATAGGTTAAGAAAACAATTAGGAAAAATTTGGACACAGTATACACGACAATAAACAAACAAAAAAATATGGTTCAACATATTAACATTGTATCATATTAATGTGTAAAGTATTAATTCCCGCGTTTGCGCGGGATATCATCTAGTTCGTTGTCAATCAAAATTGGCGCATGGGATTGCAACAAAAGAATTCTCTGAACTGTATATCATCAGGTACGTTTGACCTCTAATCAAAAATATTTTAATATAGAAATTTTTCCTATCTTCTACATATTGTATCTTTATTATTGTACTTTTGTTTTAAACTACTTCTGGAACAAAATGCCTTAAATAGTAACTAAGATCTTTTGACACTACAAAACCTATTTTGCCGCAAGGAAATATTTTCTATCACTTGATAATCTGCTTTTCCATTAGAAATGTCTTTTGATGTTTGACCTATGTTACAATTGTGTTAGAGTATGCAAGGACTCATTTTATTGTGGTCCTTTTATGTTGCATCTATATACATATTTTGTAAAGACTCATTGTTTAGTTTTATTTGTCATCATTTTTATCATTAGTTTATAATTGAATTTATGCTGGATCCTTGTTAAATAGACTTTGTATAGAATAGAAAGTCTTGCATTGCATCAGCCATGAAATAGTCTGGATGATAACGTTGAAAAATTGTGCGAGGTGTTCCGAGTGACTTCCGAATGGTAAAACAGTTCTAAACGTTTCCTATTATAAATCTCCATAAGAAATTTGTTTTCATTCCTGTGAAGTGTTATGATAGAAAAAAATAATGTGTCAATGAGGATATCTTGGATATTTTCCCTTTTATCGATTTCAATTGTATTTTTTTCACAGGTAAGTGTAATTTTTATGAAAAATCATCTAAAAGTGATGGTAGCAATAACTTGGGACAGACTATAGATTGGCACCCAAGTAGCACCTGAGGCGTGTTCAGCAGAGCGAGAGCTATCGAGCGCTCGCCAAAATTTGTATTGTGGGTATAGGGAATTTTGGCGAGCGCTCACGAGCACTTGCTTTGTTGAACACGCCTCAGTCCACAACATAACATACACAATGAAGTACATCTTCAACTTCAACCTGTGACGTAAAAGTGTGACGTTGGCGCAATCACGACAAATTCTAAGCCGATTCAAACTTTATTCCGGAACCGATTTAATAATATTGAAATATAATATTGTACCAGTTAAAATTGTTACCATGTGTGTTGAGGGTAGTTTATTGATAGACCTATACGTTTTATTTAAATTTATACATGTTAAGATAATTACTAAAGGGTTTTTTGTTGTTACAGTTTATATGCATTATTGCCATATCACTTTTGTGTAATCTGGAAAGTATCAATTTCAACAATTTACAGCCGGTACTGAAGTAAAAAAAATAATCAGGGTTGTTTAAACAAACTGTTTGAAAATTCACTTGCAAATCACATGAACCATTTCATGTAAATTTCACGTGAAAGGCTTTTCACGTGAAGTTTGAGTGAAAACCATGTGATTTTTACATGAATTTCACATGAAGTTATTCACGTGAATTTCACATGACAAAATTCACACGAATTTCACTTCACACGAATTTCATGTTAATTTCAGGTGAATATCACACGAAGTTTCACGTGAAATTCACATGAAGTTGTTTTCCCGTGAATTTCACGTGAGGCACAATTCGCTGTGAAGCTGAGACCTTTTTTTCGTAACAAAGAGTCATTCTATTTTGGACTTAACCAAACAATAGATCATTTGGATTTACAAATTAGTAAATTTATATAACGGAGCTCTTCTACTCAAGGAGATCAGAGTGTATAAATGGCCTGAATTGTCCAGATTCAATCCAGTTTTTGATAGAATGAAATCAGAACAATTGTCTTTAGAAACATTTTTACATAGTTATTTCTAGAAAATCCCTTTTTTTTTAAATTCAGCTTAACAATTATGTATTTTAAATGTGCGTATCTGACAGAAGAATTTGCACTAAAAAGTCGATTTATTTGTTTTATTTTCTTCGTTATTTTTTTCATTTGTGTTCTTTAATTGCTTGGAGACAAACACGGTGTACGCAGTTATTGATTTTGATAGCTTTATGTTTGTTATTTGAGAAATCAAATACATAAGGGAGATAAATGGTATTTAATATTCTGTTTAATATGTGAGGTTTGATTATAAAAATGTGTCACAAAAGAATAAAAAAATTGCTATAAACTCCGTTTTTAAAGTTCTAAGTCTTCAATCACAACCATTTGATTGGCTTCTCTTATATCGTTTTTGGGGTAATTTAAATTACGTGGGATCAAACAAAATACTAACATGTGCCTTTAATAATATATCTAGAATGTTTTGAAAACAGCAAAGAGAATGTTTTATTTGAATTTGCTTTCATCACTACAGATGAGGTATGAAAGCGTTCCACATCAGACATGCTTAACCGCCATACATACCTACTAACGCGTAGCTTATATCCCTGCTATTTAGCCGAGCTGAATGCGTAAGCATGGTTTAACGGATGTTGATGGAACAACAGTTAAATTCGTTTTCTGTACACAATTGTAGTTCCAATTTAAAAGAGAACCTAGCATGTATAGAAAGTCAGTTGAACAGTTTGAGTCTGATATATTTAAACATCACATGACAATCTTGTTCTTCGCAACATGCTAATTACTTCGAATTTGCAATGTAAATTTGTTGAGCGGCGGACTTCATTGTTTGCACTAATAGCCTGTAATTAGAAATCCCGTTATGAAGCTTAATTTGCAGGGATAGTTTTAAGATCGTGTACAACATAAAATGTTACATGTAATATCTGACCATCCCCACGATTATATGTATGATTTTAATATAAATTATATGTATTTATACGCCTATAAACTCAATTAATTCATTAATAATGACTCTCAGAGTGTCTATTAAGTTTGTTGTAATACCATTTTATGAAAACGTTTCAAATAAGCTCGGATATCTGTACTTTGAGTACTTTGATTATATTTTCATAAAGATTTTAAACTTTTGTTTTTAAAGCAGTAACTTAAGTAATGAACATAGCGACAACTTCTTTGAGTACAGTGTAAATACGTAGACATTGATATTGACTGATGCGCACAGTAAGAAAAAAAAAAACAATCAGAATATTCTAAATGTGTCATGCAATAACTTGTTTTTTGGGTCATTTTCAACTGGGCCATTTACCTTGACATAAAAACTTATAATCAGACTTAGATCTAAAACTTGGCGATTCCATGTATGTTGTCATGTCACATGTAAACAATTTCAAGAATTTATTCTATTTATTCTTATATTTTTTTTTTCAGATTTGAATTTAAATTATAATTGTGCATATTTCATTACACCAATTTTAAAATACAGTGTCCATGAAAAGCGTTACGCATATTGTAAAATCACATTGGATCATCCAGTATACATTCACTCGCATCATTCCATTCAGTACAAATGTTAACTCGTATATACTAAGTTAAACAGTTGACCGATTCACCATGTATAGAGCTAAAACTGACAAGAAACATATTTTAACTTGTTTAAATTAAATAGTTTTTAAAATCTATATCCATATAACAGACATCCATATACCAGCACGTATTCATGTATTGTGATCATAATAATATCATTAACATTAAAAGTTTATAATAAATAAAATTTGACATTTAAAATTTTACTTGTCTGGCAAACAATCTTTAACCACAATAATTAAACTAATATGCTTTACTCTCTGTAATCATTAGGGTTTTTTTAATTCTTAATGAACTTTTTTTACACAGTTGTGGACAACAACTCGAATACATCGTTATGAAATTCACAAAGTTTTTATTTTATGTGAAATATAGTACACATGGGTTGAAATACGGGATTGGGTAAATAAAGGCTGAAATGTCACATTTCCTCTTTTTAATTAAACGAGTATTGAGCGAATATTTAGCAATGTCTTAAGAGCCTGTCTACGAGAAAACCATGCAAAAGGTGGCAAAAGGTGGTGGGGGCAAGGTTGTCTGATCAACTTCATATTTTGTGTGTAACTGTGTGCACCTATATGAATTACTTTGCCACAATTTTTTTTTTTGGTGTGGTCACACTAACATGGTTCTGCAGCTCTGTTACTAAAAATAGCATTTTTGTCCCATTAAAGAATAAAATTATGCAAAATTCACCAATTTCTTGTTTAAAATTCTGAGTTAAGATTAACAATAAACTCAAAAAGGCATTTAGAGTTTATAGTAACAAGATACACTTGTTAAAGTTATTTTGTGATGATTCCCAAATATACTTCCATTTAAGTGCAGATAGGTCACACATTTGGCATGTTTCCAACTTTTTGGAAAAGTGTGAAAATAAACATTTTTTAAAGGCCTGAAATTCAGAAAGTGGCACTTTGAATTCAACAAATCTGTTTTCAGTTATTAGAGGACATTTTTATTTACATTATATCCAAAATCTGTCTTTGGACTCTCAATACTTTTGGAAATATGTTGTCTTTAAATTAAACATTTTTCAACTTTCAAACCCCCCCCCCCCCCCCCCAGGACCTGTAGTTTGGCATTGGATATACATTGTTACACTATGTATTGAAGAAAAAAGCTGACACATCAGTAAATTAAAGAATATTTTACTGAACTGTAACATTGAAACTTCATATTTATACTTATACAATGTAATATCAAAATACATGTGATTTTTTTATTTGATCCATTTAGCCAACAATTCGCAAAAAGTAGTCACAAGTGACACAACGCATATGCAGACACCGTAACTAGACTAAGTATAAAAAACTATCTTAAATGTTCTAGAGGTAAAAAAGTTATCATACAACCATTATTGTACAACAGTAGTTTAATGGTTTGACCTAATATGGTTTATACCTAGTCAGTAAATTCACTATGAAGTGACAGCAAAGATGAAATTGTAATACTAAAGGGGAGTTAACTTTTGTAATGACTGTATATGGAATACACATGGTCTTCACATGACTGCGATTAATTAATTCTTTCTACAAATCAACAGGAGGCAAAATATCTACATGTATACCTGTATTTATCTAACAGAATTAATAATGCATATCAGTACATTGTTTAATGAAGAAATAACAGTGTTTGGGTGTCATAAACAATTTTAAAGGTACCAATGCACTTTTCAATATAAAAGACAGGAGTTCTAATTTGTGAATTGAAATATTCAGTAATCAACAACTTTTGAATTATTTTGTCAAATCAAACACCAATAACAGATAAAAAAAAGGGGTAAAAGTGTTATCAATTTCAACGTAGACAATTATTATCATCAATTAAAATATGTAGTGATATTAGATAACTAGCACCATCAATTCATACATGTATCCTATTAGACAACTAACACCATCAATTCAT
>WFKH01011926.1:45840697-45860504 GCA_016163765.1 Magallana hongkongensis
AACTTCTAAATTAAGTATTATGACTGGACTTCAAAGCTGTGACAAGGAGACAGACATATATATCTTATCTTAACTGCCTTTAATTCTAGCCCCTCCCAAGATTGAAATAAAATCAAGTGACTTAAAAACTCCTACAGCCATTCACCTTTTTTCTTATTACAAGTGAGTCACAGCTAAAATGAGAATTATAGTTCTAATGATGGTGGTGGGTTAAAGCTGTTTTTGTTTTAAACATTAAAGAGTTTCTCAATTTTAAAAAGTTTAAAAAGGTATGTTTTGTACATACAAATTGAAGATGAAGTGGATATTTGAATTAAAAAAATATAACAAAAAAAATCATTGTATAATGAACCTGCAATCTTTTCTGAGTGCTGTGCAGCATCAAGTGCTTCATTGGACTGAAGTTCTTTCAACTCCCCCAAAATCTGTCGAACGATACCTAAAAATAATAAATGTTCGCATGCAGGAGAAAATCATGTAAATGACCTTGATAAAGTTATTGTCAAATTTAAACATCACAAAAAATTATATCTTCCATTTCACACAGGAAGAATAACTAATATACACAAATACATGCATTACACATATTTTATAAGCCAAGCTATTGTATCATAGGGCCATTATTACAGAAATACTTTGATGCTTGTTACTTTCAATGAGTAATCTTTATACACCATATTACATGTACTGGTACATGTGATTGACAAATTGACAATAATTACATTAATTGATTTATATCAATCTCATAACATTAAATGTATATGAAAATCAAAATTTACCTATTTCTTCATCATGATTTACTTCCTTTGTATGCTTCACTAGGCATTTTTTTACATTAGGCTGTAAAAAGAAATTATGAGTAGCAACAATATTTAACATGTAAAGAAAAGAAAGTAAATTCAAATGCATGTCGAAATACTACACAACATACATTGTTTAAAGTTGTATGTTTGGCATTAAAAAAGCATGTATTAAAAAGTATTTTTTTTCTAAATCTAAAGTAAGACTTGTCTTGTCATTATTGATCAAATAAAAACACATTCATGATGCAATGGGGAGAATTATTTCTTTAAAAATATCAAAACATTAATTACGTTTGCTTGTTGATTTATTATCTCATTAATTTTCATAATCTTTCCATCAACCCAGTTATAGTAAAAGTAGAATTAATATCGTCAAATACCTGATCCAATTGGCAATGTCTGCCCCGTCTGCAACCAGACTTCCTTGCATAGTGCAGGAGATGCCCCTCGGTCGGCTTTCGTGTGCCCTTCATGCCCTGGATACGCACATGTTCTCTTTGTTCTCCTCCATTGAACACCCAATTTCTTTCGGTGATTGTCACATATTTTCAAACGTAGTACATGTTTGTCAATCACAAAAAATCATGTTCTATACAAAATTACCAAATACTCTGGACAGCTTACAACATATTCTAGGGGCGATGGTATACCGGAGCTTTTAAGGCTACATAAATGATTAAACAGGTCTCCTTCACATTCATATATATTGTAAAAAGCCGTGTCCAATGAATTACACTCACAGTTTGATAAAAATTTCTTAAAATCACACATAATGTAACATCTCTTCTGCTTGACAGTCGTCTATGTAAACATTGTGATTTTTTACCTTCTCTACAGGAGAGCGCAAGAAAGGGAGGTAATTCTAGCAATAATCTTTGAATTAAATTTAGAGGGGAATATTTCTTTGGAAAACAGAGTAAAAATTTTGTTTTAATTAAAAGAATAATAAGTATGGTTTCTATTCTTTTTATTCATATATTTATTGTACTTCAATAAATTAAAATCGCTCAAGAAATAATTTTTTTTAAAAATACAAAAAATTAATTTAATTGAATTTGGGATGTTTTCATTGGATTATAACTTTTCAGTCCTTGAGAGTCCAAAGATGGATTTTATATCTGAATAACAAAACATGTTGGAGTTTTTAATTAACACAAAATTTCAGAAAAAGAATTGCCACTTTCTGAGAAATACTTTCTTAAAAATTGACAAATATTAATGATTATCATTTCTTGACACCATGCCAACATTTGCACACCTGGGTCATCCACGTATATGTAATACTATTACACAAAAACTACATAAATTCATTGTTAAACCTCACTCTTTAAAAATATAGTTTTCTTTTCCTTAGATGTTGTTCATACATTTTATAAATTAATAATGATAATTGTTAATTTTTACCGAAATATTTTGCATTTTTTGATGACATATTAACCAGAATGCAATACTGGCTGTTACTAAATATAGAAACACCCAGCGCAAAATCAAACTTCATATATCTGACTCTAAATAGGTATCCTTCACAGCTATGATAAAATTCTGTTCATTCTTGAGACTTGCTACCACGGCTTTTTTCCATATTTGCATGGTTTTCTCGTAGACAGGCTCTTAAAACATTGACGTCACCGGACGTCACAGAGCAACGAAAAGAATGAACAGTATGGATCTAACCCGGGGAAAAGCCGATAAAAACTGTGAAAATCCTCATTGGTGGCAAAAAAAGTAAGAAATTATTTGCACATTTGTGTTTGAATCTAACACATTTTGTGGGATTTGTGGTAAATAGTTTTAAAATCATTAAACAGTACGAAAGAGAATAGAATATATGTGAATAATTGATCAAAAAATAAACAACGTCATCAGACATTCAGGATTGTTTTTTACTGTAAAAAAAGAGACCTGCGGTAGAAAATAATAAAAAAAAAAACAACTTCTAAAAACTAACTTATGATTTTCGAACAACTTTTGGGCAAATTAGATGTCAAGTGATATAGTGCCGATTTTAGTTGTTCATGTATGGTGAAAAGCACAAAACACTCAGGGTGATATAAGATTGGATAGTTCTATTAACTGTGCGAGCGTCATCTTGATGTCATGTTGTCATCGTTACCCTGCGCCGTGGTGACAAAACATGTTGATTTTAAATTCCGGTAACAAAATACCTTATTATCAAATAGAATAAAACTTTGTATATCAATAAAATAAGTGTTGTTGCATAAAATGATCTGTTAGTTTTGACTTCAGTGACAAATATATGATAGAAAGCCACACGGTCTACGTATTTTTTGATTGACCGGCGTATTAGTTAGTTTGCAGAGATTAAACTATTTCAATATATATTATGTTGCCGTTTGTTTAGGTCATAGATATGGCTGCATTTTTTGTGTAATTACATGTTAAGGTGACGTCTAATGGCATGTAGGTACTAGGTTTTTAACAGTATTAGATTGTTTGCGAACAACTTCTACGGTAACGATGTCGTAGAGTTGTTTGTTGTATTGGTAGGTGGTACTGTTGTCACTGGTATTGACAAAACAGTGAAGTGAGTTGCATTCCAAGTTTGTTGTGTTGTTGTTGAAAAGGCAGTTATGTTTAATGCGTGTTGTGTTGTAACTAGCGGTGATGTTGTAGTACTGTAGCCTGAGCTTAAGAATGTTTGTAGTGATGTTGTAAACTTGTTGTTGAACTGTTTGTTGGTTGCTTTGGTGATGTTGTTTGTGCTAGTGTTGTATACAATGTGGTGTTGCTTGATGCTGAATATTGCGATGTCGGTGACTCGGTTGTAGAATTGTTTGTAAGATTGAAAATTGTTGTTTGTGACGTAAGTACTGGAAACAACGTACTGATATTTGCAACTGATGTTGTGTTTATATACGACACAGGAAGTGTTGTTGTTGTTGAATTAAGATATGTACTTGAACTCGATTATTGGGATGATAATGTTGGATTCGTTGTTGTGGAATTGATTATTGAAGTTAATGTTCCAAGCAATGTTGCTGTAATTAAAAGAGAAGTCGTTGATGTTGCTGTCGTATTCATGGTTGATATTTGTGTGCTAGTCAAAGCTGTATTTAACATTGAACGTTGTGTGTTTTGTTGTTGTTTGTGGAGGCGTTGTAGAATTATCAGGCATGCTATATGTTGAATAGTTTACTGGTGGACTTGGTGATGGTAGTGTTGAGGTATTCACTGTGTTCAGTGGTGTACTAGAAACGTTTGTCAAACTAAATGTCGTCGACTGCTGTGTCGTATTCGGTAGTAGTGTAGTATTTGGAGCCGCAGTGATAGTCGTTAGCTGTTGAGTTGTTGTTGCTGCCGTGGTAGATGACAATTCAGTGACAATTGGTGCCGTCGTATGTGAGTCTATAATAGAAATAGCAATACTCAAATTGGTGACAACATATCAATTTTTAACGTAATTTAAAGAACATATGTATGTTTTATCCACTATTCTCATATTTATTTTTTTTTTTCATTTTAAGTATTACCTTTTTCATTCTGCCTAACAACCACCATCGTCAAAGCAAAAATCCCACACGTCAGGATCAAGCAAGATGAAATAGCAATGATTCGAAATGCCAGTTCTTTTTGTCTAATCTTCATGTTCTTTATTTTGTTCTCTCTACGTGCATTCTTTTTCCTGTCTACAAACATCCAGTAAACCGTCAAGAAAACAATGTTTAACATAACTATTGAAATAGAAATACAACATATGTTTAAAATGTGCTTGCTGTAAATGTTTTTTTTCTTTGTTTTTTGATTTTGTTTTTTGTTGTTTTGTTGTTTTTTGTTGTTGTTTTTTGGGGGGATTTTTTTTTTGGTAAATTTTCAATGCCTGATATGAAATAGGCTTTGGAGAAAAGAAAATGTGAAAAATTCCAAAATTAAGTGAAATTATTAGTATTGCCTTGAATATTATTTTAAATCTTATATATGGCCGAATGGATTTTTCATAGGACATATACAATGTTAGATGTATATATAGTTACAATTTGACACAATTTTTAGTGATAGATTGTAATTGAACAGAAGCGTGAAACCAAAAGTATCTATTCTAAAATTTGATAGGAAAATTTGATACGTAAAAAAGCAAAGCAGTTTTGTTTTGATTTCAAATTCCTCAAACGTAAAGCGTTTTACATTATACTATAGCATTAACAACTGCGATGCCCAACATTACGTACAGTCATAACTATATAAGCAAATCTTTCTCAACATACATCATTACATCATATGATCGGAATTTATACCATTGGAATTGTATACCATATCTCACCAAATCTCTTAGCATGTCATTCGATTCTTATTCATCGTATAATACCCCGAAATAAGAGAGTAGAGCACGCAACATAGTTTCAACTCGGTTTTTATGGAGTTTTCTTTGGTTTTGTTTATTTTGTTTGCTAGCTCCTTTGTGGGTTTTTTTTTTCTTTTTTTATATGCATTACATTCTATTATAATACAACTTATGTTCCCACATGTTCCTTATATCTAGTAAATATATCAAGGCATTTTTTTAAACTACTGTAAAACTAGAAAATATGGCGCACTACAAATTTTAGCGCCTGTGGCGCAACTGCCTCTGAGCGCTAAAATTAATAATGCGCCAACTATTTTCCATATGTAATAAATTTCTTCAAGTTGCAAAACAATAACGTCAGTCCATTTTTAATGCTATATAGAAGTGTTCGTTTACGTAATATCAGATGCCGTCGATTCTGTTTGTTTAAAGAATTACACAGGTAAACGGTATGGGTTATCGGGTATAAGTGCCTAAACATGGATTAATTAATTCAATTTTAATTGCTTTTTAATATCTCTCATTAGCACCTTGAAAATTGGGCTTCTCCCCATGCCACTTCCATTTAGCGCCACAAGGTGAAAATGTGATTAAGCGTGGCGATCGTTAACGCTGACAATACATGATTGATCATAATTTCACTAATCTCTGACTAGTGGATATAAAGATAACAAGAAGATACCTCTTTTTTGTGTTATTATTTTTTTGTAAAATTACTGTGAAAAAAATTCGCTCATGGTGATCGAAACTCATGGTAAATGTAGCATTCGATTTCACTTTTAGTTTCGGAACTCTTCTAGTGTTATCCAAGTCGACACGTTAAATTCAAAGCCCGATAACTCAAATTTGTTTACCAACAAAAATTATACATCATCGCCAATAAATGAAGTTTTCAGATCTATCTATTGACGATTTACACAAAAGTAAGTCTATTGTTCTCAACGACAGTTTACCGTGCATGCGAGATAGAAATCAAAGTCGTTGTGTTCACGTGCTTGAGTGAAACAGAACTAAATTTGGGCGTGATCGTTTATCAAACAAGAACATTTTTTGTATCCTTTTTAAAGAAAAGGTGCGTGCGCTAAAATATAATTGCGCCAATGTACTGGCACTTGCGCTTGCGCTAAAATACGTATGCGCCAAATTTTCTCGTTTTACAGTATTATCTTTGAAAAAATATTTTCTAGAAACTTGCGAGAATGCATTTGCATGAAATACGAATTGTTTAACTTTTTATTTGATGTTTGTAAATCTTCTTTCAAAACAAAATGTATGAATGATTGATTAACGGTTAACTTTGCTTCCTTTTCATGTTTTACATAGAATGATTTGAATTTCTTGATCGAAAGAATTAATTCTGCACATTTTTTTTAAGGTAACGTACATGTACTCTGTCCGTAAGACTTTTTTTTCAATGTATCGTATCAAACATACAGATTTCATGCCATTGCATGTTAATTTAATAGTATGCCATTAAACTCCCATTAAATAAATGGCATAATCTGTAAAAGATATGCAAGAAATGACTGAAACTTTCCTAATAATTCAAGACATTTTTTTAATAACTGTGACAATTGTAAAAGAATACAGAAACCGTTTGTGTTTGATATTGATAATTATCAACATACCTTATTATGACCAATAGCAATCTTCTTTGATGGGGTATCATAACGGATTTCTAAAGATATAAAATTAAAATTAAAATCGGAAAATTTTACTGAGATTTGTCTGAACCAAGCATATTTTTCTCATGTTTTGTATATAATACGTCTGCAAACATTATATAAAAAACAAAAAAGCAAATGAAAGCGTCCTTTCTGTCACAATGAAAACAATTCATGAATTAACACATGTTTGATCAAATAATTTTTACAGTTTAACAGAAAAAAATTCAAAGCTTTTTAGAAAAAAAGGCATCGACAAATATTTAAAGAATGGTTTTTTTCATACGCATTGCACTTTCTTACCGAAAAAACAGTAAATGCAAACGTTTAAGAAATATATTTTACCTCACTGGAATGCACTTTATTTTTTACTCATTCTACCATGTTGGCTTTTTACGTACTGAATAACTTTAATTTCAAAATAAAGGATGACTGCACTTAAGGACATGCGATATTTGCGAGAAAATAAACTTTTAAAAGAAGAATGTTTCTTTTAATTGCAGAAATGGCCAATATCTAAACTGCAACTTTACGTAATTGCGTTAAATAAAAGTATGTTGTTACCAAGTACGAATTTGCTTTCACAGGTGGGGTCATCACGATTTCTTTTATTTCCATACGATAATGAGGACGCCCACTTTTATACTGACTTCATACATAGTCAGCGCATGTTTGTCTATTGTTCTCCGTTTAACAGTAGTTGTATATTTGCATTATCAAAGTTATGTCAAAGGGAGATTAATAGACAAACATGCGCTCATTGTTTAAATGAGAAAACACTGCTTCTTCTTACTTTCGCTTTCCCTGTTGTAACCAAGGGTTGATGCATGTTGAATATTATAATTCACCACGTGATTTCTCACCTCAGGTAACTTTGTGAATACAAAATTCTATCACGTGACGTGTGAGGAAGCATGTTATGTGCTAACTAGGACAATGTTTTCGAACACGTTAGGTTGTCAAGCATTGATTTAAAGTCGTCTGTACTTACATGGGCGTGGTCTAATTGTTGAAACCATAGTAAATAGTATACTTGTACCATATAGAATAGATAGGGTTATGGTGAAAGAGTGATCACATAAATTTTAATACATGGCATTGTAATTCATACTAGTCTAATTTTTGTACCATTCTGATAATGTCAGCTCCCCCTCTCATGCATATTAATATCAATCTTATGTTTGATCAAGGGCAGAAAAGCGAAAATTTTCCTTTTTTCGAAAGTTGTAAGGAGAAAAACATAGAATGAGCTTATTGTATCACAGTCTAAAATCTTAATTCATGTTGGAAATTGACTAGACTCTTAAAAAATTTAACAAAAGTTATATAAGGTTAAGAAATAAACGCAACAGAAGCGACCGAAAAGGGCCCAAAACACGGCGCTAAGTGCAGTCATCCTTTATGCAAAAGTTTGCAACTAAAATTCTTCTTTATTGGCACATTTCAATACATTTCGTATCAAACACGAAAGTTTGCCTCGATTGTTAACCGAACATCAGTACTATTAACATGTAGGTGGAACTTTTTTTTTAATTAATAATTTTTTTTTCAAACACATACACGATTGTTATTCAGTAGTGTTATTTACTTCGTCACCAATTTTTGCAACGATCTTCACAAAATCATTTTCCCCGTTACATTGATCAAATTGATTTAAAAGATAGGTGTTGAAGAATTGAGAAAGATAATTCGTACTTACACATAGATTAAAGTCGATTTGTCTTTGAAAAAAATGTAGTGTGTCGTATGAGGAGACAGTATTTAACAGACTATTTAGATCACACCTAAATGACTCCCAGGGTCGATATTAAAATGATAATACCAGTTCAGTTTTGTAACGGTTACAAGGCCTTCTGCGTAAGATGTTGATCATCTAGTTAAATAGAAATTTAAACAAGTAGTTTATGAATCCAGCTAATTATAATTTTGAAGTAAATCTAATCATAAACCATAACTGTCGTACTTTATATGAAGAAATATGTAAATCGGTAAAACTAAATATATTTTAAATGAACAATAGCCCCGTATTAGTCTTAAATATTTAAGACTTATATTATTTTTATGTTAACAGAGGCCAGTTGATGTCAGGTTTATGAAACATTTGGAAGCGGTCTCATTATTTTCTGGTGTGTTCCGCTTTGGCACTTGACATAAATTATCATTATGCAGTATATGGCGGTCACCAGATAAAACTAAAGTTGTTTTATGAGAGCGCAGGTATTTTTAAAGTAATTATTGCATGTAAGAAAATTATTTTGACTCGCCAAACGCATTATTTATCATTGTAATTTACAAGCCTGTAACATTCAGTAAAGCCAGAGATAAAAGGAATGTGGTAAGTACCTTAATGTTATTTTGTTATCATAAGACAACCTGTAATATATTAGATCTTTGCTGCACTTTACAAATTTTACATTTGACGTTAACGAAGATGAAACATACTTTGTTGTATTTTTCCCCTGATTTTTATTTACTGTTTTCTTATTTGTGTTGCATGTACCATCCATATATCCGTATTGCTGTAATTGTGACATTAGGCATTGTCTATACAAAAAGATACCCAGCGCTTTTTTTTAATGCATTATGTCGCGACAAAACTTAAAGCATTATGTCGCTATCTAATTTGTTTATTTAAATGTTGGCTCATGGGAAGATTTGAAAGATATAACACGATATAAATATTTTCAAAATCAGCTTTTTAAAGGTCAGCGTTACTTGAGGAGATAATAAATTGAAGAGGTGCTTCAGTTATTTTGAAGTAGATGTATTTAGCAACGAACTTGTCAAAGATGCTAATTGACACGATGGAATGCAGGTTTACAAGTAAATTAAAAAAAAAATGGAATGCATCATTTTCTGCTGGTTTGTTTTAAACTGTACTAAACAGCTGGTCCAATTTTATCTATCTAGTAAAATGGTCTTGTGTTTAAATCCTTTTGTCTATTTTTATGGCATTAAAACATGATAAAGATAGGTATATGTTCGACCCGTAGCTTTCAATTTATGTTGTTTCGTATGCATCTAAGCACACGCTTTTGGACTGTATATTATTTTAGATTTCTTTTTCTCCATATACTTCCTTTGTGAAATTTTAACCCCTCCCTCTCCGTTGGGGCAACATTCAGCCCCAGTAAATCATGATATAAACAAATTTGAATTTACTCTGTAAATTTCAATTTCATAATACCACCCCCTTCCCCCTACCAACGACATCAAATACCGATGGAATGTCAAAAGACTCCTAATCCACTCCGTATACTTCTTGGTTGGTGTGCAGTGCAAATTTAGAAACATTAACCTAATCAAAAATATATAAATGAATAGATAAATGCATTTGTATAAAAAGTTTGATACATAACATTAGTAATCAAACTGGTATTAATATTATTTACTTTTTAATTGTTATGGTGCTACTGACCGGGGGTCTTTAATATGAGTCTACCGTAAAGCATCATCATCAACTATTCGATTTCCAAACAAAGTATGACAACTCGTCAATATGTTTATTTTGCAATGGTCAGCACAAATGCAAATACGTCAGAAAACCACAATAACAAAATAATAATACCAATCAATGAGTCGGTAGTAACATTCTGTGCAATAGTTTATCAAAGCATGAAAATGAACTTAAGCCTCAGTAAGCATAGTTAATCATAAATCAATCTGCTTATTAGATGTCAAATTCAGTGTTTTGAAAGATGTCAGCATACTTGCATTTTCAAAGAGAGTAGAATGCGGTATAGCCTTAGCAGCAATGGTGACGTTCATTCATCTAAAAAAAAAAATTGGAGTTCTCACGTAACCGTTGTGACGGTGGCAGAATCCCAAATTCAGTGTTAACTGCACACAAATTGTAATGCATTAACCTATCGTTATGGAAATAAGCTGGCGAGTCAAATGCAAGGATCAAACTTGGAGAAAACATAACATAACATATCAGGTGTAAGTGGTCATCATAAAACGTGAATATATGAAGTATTTAGGGGGAAATTGTATATGCTATACTTCATTTATATTTAATTTATGTATAGAATAAATTTTGAACATCACTAACAAAAGACTGCATACATCTTGGCAGATTGAACAATTTACAGGAAAGAGATGTTTACCCTTCAATTCAAAACCCATTGTTCATCATTGTTTTAGCCTTTTGGAAACCCCCAGTTCTTCCCTAAATAAAATTGTATGATAGTGCTATGTGCATGTCGTGACTTGACAAATACGACGTTCACCAGTTTGAAATTTACTAACTCGCATCCGCCCAACTTTAGCTTCATTATATTTATCCTTCAGTATGTCGCTTAAAATCCACCGTGTAAAGCAAAACTCATTGTCAAAGCCGTAAGAAGCGCATCGTTCGTGTACTTCATTCATATGAATTTCATGCTGTAAACTAACTTCAAGATATACATCTTACTAATAATGACCATTCTACAATCTTCGAGAATTTTTGCAATACTCAAAGGCATTTAATACACGTACTACCAATTTGATCAAATATTGACGTCGTTTTGTTTTGTTTTTTTATCTTGCTGCCTGTTTTTGTTATAAGTGTTAAACCGTTTGTTCTGTTTAAGTTTAACATTCAGCATTACAATGCTAAAGTCATTTACGGTACAGGTGTACGTGATGTGTTGTAACAAGTAAGAAATAAAATAGTAGAAACACTGTATTACAGAATTATTTGTCATATTTCACGTTGTTGTTTGCAATGTTCTTTCTACAGAAAATTGGCATATTGGTGCAACTTTGGTGTAACTTTACATCCATTCTTATATAGAGTTTTATATAGACTCCGTTCGACATACTTAACGTTTATATAGTCTACGTTCGACAGACACTTTTGATCCACTTAGATCACGCTACTCGTTGGTACTTGAACATTGCCTTTTCTCCTTAGGTTTTGATAACTAACTTAAGTGGGAACATTGAAGATGTAATAATTCAAACAGAACACAATCTATTTAATCATTTCATGATAAGAAGTGTCGGATTTTTGATAACGCGTATGTTTTGTCCTAATGCTCTCCAATTCAAAGACAACGAACAAATTAATTATCTTTTCAATTATTGCGAACTGATCGACTGCACATGCATAAAAAAGGAATATGAAAAAAAACCCCATAAAATAAGAGATCGTGCATTGATATATAATATGTAATATTACAATGTAATTGCATTTTAATCTTTGTTTTTAGAAATAAGAATAATTGATTGTTCGTTCTTTCTTGATATACACGCAAATGACGTCGTGGTAACCTATCGTAAATTCAAGTTTAATCTTGTTTCAGCTCTTATATATACATGTATATAAACTTATTCAAAACAATTCCAAAGAGAAAATAGATTGCGTTGTATTAAAATATTTTTGGGATCTTCTTTTATGAGCTTGTTTTTAGATGATAGATGAAAGTACGAGGTAAATTTATTGTTTAAACCGTATCACACACGAAAATAGCATATCAATGTTTATTAATATTTTAAAAGAATAATTTATAATCATTATTAAGTAATATACAATGCTGTTTTTTATTGTTTGTTTGTTTGTTGTGTTTGCTGGCAAGATAAGGCAACTCTTATCGATTACTGATCTATGACGCCACAATAAGCAGCATGATGTAATATTTCAGTAAAAACAAATGTTTTAAAAATTAAAAAAAAAAAAAAGGTTTCGTTGTTGTTGTTTTTTTCACGAAGTAATTTAAAATAAAAATAAAAACTTAGAAACAACTAACTTCACCATTCAATTTATTTTTTTTAGATTAATACATATTTAAAAAGAATTAAGGTATTTTCAAACATGATTGTTTTTACGATACCAGAATGGACAACGTTCAACCAATTCCAGTGAGAAACGAATCAAAACGAAGAAAATGGTTATTGCTTTTGCTAGTATTACTTCTACTACTACTATCGTCCATTGGTGTTATAACTGGCATTCTTGTACATGTCTCGAAAAAATATGGTTAGTCATCATTTTTAATTCAAAGAGAATATTGCTTAAATTTATCTTATGATCAATAGTAACGTATATCGTAACTTGTCTCTTTCATTAGAAATTACATTTTATATTGGTATTTATACATGTACGTCATTTGCAGTTTAAGTTAAAAAAAAATAAACTTTCTGATTTTAAAAATCGTATGGATGAATGAGAACATCGGTTAAAAATATGAATTATAAACTTGCCTTAATAGCACTGACTTCAAGAGGGTTCAATTTTTAGATATACATGTAAGCTAGGGAAATAAATATTTTATGATGATACTTTTTAGGTTTATAATGTATGCTAGTATTTAAAACATTTCATTCAGAATCAGTAGCTAAAGTTCAAACGACTACAGCTGCATATTTTGAAACAACGACTGTGCGTGAATCGGCCCAAAATATGACTATAGGTAGGTCTAGTTTGTGTAATATAATATTCCCGATATTTATAAGCTAGATAATCAATGAATTGCTATTATTTAATAAATGCATGTGAAACATATATATTGCGTGAGATCTTAACTGGAATATGAGATGAAACAGTCAGTATTAAATCGCCTCACACCGATTGCTCGCTGTACACCGTTATAAGAATTATTTAGAGCTTTGGAAAAATGCTTAGTATTTTTTAATGATAATGCTTTAAAATGTGTGTGGTCATTTCTGTTTGGTTAATAATACATTAATTGTTTAATTTTACAACACGTCTGAACAGAAAAAAACGGATACTTATTGTTAATACTTATTGTTACCATGTATAGATAGCGAATTTTTGGGTACCTACCTAAATTAAGTAGTGAAATATTTCTTATGAAGGTACCGGTTAATAAAGTGCCTACCTTCGTCAGGTAATATATGTAGATGTGTATTGTCCTTTTTCGTATTATTATATTTACAGTGTAGGAACGGAAGTGTACAGTTTTGGGCACCGCTATTTGTCGAAGCGAGAGAAAAAGTAGCGCTGCGCAGAGGATTTTAATCGTATATGGAAAAAAAAATCAACAATTTATCTCTTAAAAGAAACTCGATTTTTGCGCGATAGTAAACTAGAGAAAGTCTGTGCTCTTCATTATATATCAAACTTTTAAAGTTTATTCTGGCAAAAATTTGATAAAACAAAAATAATGCAAAAAATAATTAATAGATTAAATCACAATATCCATCACAATTTTCATTTTCTTTCATTAAAAAGTGTGCACAGGTAGCTCTAATTAGCAGTTTATCAACAGTATGCGTAACTTCGACCAATAAGCTAAAATATAATTTCTTCTTTTCGGAAATTAAATCTGTTTGACTTGTTTGCAATCAACCCTATCGCTGAAATATTATCTTTATTGTTTGTAAAATGCATTACGTCTCAATTAGAAGACAATTTCTTTTAATATCAATTGTGTATTATGCAAATATTCATAATGTTTCTGGTTTTTTGTTTGTAAAAAAATGTAAATATTAAATGAACACCTTAACTTTTACATCATATTGAAAAATATCATTTGTTGTTTATAAGTTTAACACTCGTAAACTATAAGAGTATTATATTAGGGGATTCAATAAATTACCAATTAAAAAAATAGTAAACGTTATAGAGATTACTGAAGATAAACATTTCAAACCCGTAAAGCAATGAAATACGTGAAAATGTATCAATTAGAAAATTTAATTATTATTGTGAAATTCAGAACATCCAAACACCATCTCCCAATGGTCGGTCGTTGAAACAGTTTACAAGGACATAACATAATTTGCAATTCATGTAATGATATTCAAATTGTGGACGAGTGTCACTACCTGTAAGAATGTGATATAATATTTTCAATTCGAGAATTTGAAGAAACAATTATGGTCAAACGAATGCTCTTATTTTTTGTAGTGTATTGTTGAACACCAACTATGTATTACTTTAAAAACTGTATATTGTATTTATTGCGATCATCAAACTTTGACTTGCCTTTTCCTACACGTGAAGTCTAGAATATTCTACCTGATACACAGAAATAGTCACTTACAATAGAACTTTTATACAAATAGGTACATGTGGTCTTTAATATTGAATGGTGGTACATACAATTGATACAAGTGGGTAGACTGTAATACAATGCCTTACAGGTAGATGGTCTTAAATACGATTTTTAATACATTATTTTCCTACGTAAAACAGGTAGATACTTTTTAAACTGGCATACAAGTGAATGCTGTAAAAAATGGTATCGATTTGTCACGAGATCCGTCTTGTGTCCAATTCGTTGTAGTAATGTATTTCTTACAAAGTTATTCATAACTGCCTATTTCGAGGTTTATCAATAAATTGAAGCATCAAGTAACATTATTCTACAACGTTTTAAGTTTTAACACAGAATATTTGTAAATTATCTACCTATAAATTAATCACATTTTTATAACGTCATTTGGCCTTAATCCACGTTAAAATTACATAACATTTTATTCACATACTCTTTCTCAATTTTAAAGAATGCTTTGCGTGTGTACGTTTAATCAACTTTATTTAGCTAGAATAACATTTAAATATACAATGTACACTTAAAATCTCGAACTATTGCAGAATCATTGTGCAAACGAGTAAATATGCAACAGTTTGTAAGCGAGACATGTCGGTTATGGTAAGAAAAACCCGTCTTTCTGCCAGTGGCACCGATTAACCTCAACCCAGTATAAAATGGATCAGCTATTGACCAAGAAAAAAAAAGTATATTCAGAGCAAGGCGGCTTAGATAAGCAGAAAAAACCCACAATGTTTTCGGCACAAAATACACACAGTTTTTCCTGACCATTTGTTTGATTTTTAATATATGTTATCAAAATATCTTATGATTACAAATTCTTATAAAAAGTTATTAATTTTTTTTTTGGGGGGGGGGGGGGGGTTAATGTGTATGAATTTTATGTTTTTCTATTTTTGAGTAGTGAAACTAAAACTTTGCATGTAAATACATGTAAATACATTTCCCACTGCTTACTTTTTTTTCAAATACTCCGTTTGCTGTATTGCAATGTGAAATTTCGAATTTTGATTTCTTTGAATGAAAAAAAAAAACAAAGAAACAAAATTGTTATCTATGAATGAATCATACTATTTTTTTTAATTTACAGGAAGCAGAGGAAAGAGATTTGTAGTTCTGTTCATGAAAAATTTAATATTTTCGACAAAGAATGTATATGTTACATCCGAACACGGCGTTCAAATCAACATCACATCATCCCCTCGTCTTGACATTTCTTTAAAGGCAAAAATTGACAAAGACCTTTTTATTCCTTCGAGTCAGCAGATTGTTCTTCCGCAAGAATTGGAACTTCAGAGTTTCCGAAAAGAGGAGAAATCAATTCTAATTGAAACGTCCAGTGATGTGTTTGTCATAAGTCACGATGATGGCGCAGATTCCGTCGGGAGTACTACTCACATACCATTACACAAACTATCAACCAAATATGTTGCTGTGTCAACAGAACCAGTAAGCTCTTGGAATAGCCAGCTGGCTGTGTCTGCCATTGAAGATAATACTACTGTGTCCATCACTTTCAAGATGAAACGAAGTTTGCCTTTGTTTATTGATCGAAACGTGTTTAACAACGGTGACGTTTTTAACATTTCGCTAAATCGCTTTCAAACCTATCAAATTGAGCACGTGACAGATTTAACTGGAACACTTGTTGAATCGTCGACTCCTATTGCAGTATTTTCTGGCAATAATTGCAATAAGCTTGAAAATATAGGTGCTTGCGATCATCTCATTGAACAGTTGCCACCAACTGACAGTGTTGACAATATATATATCGTACCTCCTAATATGGATGGCAGGGATACAGTTATACGCATAACAGCAATAGAAAGCACGAACATCACCTACATGATCGGTCGTCTAACTCAAACTCGATTTGTATACCAGTTTGATTTTTTTGACACTAAAATAGCAAGCAATCAGGTATGTTTTATTGAATCGGAAAGCCTATTTTAGTTACAGCATTCGGTTTAGGTTCGAATACACCACCGTTAGGTGACCCATCTATGACAATCGTGCCAGGAATCAATCAGTACTTAGATTATTATAAAATAGTTGTACCCCTGGGATATGACTATAACTATGTATCCATAATGATACGAGAGTCCTCTAAAGATGTATTCCGTGTGAATGGTACGGTAATAGAGAAAAGCGATATTGTTTTTGAAGAAAATGTTTTGGTTCGTAACATATCATACAGCGTCAGATCAATACGTGTTGCTGAAGGGGAACTAACTGCATCTACTATGAATGGAGATCGATTCGGATTGATTTTTGCGGGCGTTACATATTACGAAGCTTATGGATTTTCCGGAAACTCGTTGCTTCTTTAGAAATTTTAATCTGTTCGTTTAAGTCATTAAGGAGTGTTTATGTGTTATGATATTTAAGAGTAATTGTTAGAGAAAATGTTTATTTAGCGAAACATTATGATTAAATCAACTAATTTCGAAATTCGCATGATATTTAACTTTTTTTCGACCACACATAGCCACAGATATGTAGTTCTACGTAAAAGTCGTAGAGCTACAGTTCTTCCAATACCAAAAATAAAATAAATAAATTAAAAAAATTAAAAAAAAATTAAAAAAAAAACAAAAAAAAAAAACAAAAGAAGAAAAAAAACAACACTTAAAAGATGCAACATTCGGAACACAAAAAATGCCTTGTTTTTGGACTTAATAACATTATTTCTCAAAACTTTGTGTACAACTTCGGGATACTGTATTTTTTCTTTTGATATCATCACTTACTTTGCCCCTGAACCTCTTTTAAAAACTCTGACCATCATAATGAAGTGAAATATACTAAAATTACGCGCAGCTCGAGATACCTGTTTTAACAAACCGTACTAAAGTAGTGCTTCACTCAACGGGAGTGGTGTGGGTGTTTAAAAGTAGTTGAAAGGTAAGTTAAGCGATAATATCAATGGTAATTTGTCTGAAATAATTACCGGCACTAATTATTTTCACGGAAAAATAAGACTACTTATGCAAAACTAGTCCGAGTTTTGGTTTGTAAATTGCTGTAATTTTTTTAAAACGTAAGAAACGGTGGCTCCCAGGTTGACCATCCGAATTTATTTTTAGATCGGGAGCTACACACCTTCAGCTATTCTACGCATTGATCATTGTAATTGAAAATTGTTTGTTTTTTAATCTCAACAGTATTGAATAAAAATTCACAGATCTTTGTACACTTCAAGGTTTATCATGTGATAAATTTTAATCAGCAATTTGCTTGTTACATTCCTCTATTAATTTTGCTTTCAATATAGTTAATAATAATAATTTATATAACCAAATACAATTGAGTGTGATTTTTTGTTTTAATTCTAACGCGTTAATGATTTTTTAGCAATATGGATCAATTATTATTCTATTTTATCATGCGTTTGTAAATTGTATTAAGAGCTTTTGCTTTGCTAATAAATACAATTGAGTGCCATGCCTAATGTTCAATACATGCTCTTTGTATATTTTGTATGTTTATGATGAATAAAATACATCTTAAACAGACTTTACAGTGTTTTTTTTTGGTAAAAATAAAAACCCTGATATAATACTTAAATGAACGTTTAGTGGGAACTGTTATATATATGGACTGGAAATTCGAATGACACATTTCATAAAAAAGTTCACTACATGTGATCATCTTACTTTTGACTCGTAAACTCATAACTTACTTATAACCAGACGTCGGGAGGCATTTGAACTAAACGACTTTTGTGTGAATCAGTGAAAATTAAGATGAGTTGTACAACATAAAAATCACAATTACGATTTCAATCATCTATACAGAAGCAAACAGGCAAAATTAAACTATTTAAAAGCTTCTACGTAGTTCACTATAAAAAGTTCCAAAAATTGGCTCATGGTCATAAGGTGTACGATGGCATGTAGGTTTCTGACTTTTGATAAAAATTGAACAAGTATGTTTTATTTATTATAAAATCTTTGATTTGATTCAGTACTGCTCAAATTCGATAGGTGCATATAGGTGCACCTTGACAATTCGGTAGGTTTACGTACAAACATCTTACTGTTTCTGCAGATAGTCGGTTTGTTGGAAGGGTTGTGGTGAGGTGGGCATGGCTGCAGTTCACTCAACACATTCAAGAGAAATCAACCTCTGTGTTCTTTTAAGTATGATTGGTATTACACATGTAACTATTATTCATTTAACTTTCGAAATTCTCAAAAAAATAATAAAAAAATAACATCGATCGCGTTAATAACTAATAACTTTTTATGAGTGTTCCCTGTTTAATATTTCCAGGTTTTGGAATTTTCTGTAATAAAGGGGTATTACTGAATGTAAAAAAAGAAAGAATCTAGTTACACTAAAATCTGATTAAAACATTGCATTAATAAAAAAGACTCATAAAATTTCATTTCATGGGATGATAAATTAAAAATGTTTAACCTAAATTTTCTGTTTAGTACAAAACTTCATTAATCCAATAAACATAATGGTCTATTCTAATGTATGCTTTATGAATTCGTACTTTGACATTTTATTTTACTCTGGTTTGAATGTTATCTGTAGAGGTCTTAAAAGGTTTATCAATAACTTCAATCAAAGTAGGCACTTTATGAGTTCTTTTATCATGCAACTTAATTTTCAACTGCATTGCAAATTTAAATATTGAGACCATATACTTCATGTGAATGATCTTATCTAGTATCCTACTTGTGGCAAACAATAAAGACGCCCCACTGTGGTTCCATTTTTTTAATTTTGTTTTTTTCAAATGGGCGAGTTGTGGAATAAACATATCTTAGCATATGCTACAGGAGATTGAAAGCAATCCGGTAAGAAATAATATATTTTGATTTAAAAAAAAAAAAACAAGAAAAAAACCAAACATATATATTTTTCTTCTTTACCAAATTATGCCAATTTTATAACGTAATGAATATACTCATTGAACTATATTGAATTTCAATTCATATTAATATCAATTGGGATATTTTTTAAATAGATCTGAATATAAACCGAACAAATTTTATATATATATATATATATATATAT